>JANJGN010000002.1:119801601-120296601 GCA_026770705.1 Isurus oxyrinchus | reverse complement strand
CTCTCTCTCTCTCGCTGCCTCTCTCTCTCGCTCTCTGCCTCTCTCTCTCTCTCTCTGCCTCTCTCTCTCTCTGCGCCTCTCTCTCTCTCTGCTTCTCTCTGCCTCTCCCTCGCTTCCTCTCTCTCTCTGTGCGCATCCCTCTCTCTCAATTTCTGCCTCTCTCTCTCGCTGCCTCTCTCTCTCTCCTCGCTGCCTCTCTCTCTCTCTCGCTGCCTCTCTCTCTCTCTCTCGCTGCCTCTCTCTCTCTCTCGCTGCCTCTCTCTCTCTCTCGCTGCCTCTCTCTCTCTCTCGCTGCCTCTCTCTCTCTCTCGCTGCCTCTCTCTCTCTCTCTCGCTGCCTCTCTCTCTCTCTCTCGCCTGCCTCTCTCTCTCTCTCGCTGCCTCTCTCTCTCTCTCGCTGCCTCTCTCTCTCTCTCGCTGCCTCTCTCTCTCTCTCGCTGCCTCTCTCTCTCTCTCGCTGCCTCTCTCTCTCTCTCGCTGCCTCTCTGTCTCTCGCTGCCTCTCTCTCTCTGCGCCTCTCTCGCTCTTTCTATCTCTGCACCTCTCTCGCTCCTCTCTCTCTCTGCCTCTCTCTCTGCGCCTCTCTCGCTCTCCCTCTCTCTGCGCCTCTCTCGCTCTCCCTCTCTCTGCACCTCTCTCGCTCTCTCTCTCTCTCTCTCTCTCTCTCTGCCTCTCTCACTGGGCCTCTCTCGCTCTCCCTCTCTCTGCGCCTCTCTCGCTCTCCCTCTCTCTGCGCCTCTCTCGCTCTCTCTCTCTCCTGCACCTCTCTCGCTCTCTCTCTCTCTACCTCTCTCTCTGCGCCTCTCTCGCTCTCCCTCTCTCTGCACCTCTCTCGCTCTCCCTCTCTCTGCACCTCTCTCGCTCTCTCTCTCTGTCTCTCTCTCTGCCTCTCTCACTGGGCCTCTCTCGCTCTCCCTCTCTCTGCGCCTCTCTCGCTCTCCCTCTCTCTGCGCCTCTCTCGCTCTCCCTCTCTCTGCCCCTCTCTCACTCTCTCTCCCTGCGCCTCTCTCACTCGCTCTTTCTCCCCCTGCGCCTCTCTCGCTCTCTCTCCCCCTGCGCCTCTCTCGCTCGCTCTCATCTCCCCCTGCGCCTCTCTCGCTCGCTCTCTCTCCCCCTGCGCCTCTCGCTCGCTCTCTCCCCCCTGCGCCTCTCTCGCTCGCTCTTTCTCCCCCCTGCGCCCCTCTCTCGCTCGCTCTCTCTCTCCGTCTGCGCCCCTCTCCTCGCTCGCTCTCTCTCTCCGTCTGCGCCCCTCTCTCGCTCGCTCTCTCTCTCCGTCTGCGCCCCTCTCTCGCTCGCTCTCTCTCTCCGTCTGCGCCCCTCTCTCGCTCGCTCTCTCTCTCCGTCTGCGCCCCTCTCTCGCTCGCTCTCTCTCTCCGTCTGCGCCCCCTCTCTCGCTCGCTCTCTCTCTCCGTCTGCGCCCCTCTCTCGCTCGCTCTCTCTCTCCGTCTGCGCCCCTCTCTCGCTCGCTCTCTCTCTCCGTCTGCGCCCCTCTCTCGCTCGCTCTCTCTCTCCGTCTGCGCCCCTCTCTCGCTCGCTCTCTCTCTCCGTCTGCGCCCCTGTCCTCGATCGCTCTCTCTCTCCGTCTGCGCCCCTCTCTCGCTCGCTCTCTCTCTCCGTCTGCGCCCCTCTCTCGCTCGCTCTCTCTCTCCGTCTGCGCCCCCTCTCTCGCTCGCTCTCTCTCTCCGTCTGCGCCCCTCTCTCGCTCGCTCTCTCTCTCCGTCTGCGCCCCTCTCTCGCTCGCTCTCTCTCTCCGTCTGCGCCCCTCTCTCGCCTCGCTCTCTCTCTCCGTCTGCGCCCCTCTCTCGCTCGCTCCTCTCTCTCCGTCTGCGCCCCTCTCTCGCTCGCTCTCTCTCTCCGTCTGCGCCCCTCTCTCGCTCGCTCTCTCTCTCCGTCTGCGCCCCTCTCTCGCTCGCTCTCTCTCTCCGTCTGCGCCCCTGTCTCGATCGCTCTCTCTCTCCGTCTGCGCCCCTCTCTCGCTCGCTCTCTCTCTCCGTCTGCGCCCCTCTCTCGCTCGCTCTCTCTCTCCGTCTGCGCCCCTCTCTCGCTCGCTCTCTCTCTCCGTCTGCGCCCCTCTCTCGCTCGCTCTCTCTCTCCGTCTGCGCCCCTCTCTCCCTGCCCAGTTTTCTGCTCCTTTTAGAATTAGTCTCTCTTATTGTCTTTGCTCCAATCTGATTGTCCATGATTCCTTCAGCGGGACACAATGTTACAGCTCCACAATGTGCTGCAGTTGATTGACAGGCTATCAGCATGTCTACTCCCCTGAGACATAAAGGCACATGGATTGGACACGAGAGGCTGGAGCCCAGTAAGTAACCTACATTTCATTGGATGAGTGAATCTGAACTAGGCCTGTATGAGCTAACCCTTTGCTGCCTCAAACTGTCAAGGGATTGGAATAGGGGTGGGATTCTGACCTCGAGCATTATAAAGTACTGAAACCAAAACAGAATTACCTGGAAAAACTCAGCAGGACTAGCAGCATCGGCAGATAAGAAAAGAGTTGACGTTTTGAGTCCTCATGACCCTTTGCACATTATAAAGTACTGTGTGGCTGTGTTTCACATCAGCTTTCAGGGGCAGTGCCTATGAGTTCAGACTGCTGTGTAATCGCTGTGGGATTCACTATTTACATAATACTTGGGAGCTACTGATTAGTGAGCCTGCAAACTTTGTGCACAGTCGAGATATTGACCATGGGAATCGTGGAATTGAACTGGTGTTGCATGTGACAGATGCTTTAATTGGTCCTGGGTAGCAAAGCGTTTGGTAAGATCAGCAATGTTTCATTTCTAGAAGGGCCCTTGCTGATGGTCAGTAGTCTGGAGTTTTGGGTACTACTATTGCAGTCTCAAAAAACAGAGATTGCTATAGGGTTAATGAAGGAAAGCACTGAATTGAACCGATGAGACACTTGTGAAAGTATATCGAAGAACATATGTTAAACAAACAAGCCCCTTGAAATGCATTACTGCAGTGGGCTCCTACCACCAGGTACTTCAAAGACAATTGCCAGTACTTAACTGCATGTAAGGTAGCAAATTTAAAAAAAAATTAATGATTTTGAGGTCTTTAACTATCAAAGATCAGGGTCTTTATATAAAGTTCACAGCAGCAGATCACTTAGTGTTGCAGAAATTGACAAACTGCTGTGTCTAAACCCTGAGATGGAATTCAGGGAGCTCTCGAGTTTCGTGTAGAGGGCAGAGCTTGTTTTCTCTGGTGTTTTATACAACTTGTCATTCACTAGTGTTATGTTTAAAAAAAAGTGATTCCTTTGAATGCTGTGGAATTTTACAGTTCACTGGAGATGATCACTTTGCCAGGACAATTTAAAATCTGAGTTATGGTTAGGTAAGGTAATCTGATTTTTAGTGTATTTTTTAATTTGGTACCTTGGCTACAGTAAATAGAGTTTAAGTTATACATAAATTGCTGATTAACGCTAGTTACTGTTTCCAAATACAGCAGGCCCAACAAGGAGAAGTGTGTTCTCCAATATAAATGTGCTTGTTGCTCCCTCTTCGGGAGTGGGTTTTTTTTTGAGATTAATAAATTTGGCTCCTCCTTGTGTCAGACTGTGCTTGTGTGATGTGTCAAAGTGTTCATAATTCCACTTGAAGGGGGAGAACCTCCATGAAAGGATTTGGCAAACCTAATTTTCCTCATTCAGCAGCTTGCACTCAATACATAAAGTGGCAGGATTGAAATGAATTGTCTGTCTGTCTGTCTCTTCCCCCGCCCCCCCTGCCGCCTGTGATGTTCCTTTTGAAGTTGTTCATGTTTGGGCTGTTTTGAAATTTGGGGTGCTTTGCACAGTGATGTAGTTTTGCAGGAGCAAATCTCCACAATGAGCCTTGATTACTCTTGTCAATGAATAAGGTGGATTAGGAGGGACTGTTGGGAGGCCCTGCTTGCAGAAGGAAAGGGGGCGAAGGAAAGTTTCTGACTTTGGCTCGTAACAGAATGCCCATTCTTATCTACAAATGGACATGGTTACCCAGCTCTGAATGAGTCGAAATGTTAACTCTGTTGTTTTCTCCACAGACGCTGTCAGACCTGCTGAGTTTTTCCCAGCATTTCCAGTTTTTTATTTCAGATTTCCAGCATCCGCAGTGTTTTGCTTTTATCTTTTGGCTACTCTAGAACAAGCTAATGCAAAAATGTCTGTGTGGAGTTGAAGGTTTTATATTGTAAATTGTCAGCTGTCTACTTCAGTGCAAATGTCCGTGTATGATGGTTTTTTTTAAATATCTACATTATACAATTTTCAGTAAATGACATCAATGTCTTTTGAATGAAGCTTTGGAAGAATTAATTTGGCATTGTAACTGTGTCCCTTTTTAATGATGTATTAAGTGAGACTCTGGATTGGAAGGACTGCAAGTGTCCAGCAGTGGTTAAAGG
The DNA here is from genome assembly GCA_026770705.1 of Isurus oxyrinchus. Classification (NCBI taxonomy): domain Eukaryota; kingdom Metazoa; phylum Chordata; class Chondrichthyes; order Lamniformes; family Lamnidae; genus Isurus; species Isurus oxyrinchus. The sequence continues at coordinate 120,292,198 of JANJGN010000002.1, read as the reverse complement.
AAGAATAAATGAGGGTGGCCACAGATATCCATTGAAAAACCTCCATACTGTGGCATAAATAAACTTAACATGATGCTAAACTTTGCATATGGTTGTCATGGACATTTTTAAAGGCCTGTATTTCCCTCTTTTAAAATTGGCTCTCGATTTGACAAACATTCTTTTCCTGCAGGATCCTGTTTTGAGCTTTAATGTCCAGTGTTGGAATAGCTTCAGGGCAATGTTCCTGTTGGCAGGTGCGAACAATGTAACTTGAGGCGATCTCCTCTTGATTTTCATTTATCATTTAATATCCTAGTTCTGTAAAGTTTTCAGTGGAACCGTTTTTGGGAGTAAATACGTGTTAACAGTTTGATACGTGTTATTGTTTGAGGCCAATATTTGGTGCCATTTAACTGAATTTTAATGAGAGAAATTGGTCTTAACAAAGTGATAATTTGAAGCCACTTTCCTAAAACAGTGTTTGATTTCTTGTGCTTTGTGCTGAGAATATATGTTTGTGTGTGTCCGTCTGTCCCTGTCTCTGCCTTGCCCCGGCCCCTCAGTCCCCACCTCTCCCCCGGCCCCCGCCTCTCCCTGGCCCCCTGTCTCTGCCCCTGCCTCTCCCCGGCCACTCTGTCCCGGGCCCCCGCCTCTCCCCTGGCCCCCTTGTCTCTGTCCCTGCCTCTCCCCGACCCCCCACACCCCGCCCCCCCGCCTCTCCCCCAGCCCCCCTGTCTCTGTCCCTGCCTCTCCCCGCCCCGCCTCTCCCCCCCGCCCCGCCTCTCCCCGGTCCCCCCTGCCACTCCCCGCCCATCTGTCCCAAGAAAAGGAATTTGTGAAATGTCTACGAGATGGCTTTTTGGAGCAGCTTGTGCTGGAGCCCACTAGGGAACAGGCAATTCTAGATTTAATGATGTGTAATGAGGCAGATTTGATAAGGGAGCTTAAGGTGAAGGAACTCTTAGGAGGAAGTGACCATAATATGACAGAATTTACCCTGCAATTTGAGAGGAAAAAGTTGGAATCAGATGTAATGGTATTACAGTTGAATAAATGCAACTACAGAGGCATGAGGGAGGAGCTGGCCAGAATTGACTGGGAGATGAGCCTAGCAGGAAAGACAGTGGAACAGCAATGGCAGGAGTTTCTGGGAGTAATTTGGGAGACACAGCAAAAATTCATCCCTAGGAAGAAGCAGCATACTAAAGGGAGGACGAGGCAACCATGGCTGACAAGGGAAGTCTGGGACAGCATAAAAGCTAAAGAGAAAGCATGCAATGTGGCGAAGAGCAGTGGGAAGCCAAGGGATTGGGAAACCTACAAAGACCAACAGAGGACAGCTAAAAAAGAAATAAGGAGGGAGAAGATTAAGTATGAGGATAAACTACCCAGTAATATAAAAGAAGATTGCAAGAGTTTTTTTAGATATATAAAGGGTAAGAGAGAGGCAAAAGTGGACATTGGGCCCCTGGAAAATGATGCTAGAGAAGTAGTAGTGGGGAACAAAGAAATGGCAGAGGAACTGAATAGGTACTTTGCATCAGTCTTCACAGTGGAAGACACGAGTAACATCCCCAAAGTTCAAGAGAGTCGGGGGACAGAGGTGAGTATGGTGGCCATTACCAAGGAGAAGGTGCTAGGAAAACTGAAAGGTCTAAAGGTGGATAAATGATCTGGGCCAGATGGATTACACCCCAGAGTTCTGAAGGAGATAGCTGAAGAGATAGTGGAGGTGTTAGTGGTGATCTTTCAGGAATCACTGGAGTCAGGGAGGGTCCCAGAGGACTGGAAAATCGCTAACGTAACCCCCCTGTTTAAGAAGGGAGTGAGACAAAAGACGGGAAATTACAGGCCGATTAGCCTGACCTCAGTCGTTGGTAAGATTTTAGAGTCCATTATTAAGGATGAGATTTCAGAATACTTGGAAGTGCATGGTAAAATAGGGCAAAGTCAGCATGGTTTCATCAAGGGGAGGTCATGCCTGACAAATCTGTTAGAATTCTTTGAGGAGGTAATGAGTAGGTTAGACAAAGGAGAGCCAATGGATGTTATTTACTTGGACTTCCAGAAGGTCTTTGACAAGGTGCTGCACAGGAAGCTGCTCAGTAAGATAAGAGCCCATGGTGTTAGAGGCAAGGTACTAGCATGGATAGAATATTGGCTGTCTGGCAGGCGGCAGAGAGTGGGGATAAGGGGGTCCTTCTCAGGATGGCGGCTGGTGACTAGTGGAGTTCCGCAGGGGTCAGTGTTGGGACCACAACTTTTCACTTGATACATTAATGATCTAGATGAAGGAACTGAGGGCATTCTGGCTAAGTTTGCAGATGATACAAAGATAGGTGGAGGGACAGGTAGTATTGAGGAGGCAGGGAGGCTGCAGAAGGATTTGGACAGGTTAGGAGAATGGGCAAAGAAGTGGCAGATGGAATATAATGTGGGGAAGTGTGAGGTCATGCACCTTAGTAGGAAGAATAGTGGCATAGACTATTTTCTAAATGGGGAGAGAATTCAGAAATCTGGAGTGCAAAGGGACTTGGGAGTCCTAGTCCAGGATTCTCTTAAGGTTAACTTGCAGGTTGAGTCGGTAGTTAGGAAGGCAAATGCAATGTTGGCCTTTATTTCGAGAGGACTAGAATATAAAAGCAGGGAAGTGCTGCTGAGGCTTTATAAGGCTCTGGTCAGACCACATTTAGAATATTGTGAGCAATTTTGGGCCCCGTATCTCAGGAAGGATGTGCTGGCCCTGGAGAGGGTCCAGAGGAGGTTCACGAGAACGATCCCAGGAATGAAAGGCTTAACACATGAGGAACGTTTGAGGACCCTGGGTCTATACTCGATGGAATTTAGAAGGATGAGGGGGGGATCTGATTGAAACTTACAGAATACTGAAAGGCCTGGATAGAGTGGACGTGGAGAAGATGTTTCCATTATAGGAGAGACTAGGACCCGAGGGCACAGCCTCGGAGTAAAGAGAAGACCTTTTAGAACAGAGATGAGGAGAAACTTCTTTAGCCAGAGAGTGGTGAATCTCTGGAATTCATTGCCACAGAAGGCTGTGGAGGCCAGGTCATTGAGTGTATTTAAGACGAGATAGATAGGTTCTTGATTGGTAAGGGAATCAAAGGTTACGGGGAGAAGGTGGGAGAATAGGGTTGAGAAACTTATCAGCCATGATTGAATGGTGGAGCAGACTCGATGGGCCGAATGGCCTATGTCTGCTCCTAAGTCTTATGGTCTTATGGCCCCCGTCCCGGCCTCTCCCTGGCCCCCTCCCCGGCCCCCGCCCCTCCCTGGCCCCTCTGTCCCTGTCCCCAGCCCCTCTGTCCCTGTCCCCTGTCCCTGTCCCTGTCCTCCCCGGCCCCTCTGTCCCTGTCCCTGTCCCTCCCTGGCCCCTCTGTCCCTGTCCCTGTCCCTCCCCGGACCCTCTGTCCCTGTCCCTGTCCCTCCCCGGACCCTCTGTCCCTGTCCCTTGTCCCTGCCCCTCCCAAGCCCCTCTGTCCCTGTCCCCGGCCCCTCTGTCCCTGTCCCCTGTCCCTGCCCCTCCCTGGCCCCTCTGTCCCTGTCCCTTGTCCCTGCCCCTCCCCGGCCCCTCTGTCCCTGCCCCTCCCCGGCCCCTCTGTCCCTGCCCCTCCCCAGCCCCTCTGTCCCCGGCCCCTCCACGGACCCTCTGTCCCTGTCCCAGGCCCCTCTGTCCCTGTCCCTGTCTTGCCCCTGCCCCTCTGTCCCTCTGCCTGTCTGCCTGCTTGTCTGTCTGTCTGTCTGTCTCTGCCTTTCTAGCCTAAACATTGAGGCAACATGACAATGGCTTGATTTGCAATATTACTTTTCAGAAAGAAACGTGAATCAGAAACAATAATTATGCTTTAAGTCTAAAGAGCAAGTTCTATGGAGGGTGGGGAAGAGGCAAAGCTGACAGGGACAGGTCCAAGGTTCAGTTTAAATGCTGACTAAGTGCTGGAGCTCAGAATGCACAAACTCTCACCAGCACTGGCAAGCTAGAAAGTGAAGGGTGGGGTGGTTTGGATTGGTAGTGTACATTCTGTTTTCAGAGTATGTGCAATGTTAGCGAACCAGTTGGATCAGTTTGAACTGCTCTTTAGCGCTGGGTCCACGACAAATTCTCATGTTTGAAAATGGACAGTGAAGAATGACCTTAGATATTATAGTATTGCTTAGTGTGCCGGAGAGATTGTACCTGCTCTGTATGGTGTTGGCTTGTGGGGCAGCCAGTATTGAACTTCACTGCTCACATATAGAAGCAAGATTTCCTTTGAGACTGAAGATCACTAAGGATTCACAGCTGCCTTGAAACACGAGGTAAAGTACGAGTAATTTACAATAAATCTCACCTCTGTGCCTGGGCAGACCTAAAGTAAACCTTCAAGCTCATTGCTAAAGCAATCCTAAAACTAACCCTGTTTCCCACTCTCTTCCTCCACCTCTACCCTTCCATTTTCTTCTAACTATCTGTACACCATGGTTAGGACATGTATGTTTGCCGTGTTCGCCATGGTTAGGACATGTATGTTTGCCGTGTTCGCCATGGTTAGGGCATGTGTTACATAGAGTGTGGGATTATTTAAAGGTCCTTTTGTTTTTTAAAATGAAATCTCACTAGCTTCGGCTGCTGTTTTGATTATTGGCAAGTTTTGCTTACAGTTTAGATACAGAAGAACATGGTAGCTTTAAATCAATCTCGCAGAGTTTATTTCATCACTGTTTATATTAGCACTTTTTGATGATAGTTGGTACCAGTGAATATGAAATTGTCATTGTAAATAGGACTTGTGTTCGTGTAATTAAAGATTTTATAACTTTTCTGGTTCTTAATTTAAACATGACCCATTTCCAAACTTGAAAACAGCAAAACCCTTTTGCAATGAAAAATCTAATTTTAGTTTTGACCTTATGATCTCTGTCTCTCTGTTCATAGTTCAGGCTCCAAGGAAGGACAATGTCCTGGTTTGCGATCGATGAAAGTTTAGTCCATTTTTCCGCATTTAATTCAATGCGCACGTAATCAATGAGTTTTCGTCCTGGAAATGCTTTTCTCTAAGCCGTTCATACTGTACAGAATTTCTTTGGCCCTGTGTTGTTCAACACTTCCCCTCTATGTGACAAAATCTCTTGTTGGTTTCCTGGATTAATGTTCAAAGGAGTCTTTATGGCTAGTTCCTTTACATTGGCAATAACTCTTTGATTTGAATAACAAGGGTTTTGTATGGTGTGTTTCAAAATTAAAGAAAGGAAATGTTTACTGCAAATGTGTGAAGTGTTAATATTGCACTATCAACCTCCTGTAAACAGAGGCTTCTATATCATGGAATCTGTCTTCCAGAATCATGTAGCATATAAACACCACATTCTAGTTGGGCTGAATGGCCTGTGCTCGTGATGTATATTTGATGTAATTAAATTTGTTCACTGTATTAGTTTATCATTGTAATCCCCTACACTAAACAGTTCTGAGATGCTATTGGTTTAATCCAGGATTTCCCAGAAGTTTTGCAGCTATTCAGTTAAAAGCCAGAAATTGGCAGAAGAGGGGAAGTTGCCTGAAACCGTTGAGTCTGACGAGATCAGGAATTAAAGTTCTTTGTGGTGTTTGTGCTGGTGAAAGCTGATCAACACAGTGTTCAGAATTCTGTTAGACGCACAGAGATGTTCAAACTAAGTAAAGCTGCCTTCACTGGGGGAGATTAACCTGTTCAACATCTGTTTGTCACACAGATACTGTACTTGTGTTTATCCAGTTACTGAGGGTTTATCCTGTGAACTTTGTGTGTGTGTTACTGTAAGTAATCATGAACCCTGGGATGTATTTCAGAGTAAAATACAGAACAGGCCACAAAGGTTTGCTTCTGGGAGCAGCTGTACAACTGTGAACAAGACGACTGTGTAAATGGCCTTAAAGCTTTAACCCCTTATAAAGGTGATGTTAATTCTGAGCTGCTGCTGTTCAGTTGGAGTGACAATGGTATGGGATCCTCTCCTTTTGAAATAAGTTTTCAGTGAATGCACTCATTTCTGAAAAACACAAACCCTTTTCACAGAAATGTTTGGATCATCTCAGTAACTAACACTGCAACTCCAAACTTTAATGGTTCCTGTTTTTCTTAGTTGTTTAGTTCTGGTTAATGTTTCCACCTGTATTGAAGATTTACCTTGTTCTTTGACTTGTATCCTATCATTGTTTACGTAAATTTTAGAAAGACAAAGGAGAGCTGATATTAAAGATTATCCAAGTGCCTTCAATAATGTTAGTAAAAGAAAGAGGCACTAGCTTTTGTTATGGGAGTGACAGTGTGGGTAGTGTATGAATGATTTGACTGTGGGTAGCAGAGGAATTGGAGTGAAGTAGACAGGCAGGCTCTGACTTTATCGCCCGCACCTTCTCTCCCTTCAGTCCTGCACAGTAGCAATGTCAGAACTGCTAATTCTGTTTAATTTGAGATTAGCAAGTAAAGTTGAATATAAATAGTTGTTTGGCAGTACAGAACTTGCTGAAAAAAGAGTTTTGTTTTTGTCGAAGCTTTTCATCTTGCACTCATCAGGACAAACGCAAGAAAATATCAATGTCGGGGAAACGGCAACTTTATACTGTATGAGAAAAGAGCACTGATTGGTAGCAAGTGGACACAATCAGCTCTTTCTTCTCATACAATATAAATGTGCCGTTTCCCCTGACGTTGATATTCCTGCGAATATCTGTATACTGAATAGTTCACTACCTGCATGGAGTAATTTACGTTATGAAGAAACCCAATGCCAATAGCTGAGATTCAAATTAGCCTGAACAATTAGTAAGTAGAGCTGTTTCCAGTTTTTTTATGTAGGAACAGTGTTTGCTAAATAGATCTTTTTTGGTACACCATTTAAATAGTGAACAGTAGGATTGTTTGGATAATGCCAGTGACAAACAAGTTGTGTTACTGTGGTATCACGCTAGGGCCAATGTGGTATTCGGTTTTATAAAATAGACACTTTCAGTTCCTCTGGTTTGTAAATAAAATTAAAGGAATAGCAAAATTCTGTAACATTTTGGAGGAATCGCAATAGTTTTGAGTGGTGATTTTGTTATAATGAAGAGCAGGGGAGGTCTCCCAGTGTTCTGGGCAATATTTATCCCTTACCAATATCTTTATATAAAAAAAAACAGATTATCTGTTCATTCTTGCATTGCTGTGTGTGGGATATTGCTGTGCGCAATTTGACTATTGGGTTCCCTATATTTTGGGGAAAGGGTGGGAGAGTCAGACTAACTGAGTTGTTCTTGCAAAGAACCAGCAGGGGAACGATAGGCTGAATGGTCTCTTTCTGGAACATTCTATCATTTACCACAGTGACTTCACTTCAAACATGATTCATTGGCTGTGTAGCACTCTGGGACGTCCCAAGGTTGCGAAAGGTGCTATAGAAATGCAAGTCTTTTTTCCTTCTTTTGTATCGGTTAAAGTTGTGTGCTTCTAATGGGCCTGTCAGAGTTTGTTTATCTTTCCTCTACTGACATTCCCCTGCCCCTGTGTTTAACTGGATCAAATGTTCCCAGGGTCAGATGCTACATTTTACAGTTTTCTTTTTTCAGTTTTTTTTTAAAAACTGTGTGACGGCTTGCAGAAGCCGGACAGTTGATCATACCTGCTGCTCACGCTGCTGATGGTCATCGTGTGGAATGTAGCTGCTGTCTTCATTCACGCAAACCTGCATCTGCTAGTCTTTCTGAAGTACATCCCATCCCGCTGCTGTATCCTGTTCATCACTCTCTCCCCTCCTTTTTGAGCCGCTCTTCAAACATCACAGCCGCCGGTTCTTAATATTTCAACTTCTGGCTGTGTTGATTTATCTCTGTTTACTATCGTGGGAAGCATCTTGGGCACTCCCCCAAGTTTAAAGGTGTGATTTAAATAAAAGTTGTTGTTGCACATGTTGTTTGAACTAGGATCAAAAGAAAAGGTCTGATTGAAATTAGCAGTCCTGTATCATTCTATGTTCCTTGTTAAATACAAAATATTGAGCTGCTGTTAGCTCTGTCATAACATTTCTCCATTTTAGATTGTCTTCTGTAAATGCAGTATCTCACCCCAAGTCACTTCTCCTTTGACTTTGCTTTTTCCAGAATGTGGAGGATACGATACTGTGAAGTATTCTGTATTTCCCCATTGCAGTGGATTACTCTGGTGATGTGTTTAAACGAGAATCTCTGCATGTAAACCTCCGCTCTAGAAACACTTAAATTTTCCTGCCTCTGAAATAATATTAGTATTTTACGGTGGACACTTGATGTAGTATTTTACAGTGATGTTTTGAGAATGTGTACAAGCTTGGCTTTTTAACTTGATGTGTTGTGGGCAACACTAAACTGAAATAATGCAGAAGATGGAATTCCAAAATAAAAACAGGGAATTCTAGAAATCTCCAGGTTGGACAGCACCTGGGGAGAGAGAGAAAGTTAACATTTCAGATCCATCACCTCTCAGAACTGGAAAAAGTTAAAGATGTAGCAGGTCTTGGGAAAGCACAGAGGTGGGGGAAGGGGTGCTGGAACCAAAGGGAAGGTCTGTGATAGGGTAGATAGCAAGAGTGATTGAAATGCCAAAAGGGATGATGATGCAAGACAAAAGAAGATGGTAATGGAGCAAGTAAAGAAAGACAAGATAGGTCTTGGAGGAGGTGTGAGCGCCGGGGTCTTGGAGGAGGTGTGAGCGCCGGGGTCTTGGAGGAGGTGTGAGTGCCGGGGCCTGGAGGAGGTGTGAGCGCCCCACCAAATTAGTAAAGGAGGTGGAATTGTCTCAAAAACACTATTACACTCAAACAGAGAAACAGACACAGGGAACAAAATCAGAAAGATAGCATGCCCACCTTGGTGGGATCCTGACTTGGAAATATATTTGGTTTGGAATGGGAAGCCTCAAGCGATCACTTAATACAGTTCTTTAAGATTATGAAAGGGTTTGACAGAGTAGATATGGAGAAAAGGCTTCCACTTGTTCGGGAACCAGGACTAGAAGCCATAAAAATAATAAATCCAATAGAAAATTTCAGGAAAACTTTTTTTTACCCAGAGGGTGACGAGAATGTGGAACTTGCTTCCACAGGAAGTGATTGTGGTGAATGGTATAGATACCTTTAAGGGGGAAGTTCGATAATCATGAGGGAAAAAGGAATAGAAGGGCATCTTCATAGGGTGGGAGGAGGCTCATGTGGAGCAGAAACAGCAGCAGAGGGCCTTTGGGCTGAATGGTCTGTTTCTGTGCTGTGAACTCAATATCCCATCTCCTAAGTAAACCGGAGGAGTCAAAAAAAAATCCCCAACACCAATTCTTAGAGCTGCTGTAAATTTATACTCCGCAACAATACACGTGGACTGAGGTGTGGAAAACTGCTTTTCTCTGTCTTGTTAATTTAAAGGCCTCTATAGGTCCATTTTGGTTCAGGCTTTCCCATGGTTTCAACTGGTAATGAAGGACTGAACTTGGCCTGTGAGTGCCCTGGTTGCAGAGGAGCCTGCCCCAGCCCACGGAGAAGGAGCACCCCTGCCCCATGCCCTGTTATCGCAGCATGGGCAGGCATGACATTGCATTCCCACCATTGATGCCTATCAGTACAAACTCAAATAACTCGGCATCTCCTTTGGAATCTAGGATCTGAATTCATGAACCTTGAGGGAGATTAGGGGTTAGATTTTTTTTTGAAGCCTTGTTGAATAGACATTCCGCAAAAACAGCTGCTAACTAACAGAACAGCCCAATTTTGGCCTCTTGAACATCCCTGATTGTTAATCATTTCACTCCACCATTGGTGACTGTGCCTTCAGCTGCCTTGGCACTGTCTTTGAAATTCCCTTCCTAAACCTCTCCACATGTCCCTCTGTCTCTATTTCTCCCCTTCTTTAAAATGCTCCTTAAACCAACCACCTTGACCACGCTTTCAGTCACCTGTCCCTTATATCTCCTTGAATGGCCCTGTGTTAGAGTTTGTTTTATAATCACCTCTTGGGAAGCACTTAGCAACATTTGACTATGTTAGATGTGCCACCTAAAGTGGCAATTACTGCTTGTAATTATCTGGATAAATGGGTTAGAGTTGTAGGGACATGGACAGATTTAAACTTTCAGAACAACATTCTGCTTGTTCTGTTGAAGTGATTAGATGAATTATCAGTAGAATTATAACTGAATTAAGCATCTTGTTAAACTGAAATTCATATCTTGAAGATTTGCTTCTTTATCTTAGGCTGACGTTGACACTTTTTGAGAGTTTTGTTTTCTTGGTTTGACCCTGTGCATTGGGTAGATCGCCTGATCTGATATCTGGAGCGGGAGAGACTGAAGAGATTTTTATAATTACATTGAGCTTGATAATGTGAGGAGACTTATTGAGTATATTTAAGACCGAGATAGATAGGCTCTTGATTGGTAAGGGGATCAAAGGTTATGGGGAGAAGGTGGGAGAACGGGGTTGAGAAACTTATCAGCCACGATTGAATGGCGGAGCAGACTCGATGGGCCAGTTGGCCTAATTTCTGCTCCTATGTCTTATGGTCTTATGGAGACAAGAGATTAGGAGAAACTCCTTCACCTAGAGGGTTGTTGGAGCATCAAATACATTGCTTTGAGGAGTGGTTGTGCGTGGGACTACTCATCATTTTAAGAGAAAATTCAATAAATAGTTCACACTGGGGAAGATTCAGGGCAAAGGGGAGAGTGCATGACAGTGGGATTATCTTTACAGTTGAGACAGACACGAGTGGCTGGATGTCCTCCTGTGTGTTTCTCAAACATGTAGATAACATTTTAGTAAAATATATTTGCTGATGCAGCTTTTTGGATAACCCATAGTGCATTTATATAGCACTTTGCACAGCCACTGGACGTCTCAAAGTGCTTTACAACCAATAAAGTACTTGGAGTGCAGTCACTGTAGGAAACAAAGCAAAGTGATGTGATAAGGATCTACCTTTTGTGATTGATTGAGGGATTAATATTGCCTAGGACATTGGGGAGGACTCCCCTGGATCCTCTTTAAGTAGAGACCATGGGATCTTTACATCCAACTGAAAGGGCTGATGGGGTCTCGGTTTAACCTCTCATCCAAAAGACAGCACCTCCAACAGTGCAGCACTCCTATGGTACTGTTTCGGAGTGTCAGCCTTGATTCTTTTTTTTTGTGCTCAAACCCTGGAGTGGGACTTGAACCCAGAACCGTGTGATTCAGAAGTGAGTGCGCTAACAACTGAGCCACAGTTTGCACATTTCATTTCGTTAATCCTGAAATAATCCCGCAAATGGTAGTTGGTCTGTCAGAATTCCTGCAAGCCCATAACTGTGTAAAACGGTGACGCCGGGAATTTCCTTCCATCAGGAAGCGAAGGAAACTTTCCTCCCTGTGCGCTGTCTGATCGAACGGACCATGAGAACTGACAGAGTGGGAGAACAATATGATTTGCCAGCCCTGTTGCCTTGATTCATTATCCAGAGACTGCTTTTCAGCCTTTGTTCATGTTCTCTCTCTTTTCTCTCTCTCTCTCTTCCCCCCACCCCTCCCCCGTTTGTTCTCTCTCTCTCGCTCTCTCTGAGGGGGAGCAGGTGCAGAGCACAAAGATGTAAACACACCTAAACCAGTTAATGGGGACTGTAACCTGTAATGAGCTATCTAAAGAGACAATGTCTTACAAGACAGTTCACTAGCTTGGTAAACAAGCTCGTCCTGATAGCTGGTGTTGTATCCATGGTTGTATTACATTTAACAGGAAAATGAAAACTGCATTGCCAAGTTCAGATGCTGCATGAAACTGTGGTTATAGCAACAGAATTCTCAGAACGTGTTCCAGGAACTAAAATACAACATTAACATTTCAAAATGTTGGGGAAATTCTGATTAACTCCTCATTTTAGCAGGAACAGAGATTGCTTTTAACAGAGATTTATTTAATGGTGCCAGTTGAAAAGAAATTACTACAAATTGGAACCATTAGCATATTTCCTTTCCGATTTTCCTCCCTTTTCCAATAATTTATATATATTCTTCTTTTCCCACCTATTTCCATTATTTTTAAATGTATTTCCATCCATTGGTTTATCTGTACTCTTTAGCCTATTTTGATCCCACCCCCACTAGGGCTATCTACCCCCACCCCCACTAGGACCTTGCTCGTCCTGCTTTCCACCCTTAATGTCTCCATTAGCATATTTCTTAGCTAATATCACCACCATCAACACCTCTTTGTCCTTTTGTCTATGGTATCTTTTGGCAATCTCCACCTATCACTGGCCCTCTATCCAGCTCCACCGTTCCCACCCCCCCCGCTAAACCAGTTTATATTTCACCTCTTTTCTATTTGTCCTTAGTTCTGTTGAAGAGTCATTCGGACTCGAAACATTAACTGTGTTCCTCTCCGCAGATGCTGCCAGACCTGCTGAGTTTTTCCAGGTATTTTTGTTTTTGTCTTTAGTAATTTAATAGTTCTTGTTAAATTGTTAACAATTTAAACTATTCTTTTTGAAGTCTGTGGACTGTTTAATACACCTTGTAAGGGTTAATCTCAGAAGATGTAAAACTGCTAGACGCTTATTCCAACCTTGCCTATAAATACCAGTTCTTATTGCTGACAATAAAAATCCAACAAGTCACATCACTGTTTGTTTAAAGTTCGGAGTCTGACCCACTGCACTTTCCAATCATCAAACCTAACATTGTCCACATGAGATTGAACAATGTGCAGCCAGCCGGGTTTTATGTGTAAACTGCAGCATCAAGTGGAAAAGTAAATTCTAACCTTTTGTTGAATTTGTGAGAATACAATCATTGAGCAACAACTTACAATCAAAAGCAAAAATTGCTGGAAAAACTTGGCAGGTCTGACAGCATCTGTGGAGAGAAAAACATGTATTTCTCAATTTCTGTTTTAGTTTCAGATTTCCAGCATCTGCAGTATTTTGCTTTTAACTTACAATCACAATTTGAATTACATTGTGTTTGGCAAATTTTCAAATCATGGTCTTGCCTCCCTTACAGATAACGACATGTGAATGTTCAGGAAGTAATTGAGTAAAAGTTTATGGCCTTGTTGCATCTCAGCTCTCAAACATCTGGAGAAACTGATGGGTCTGTGAAATCCTCTGGCTGGTTTGGCATTTTTCCGGAAGTTTTGTTGATCTCGTGCCAGAGTTACCCCTTTGGAATTTCAAGACCATCACCTCTCCCTCGCTGCTCTGTTATCATTATCCACTATCTCTTAAATTCAGCTGGGATATAGTGTCCAATTGTAGAAGGATGTTGAGGCATCTGAGAGAGGGTGTCAAGGAGATTCTGGTGAGTGGTCTCAGGGACAAGGGGGCTTCAGTTCATGTGGGAGAGACTGGAGAAGCTGGGATTGTTCTCCTTAGAGCAGAGGAGGTTAAGGCAGGTGTTCAAAATCATAAAGGGTTTTGAATGAGGAGAAATTGTTTCCAGTGGCAGAACAGTAAGTATTGAGAGCAGACTGATTTAAGGTAATTGGTAAAAGAACCAGAGCTGAAGTGAAGAAAGGACAGTGGAAGCAGTTTCAATAATAACTTTCAAAAGGGAATTGGATAATTACTTGAAGGGGGAAAAAAGGGGACTGTGACTTTAAAAAGCGTCAGCAAAGACATGATGGGCTGAATGGCCTCCTTCTGTGCTGTATCATTCCATCCATTCCAGGTTTCTCCCTCCTTGTATAAAACCCGCAACTCAAAATTTGAAATTGTTTTGGATCATTGGAGTAAAAATTACACGTCAACACTGGCCACAAAGCTTTGCCAATTGAGCACCTATTTGAATGTCAGTCCTGGAGAACAATAGGTACACAGTTCTCAAATTCCTAAACTGCTGTCCCATTACATAATGCTGCACACCAGGAGTAATAACTCTAACGAGTTAACATCACATCCATGGAACCATGTATGGAAAAAGCAGTTTTACTCCATCTTCTGATCCCATCCCAACTTAGCATCTGACTTGATGAAAATCCTAGCAAATGCTGCTAGGTTTGTTTTCTTAGTGTTAATAAATATTTTGATACTTTACAATGCTGCATGCCTACACTACTGCATGTTGCTGAATTCTTTGGTGCAGCTTGTCCAACTAGTGTTAACCTTTTTTCCACTCCTGATTGCCAAATATGGGATTATTAAACTAATAAAGGTCTACATTATTTAGGTTTTTTTTTTAAAGTGTCATTGTTCATAACATTGCCAAACATCCTTGTGTGAATATTCTGCCCTAAGAACATAAAGTTTATCTACAGCTGGTGCTGGAGTAAGCTCACTTTTTAAAAAAACAACAAATAAAGATGCCTTCTACACCATCAGTCCCAAAAGTCAACATTCGGAGATTGGCATTGGTTTAGATAATGGCTGATTGCCTCTGCCTCTGCTCAGCATCTCGATTGCTATTCATTATTTCTGCCCTCAAATCAATTTAATTGTTGCTAAATGAATTGAGTTACAAAAACAAGGGGGAGGGGGAAGAAATTGACTAATTGATACATGTGAATTCTTCCATTCCCAGAGCGGATAAAGATCACATCTCCCACCTGACTGTTTACTGAAGTTTTTCTTTGGCAGCTAAGATCATTCTTTGGTAAGTTTCCCTCAAGAAAGAGTATCAATCATAAGATGCGAGGGTGTGTTGTTAAATACCTCAGTTTGCCAATTTAATTCACGCATAATCACAAGGTCCTGTATTAATTAGGTCTGTGGAGTAAATCCTCCTCATTATCTATTCCTTTAAACACTGTTATTAGATTCAATCACCTACAATAATACAATAGTTGATTGTTCCTTTGTCATGTCAGTGAGCAGTGGAAACGCGTTGAGGCAACTCGCAAATAATTTTTCATAGAAAGCCGAGGTAACGTTGCATCGGACTGCACAGCCTATCTCACTGACATCAATGTCATCATTACGCAGATGAACCCCATTTACGACTGCAACTGGGTTGGAGTTGTTTATGGATTCCAGTGAAACCTGTAAATTACTGACAATCAGGTGTCAGCTGTTTTTTTTATTTTTGCTGTTATTTTTACAGCATGCGCAATGTTTGAAAATAGAGAATTTCAGTGGAATTGGGGGTACTACCCAGCGTCTCTAATGAGAGAGAAAGTACGTTCATCCCAAGGATGGAGCTGTGGAAGGATCAATCTTAGAGAGTGTTCACTAGGGAATGAGCTCCCTGTTCCATCATAACTGTTTCTTTGACAAAATCCACTGTTGCCATGCACTTGAACTGGCAAATACTGACCCCTCAAGAACTTATCAGGGATTTGCAGAAAGGAAGCAGGAATCCCATGACAAGTAACTCGCCTCCTGGCTCCCCAAAGCCTGTCCACCATCTACAAGGCAAAAGCCAGGAGTGTGATGGAATACTCCCCACTTGCCTGGATGAATGCAGCTCCCACAACACTCAAGAAACTTGACACCATCCAGCACAAAGCAGTCCCGGTTGATTGGCACCCCATCCACCACCTTAAATATTCACTCCCTCCACCACCGACGTGCAGTAGCAGCAGTGTGTACCATCTACAAGATGCACTGCAGGAATTCACTAAGCCTCCTTAGACAGCACCTTCCAAACTCACAACCACTACCATCTAGAAGGACAAGGACAGCAGACACATGGGAACACCACCACCTGGAATTTCCCCAAGTCACTCACCATCCTGACTTGGAAATATATCCTGGGACTCCCTTCCTATCAGCACTGTGGGTGTACCTACACCACATGGACTGCAGTGGTTCAAGAAGGCAGCTCACCACCACCTTCTCAAGGGCAATTAGGGACGGGCAATAAACGCTGGCCCAGCCAGCGACGCCCACATCCAAATGAATGAATAAAGGAAAAGCAAGCTGGAAGGGTCAGACACTCCAACTTGGTGAATGTTCTAGATGTGACAGGCTGTGTTGTGTATTTTAAGTTATGCAAAGTGCTCAGTGCATTGAAGGCTGTTCCTAGTTCATGCCTTGAGTGTACGTGATTTCATAGTGCTTCTTGTTACAGTTTACTACATGGATTATTTGGAGTTTCAATAAGGGTCCTTTTCAATGTATGACCTGGATTTTGTGTTGAATATGGAGTAGTTCAGACAGTAGCTTCCAGAGTTCTCACAGTTAATGGAGAAATCCCAGAGGTTGCTGTGTGAAATTACTCCACCTCTCCATGGATAGCAGCACCATTACAATACCTCGCTGATTGAATTCTCAGGGTGGCCCTGGGCCACACTCCCCACGCATGCCCATGCACTCCCCACATATGCCCACGCACGCATTCCCATTCATGCCCCGCTCCACACACACACATGCATGTAGATGCACTAGGAGTATTAGCTGGCTATTTAAATTAGTCTAAATTTGGAAAATTAATCTGCTCCTGATCAAGTCTGCTTTCAACCAGAATGTATTTGCTTTTGTTTCCAGTTATTTCCTTTGGTTTGTATTTTGACTGCTTTGCTGCTGCTGCACATTGAACTCCCCAGCTCGTGTGCTGATCATCGATTTGCAGTCTGACCCTTACTGGACACTTTTTTCAAGCCTGAAATCTTGTGTGGTAAAGAAGCTTTAGTCAGCTCCAGTGTTGTGATTACAGCATCGTGATCTGATGGGATGTAACATTTTAGCAATGTGCGATTTAAGTATATATATATATATATATTTGTGGATTTAAACATGGTGTTTTGGTCTCCTGGCCTTTGGATAATAGAAGGACAGTTGTTTGTGATTCGATCGCCTCACTGGAATGAACAGAAGTAATTTATTTTCAGTGCCCTCGTTGAGATTTGTTGATTGAAACCAAACATGAACTTGGAACCCATTTGTAAAAGTTAACATGATGTTGACTCCAGAACACGAAGAATTCCGCATGCACACGCCTCATATGTACCCCCCACACGTATGAGCACGTGGACCCCTCACATACACAGATATCTCAGGAAGGAAAGTTCTCTCTTTTCTAAAACCCCATAAACAGAGAAGCAAAGCCCTGAATTGTATTAACCTGTGTGTATTAATGATGGTGTGAACTCTGAGAGAAAGCTGCAGGGATAATGCCTGGCACTGGCTTTAATGAAAACAGGCTGGTGACGTTAGTGATGGAGAGCTAAGAAGCTTGGGAAAGTGGAGGGGAAAATTTTTGAGAAATGAAGTGTTCTTCAGCTCCCACCACGTCAGTCAGCTGCAGTAGTTTAAAACGATCCATTATTTGTGTACTCTGTAGTTTTGAAGATCCAAAAGATTGTATGCGATCAAGTCAGGCTGAACCTGCTGCCCAAGGACATCTTGATCAGAAACTTATCAGAAGCGAATTGAAATGGATGTTTAGATCCAAAAGTGTGATCATTCTGAATATGGAGCTTGGTGCAGAGTGACCCAATAGCCCAGTCAACACCACCTGGTGTGTCAGAGTCATCTTGGCCACAGAAGGAGGCCACTTGCTTGTGAGTACGAGTTAAGTATATGCTGAAGCACTGTTGCATGTGCTAGGAACAGGAGGAGGCTATTCAGCCCCTCAAACCTATTCTACCATTCGGTTAGATCATAGTTGATCTGTATCTTAACTCCGTTTTCCTGCCTCAATCGTCTAAATGCTAATACCCTTGCACAACAAAAATGTACCAGTTTCGATTCTGAAATTTCTAATTAAGCCTCGTCTCAGCAGAGAGAGAAAGAGAAGGTTCCATATTCCCACCCCTTTCATGTGAAGAAATGATTCTGACATCACTGTGGAATGGTTTTAATTTAAAGATCATGTTTCCTTTTCCTGGTTTACACACACACACACACACACACACACACACACACACACACACACACACACACACACCCCACCCCCCCCCACCAGATGAAATCAATTATTTGCCTCATAAATCTCTTCAGTTGAGCTTAACGTTTCTACAATTTTATTGATTTTAAAGAACAGATGAACCATTTGATCATAAATGCATTTTCTAACCTTTTACAGCAGGTGTGGAGTGACATCAGTTTACAATAGAAGCTAAGACTTTAGGATCGCTACCTGATTTCACCACAGATAGAACTAGTTAGTATAACTAGTCCTACCGCGCCATTCAGTACTCGTGTATTACAGTAAACTACTGCAAAATCCACAGCAGAATTGAAACGCAACCTCAATAACACCAACTTATATTTATATAGCACCTTTAACATAATGAAACATCCCATGGCGCTTCACAGCAGCATTATAAAACATGTGACACAGAGCCACATAAGGAGATATTAGGTCAGTTGACCAAAAGCTTGGTCAAAGAGGTCGGTTTTAAAGGAGTGTCTTAAAGGAGGGAAATGAGGTAGAGAGGGGGAGAGATTTAGGGGGGGAATTCCAGAGCTTGGAGCCCAGGCAGCTGAGGGCATGGCTGCTGATGCCAGAGCGATTAAAATCAGGAATGCACAAGAGGCCAGAATTAGAAGGGCGTAGATATTTCCGAGGGCTGTGGGGTTGGAGGTTACAGAGATGGGGAGAGGAGAGGCCATGAAGGACTCCGAAAACCAGGATGAGATTTTGAAAATCAAGTTGTTGCTTGAGTGAGAGTCGGCATAGGTCAGCGAGCACAGGGAATGAGAACAGAGAATGGGACAAGGTGCGAATTAAGACACCGGGAGCAGAGTTTTGGATGACCTGAATTTCACAGAGGGTAGGATGTGGGAAAGCAGCCAGGAGTGTGCTGAATTATCCAAGTCTGGAGGTAACAAAGCGATGATGAGGGTTCAGTTACAGATGACTGAGGCATGGGCGAAGTCGGGCGATGTTACTGAGGTGAATGTTTAGGGAAATGTACCCTTACACATTGGCAAATAAAATTAGTGTTGGTCCAACACACAGACCTAGTTGCATGACAAAGAGAGTGAGTACAAGGTTAAAAACCTGATACTCCAAAGGTTATAAATAAACTGTCCAATCTTGGCCAATAGTTCAAGGATAAACTGTACAAGAGAAAATTGAAGAGTTTAGAAAAAACCCTTTGGACATCATAGGCTTGACTGGAGTTCCTGAGGTGAATTTATAGTTCTGGTACCTGAATCTGCATCTGAAGTGCTGTAACCTGCAAGGCTACGGACCTGGCCTATCCCTCACTTCCTTTTTAAATAATGGCACAATAGTCGCAGACCTCCAGTCCTCTAGGACCATGCCTAGTGAGGATTGGAAAATGATCCTCAGAGAATCTGCCATTTCCTCCCTGGTTTCCTTTAACAGCCCGGGATACAATCCATCCAGCCCTGGTGATTTATCCACCTAGAAGGATATCAGTCCCTCCAGTAATTCCTCTCTCACTATGCTTATTGTATCTAATATTTCACACTCCTCCTATTTAACTTATATGTCTGCATCAACCCTCTCCTTAGTGAAGACAGAGACCAAGTACTCATTGAGAACCCTGCCCACATCTTCTACATCAGCGCACAAGTTAACATTTATATCTCTAATAGGCCCTACCCTTTCCTTAGTTACCCTTCTGCTCCTAATGTGCTGGTAAACATCTTTGTGTTTTCTTTGATTTTAGCTGCCAATATTTTTCGTATCCTCTCTTTGCTTTCCTAATTTCCATTTTTACTTCACCGCTGTACTTTCCTTACTCCTCTAGGCTTTCTGCAGCATTAAACTTTTTGTGACTGTCATAAGCTCTCTTTTTCTGCTTTATCTTGGCCTGTATGCTTCTAGATAACCAGTGGGCTCTAGATTTGGCAGTACCGGCATTTTTCTATGTGGGGCATGTCCATACTGTGCCCGTAGAATCTCGCCTTTGAATGCCTCCCACTGATTTGACACCATTTTCCTTTTCCAGTAGCTATATCCAGTCCGATCTCACCAACTCACCTTTCAGCTTTGTAAAATTTGTCTTCCCCCAATTTAGAACTTTTACTCCTGATCTATCTTTGTCCTTTTCCATAATGATGCTGAATCTAATTATATTATGGTCACTGTCTCCAAAATGGTTTCCCACTGCTACTTCATCTACTTGCCCAGCTTCATTTCCTAAGCTAGAATGCGTTCCCTCTCATTGGGCTTGTTATGTGCTGGCTAAAAAAGTTCTCTTGAACGCAGTTCTCAACAATTTTGCGCCTTACGTGCTCTTCACACTGTTCGTGTCGCTACTGATATTAGGATGGTTGAAGTTCCCAACTATTACTGCCCTATTGTTTTTGCACTTCGAAATCTGTCTACATATATGCTCTTCTAGCTCCCTTGCATCATGTGGGGGTTTATAGTACACTCCTAGTAGTGTGTCTGCCCCTTTTTTTATTTCTTTGATCAACCCATATAGTGTCTTTCTTTCAGCAAAGAGACAGGCCATTAAGCCCAACTGGTGCATGCTGGTATTTGTTCCACATGAGCCTTCTCTGATCCTTGTTCATCACCACCCTATCAGTAGGCTTCCCCTTAAATATATCGATACTATTTGCCTCAACCACTTGCAGTCACAGCGAGTTCCACAATCTCTCCACTCTCCAGGTCAAGAATTCTCTTGAATTCCCAGCTGGATTTATTGGGGACTATCTGGTATTGAAGGCCCTGAGCTCTGGCCCCTCCTCTGCTACTTGAAGCATCATCTCTATGCGACTGTATCAAACCTTTTCTGAATGTTAAATCTGTTGCTTGCTGCAATGTCTGGGAGATTAATCTTTATTGCTTTGAGGCACCCTACACACCTCTGTAGGATTGGTTACACACACCAATGTGAATATGGATTTTTTTAAAAAGTCTACACACTGGCGACCATGAGAAACACTCTGAAACTCTTGTGTTTTGTATTGTGAGGAGTTTGTAACTCTGGGGATTTTAAGTTAATGTGTTGTGTGTGTGTGAGTATCTTTCTGCTGTTAGATCTGAGTCATTCAGGGTGTTGGCCACTCCTCCTTACGCTCTTACAACCATTTGAGTTTCAGCAGCAACATGTGTGAATAACTTGTAAAAAATGTGCAGCATGCATGTGCAGGGTGGGGTAGCAAGAGATTTCTCTGCTACTGTAGTAACCTAGCTAATTTAACCATTGGCTGAGATTTCTTCTTAAAGAAATCTTATCAAGGGAAAGCTGAATGAAGAGGTCGGCTGCTGGTGCAGGAAGTAAGTTTTGTAATGATAATCTATGTCTGTTTTCTCACTTTGTGTAAGAGATAAATTGTTGATAATAAAAGCAGCCCAACAGTTGTCTCTGAAATTTAAACCCTTTCACTTTTTGAATGGTTGTGGGCTCCGAGTGACAGTGGAATTCTTTAATATCTGAATTTCCTCTAAACTGGTTCCACTGTAAACCCACCTGAAGGGCAGCATAATCTGATTTTCACACCAACTCCGGCTTTATTGAAGTAGCCCTGAGAAGAGGAGTTTGTGAAGCAGCAGTTTGCCTGGCAGAATTGTAACTCCTCCAGTTCCATTTGAATTTGTGGACTCTTTTTTTTAAATTTTACAACCAGCTTTCAGTCTAGGAGTTAGCTTATAGCTCTTGACAGAAGACCAGACTGTTAGTTTGATGGTTAGTTAGTTATTTGGTTAATTCATTGTTTGGTTAGTTAGTTTATGTACAAAGAATCATACGTTGCACTAAAGTTATGAGCAGCAGTTTAAAATGTCCAGGAAGCTGATGTTGAAATTTGTTAATTGGCTATGTCACCTCCTGAAGCATCTTAACTTCTGCTCAGAAAGCTTCACATTTCCTATGTTCTGTTTTGTAACTGCTGGCTGTTTCTCTGACTTATTAAGATCAGTTTGAAAATAGTTTGCAATGACAGATAAATTAAAATAGAATCATAGAAAGCTGACAGAACAGAAAGAGGCCACTCTGCCCATCGTGTCTGCGCCAACAGAAAATGAGCCCCCCACCCCTCCAGCCAAATCCCACTCCCCAGCATTTGGTTCATAGCCTTGCAGGTTTCAGCACCTGAGGTGTATGTCCAGACACTTCTTAAATGAGTTGAGGGTTTCTGCCTCTACTGCCCTTTCAGACAGTGAGTTCCAGACTCCCACAACCCTCTGGGTGAAAATGCTTTTCCCCATCTCCCCTCTAATCTTTCTGACAATCACTTTAAATCTATGCCTCCCCCTAGTCACTGACCTCTCTGCTATAGTAAGCAGGCCCTTCCCATCCACTCTATCCAGGCCCTTAAGACAATGTTGTACATCTCAATCAAATCTCCCCTCAGCCTCCTCTGTTCCAAGGAGAACAGCCCCAGCCTATCCAACCTTTCCTTATAGCTGCAATTTTCCAGTCCTGGCAACACCCTCATAAATCTCCTCTGTACCCTCTCGAATGCAATTACATCCTTTCTCTAATGAGGTGACCAGAACTGCACACAGTGCTCAAGTTGTGGATTAGCTAATGATTTATATAGTTCCAGCATAACCTCCCTGCTCTTTTTTTCTACACCTTGGCTAATAAATGAAAGGATTCCATGGCCAAGATTTTACATCCTGCAGGCGGGCGTGTGCCTGACCCGATCGGGCGTAAAATCTCTCACAATGACATTGGGCAAGCGTTCCAACGTCTCTGAGCACTCGCACGATATTACGGTCGGTGGGTACGTGAAAGAGTCGGCGGTGTGCCCGCCGACAATTAAGAGGCCCATTAAAGCCCTTAAATGGGTGAAAGCTATTTTTTGCTGCCCGTCCAACCTGGTAGCTGGCGGGCAGGTGAATCGGCCAGGCGGCCTTTGGATTTTTTTTATGAAACCTCATCCACTGGCAGGATGATATTTCCAGCAGTTATTTTTAAAAAAGAAAAATTTTTTTACACATTTTTAATATGTCCCAGTTCATGTGACTGAGTCACTACCCTCATCAATCCTTCTTGTTACTTCCTCAAAAAATTCAATCAAATTAGTCAGGCATGACTTTCCCTTAACAAATCCCTGCCTTTCTAAGTGATGGTTTATCCTGTTCCTCAGAATTGATTCCAATAATTTGCCCACCACCGAGGTTAGACTGACTAGCCTGTGATTAATCGGTCTATCCCTCACTCCATTTTAAACAAAGGTACAACATTAGCAGACCCTTTCAATCCTCCAGCACCACAGCTGTATCCAGAGAGGATTGGAAACTGATGGCCAGACTCTCTGCAATCTCCTCCCTGGCTTCTTTTAACAGCCTGGGGTACATTTCATCCAGCCCTGGTGATAGGTGTGACATTGTAATATGAACACACTTACCAGGTTTTGGTTTGTTGAATTCTTATTTTTTCCTATACACCTGATATGAATATTTATTTAATGACAAAGAGATTTCAATTGGTGTTTACAGTAGAATTTCTGCATTAATAATTGAACTCCTAACAGTCTATCAACCTAAAATGCAGTGTTTCAGTTCAATTCATCGGTCTGTTGCTTAGAAGTGCCACTATCACACTGCACTAGGGATAATCACCGAAAAGCTTGTCTCCCACTCCAGTTTGATCATGTTACCTAGAGACAAACACCAATAGGCTTATCCCAAATTCTGCAGTAGTAACGACAGTGAAACTGTCAGCATTGGTCATTTTTCCACTAAAATTGACAGCAGCTTCTGGAGTCCACACATGCCCAGATAAACATTGGAATCTGAATTTGCTGTCAGTGATTCTACCTTTGACCTTAGGGTGCACTGTATATATCATCCATCATGTAGAAATCACTGATCTGATGGAACTTATCCTTTTACACTCTTTGTCTTGCTGTAAAAATCTTTGTTGCAACTGGGATTTCTTTTTTTTAAAAAAAAAACCTGGAATTTATATAGCACCTTTTATGACTACTGTATGTCTCAGCACTTTATAACCAATAAAGTATTTTTGTAATGTAGGAAATGTGATAACCTATTTGTGTGATGTTGATTGAGAGTAAACTGTTGACCAAGACACTTATGTTTGCAGAATGTCAAATTTCTCCATTATGATAACATTTTGCATTTAATTTTTTCAAAATTTGTTTAGTTTCTGGTATTTCAGCTTCCACTTTAATGCCATGTGTACATCCCCATAATTTAGTTCAGTCTTCGTAAAAATTTAATTAAAAGTGAAAGGATTCTGTTTACTTCCTGATTTGCTGTCTATGAGAATGCACCAATGTGATTGGCCGCTCAACCTGATGATGCTATCACCATTGCTGCATTCCTGGAGATCCCCTTGACTTTATGTCAGATTCAAGCCTTTGTCAGGAAAGGGGAAACCCATGCCACAGAGATCACTAGGTTGCTGTGAACAGCTTCCTGCATGGTCAGCAGCGAGTACTCCACTTCATCGCTGACCATTAAATCCAGATCATTATGTTGACCCCAGGGATAGGAGAGAGGACAAACTGCTTTATTGTCTAGGACAGCTACTTTAATTTAAACATCTTAATGGTGAAGTTTTCGCTTTGAGCGCAGTTGGGAAATATTGTCCAAAATGTCCTTGAAATTATGTGGGTCAAGCTACCAATGAAATTATTACCTTGAAATTATGCAAGTTAGGTTACCAATCATGTAAATTTATTTCAGCAGAAACATAATCACCAAAGTAAGATCCAACATGAACCAGTACACACTGATGGTGTAATAGAACAGAATTGTTTTCTTCTTTATTAACTCCATGAATAACTATTTCTTGATTTATTTGAGTGGTAACTGAATGCTGTTGGAATACAGCTGAAAATGGGGATTAAATAGAAATATATATCTTTTAATCAGTGACTGCAAGTGACCCGATTTGAAATCGCTGAAAATGTTTTGAGAAGAACACTATACTGAGCCATCGACTAGTTCTATTGGTGTGCACTGGTCTGTTTTAGCAAAGTAAATATTTTTTTTTGATATGAGAAATGGTTTGAAAAGTGCTGATCAGTGCCTCTGTGCTGAAGATTATGGACACAGTATGAACAGCAACCGCCCCCCCCCCCCCCCACCCCCCCACCCCCCTGCCCCAGGCCTACAGAATCAGCAGTGTTGCCCTGGGGGGTGTGACCGATATCATGTTCAGGGAACATAGCAGATGAAATTAGGTGTTAAGATAGACAGCTCCTCCTGTGCTGAACATAATTGTCACATACCTCTAACATGACTAATCAAATTTACACCATTCCCAAGAAGAGATTTGGGATGTAATTATTCAGTTTAATTTCAGGAAGGCTCTTAGTGTGAATACCACTCATTCCATCCGCTTTCAAGTCATTTGTTGCTTTTTGGATCCTAACAATCTTTAGTTTGATCAGTTTTGTCTAGCCTTCCTGTTTCTAGAAGCTAATGGCTCCAAGTTAAGATTTCTCAGTGAGAATATGATTCAGCTTTTCTCAATTTACTAACTTCCTAAATGTTACACTTTCCTGTTGGGAATTTCTCCTCTGTGAGGAAAAGTGGAATAATTCTTCTCAAGATGGTGATTATGGTAAATTGTCCTGAATTATCTGAAAGTTTCCCCATTGCTTCCACCCAAAAAATAAGCACCTAGATGTGTGTTTAATGGAAAACCCATTGATGATGGAATCAAGCTTCCTTGAACTATTTAAAATATAACAGGTGAATTGAAGAGTGTGTCCCCAATAAACAAGAAATATTAATTAAAGTTAAGATTGATGCTGAAAATGTTCTTTTGAAATACACAAATGGAGATTCCTTGAGTTGATGAAACCAAGCAGATGGGTTGGGATCTTCCCTCGTGCACTGTGTCTGCAACATGACCTTAGCTGTTGCAGCAGAGGCTAATTTGTCTGCTGCAGAACATTGACCAGGGCCACCTGTGTCCTGGCTACAGGATTTGTTGATGCCAGTCGCAAGAATCTGAGGATTTATATCTCTACTGAGTGTCACACACATACTCTCCAACAGTGAAAGGATGAGGATCATTGGTTGTCTAAGTACCGTACTTCTCTCACAGAGAGAACTCCAGCAGATTGCTCACTAGCACATTCCATGTCTGCAACATGCAAGGCAACCCTTCAACAACCATCACCAGTTGTCTTTTGTTTAGTTTCTTCTTTAACAGAAAACATATGGTGACACCTGAATAATCTCTGTGATGAGCTTTTTAAAATTCTATCATGGGATGTGGGTTTCGCTGGCTGGGTCAGCATTTATTGTCCATCCCTAGTTGCCCTTGACAAGGTGGCAGTGAGCTGTCTTCTTAAACCGCTGCAGTCTATGTGGTGTAGGAACACCCGCAGTGCTTTTAGGAAGGGAGTTCCGGGATTTTGACCCAGCGACAGTGAAGGAATGGTGATATATTTCCAATGAAGGGTGCTTGTTCCCATCTGTCTACTGCCCTTGTCTTTCTATATGGTAGTGGTTGTGAATTTGGAAGGTGTTGTCGAAGGAACCTAGGTGAATTCCTGCAGTGCATCTTGTAGATGGTACACAGTGTGTGTTGGTGGAAGAGGGAATGAATGTTTGTGGATGGGGTGCCAATCAAGTGGGTTGCTTTGTCCTGGATAATGTCAAGTTTCTTGTGTTGTTGGAGCTGCATTGATCCAGACAAGTGGAGAGTTTTCCATCACACTCCTGACTTGTGCCTTGTGTATGATGGACAGGCTTTGGGGAGTAAGGAGGTGAGTTACTCACTGCAGGATTCCTAGCCCCTGACCTGCTCTGGCAGCCACTGTATTTATATGGCTAGCCCAGTTCAGTTTCTGATCAATGGTAACTCCCAGGATGTTGATAGTGGGAGATTCAGCAATGGTAATGCCACTGGAGATGGCCATTGCCTGATAGTTGTGTGGCGAGAATGCTACTTGTGAGCCAAAGTCTGGATATTTTCCAGATCTTGCTACATTTTGGCAGGGACTGCTTCAGTATCTGAGGAGTCGTGAATGGTGCTGAACATCGTGCAATCATCAGCGAACATCCCCACTTCTGACCTTATGATGGAAGGAAGGTCATTGATGAAGCAGCTGAAGCTGGTTGGGAAAATATCATATATCAAATGCCGTATATGGCATTATTGTGAAGCTTACCAATAATGGCATTAAAATAAATCCATCAATAATCAGATGTCAATATCGCAGCAGAATTCTTTGTAAAATTACCCATTCAGAAGGCATTTTCCCAACTATAACTGGACATTTTTGCAAACTTAGTGTTCAGCAGCAGAATTTTTTCTTAAATTTCTAATGTTAATTCTGGTTGAACAATTATTTATTGACCCTAAAAAAAAACACAGGTTATTAGCAACAGATTACATGGTTTTCTTGTATATAAATCATTAATCAAATGTGAAGTGCTTTGGGACATTCTGACCGTGTGTTACAAAGTGCTTTGCAAATACAGTTTCATTCTCTTCCAATGTTTGGTAATGATAGCAAATGTGTTGTACTAGGAGATATTCTGCTTTGTATAGCTAGTTTAAATCAGTACTGATGGGTGTAAATAACCAGCTAGATATAACTAGTTTAAATCAGTACTGATGGGTGTAAGTAACTAGTCTGAGATGGACCAGTTGATTCCCATATTGCTTCTTTGTGAATGAGTTTTGTACATAAACCAGTAGGATTCATTGAAACCCTGCCGGCTGTGTGTATACCTCTTAGCTTTTACATAAATTGATACTAATTCCATGCAATCGACTGCAAATCTTCTTGGGTTGTAATTAGCAATCTCTCGCCGTGAAGCTAATTGTGAATTGGTGAATTAGAACACAGTTGAACTCAACTGTACAAAAAAAAACCTCAATTAGAAATCGCTCCCTATTAGTCTGTGTGCTGTGAAATAATTTTTTAAGTTTCAGATGATTCCTCAGCCTCAGATTTGTGTTTGATAACCACTGTATCTGACTCACTGTACTTAAATTGCATCTGTACATCAATTAATTCTTGGCACTTGAGGTTAATTCCAGCTGTGATCAGACTGGGATTTGAGTTTTGGAGCTGTGGTCTGTACAAAGCTGTACCTTTCCCCACTAGGGAATTGGGGATTTGTTAGTCTTTATCTGGATCCAGATAGAAACTATTATAAAGTAACCTTTTTAATAAATTGCAGCGTTTTGTTACAGGTTTACAACAGTTTTAGCCACTTAACTCCCCTTTATTTTCCCAGTATGCATTTAAATTCAGAGTTTGATTTTCTTAAGCGTATATTTTGCAGTGAATCTGTTTAAAACAGCTAGTTTTTATTTTCTTTCAGATATATGTTGGCGAAAGGAGCAAAACGAAAGTTTAGTGAACATGAAGATGGGGTGGAAGGCAAAATGTCCTGTGGGCATGGCCCTTCTAAGGTGTCGTACACCTTGCAGCGTCAAACTATCTTCAACATTTCCCTCATGAAACTTTACAACCAGCAACCGCTAATGGAGCCCAGCTTGCAGAAGACAGTATTAATTAACAATATGCTGAGACGGATTCAGGAGGAACTGAAACAGGAAGGCAGCTTAAGACCAATGTTCATTGCCCCTTCTCAGTCCAGTGACACACTCAATGATAACTACAGAGAGGTCCAGCCTGCCTTCAACCATCTTCCTGCTCCTCCAGTCCAGGTGACTAGTTTAGCAAGCACTACATCTCCAGACTCCTGTCTGACTCCAGCCTCCATACTCGAGGAAGATACCTTTAGCAGCTGTCAGACTGTTGAACTGGGCACAAGCAAATCGCAGAACCATTCGCTGAAAGATAGTTTCTCTTCAGCCTTGGATGAAATTGAGGAGCTGTGTCCATCTTCTGCCATCGCTGACTCAAAGAACTGTAAAGGTGCCTCGAGTGAGGGCAGCAATGAAAAACCCGAAGAGAATCAAGAGGACAGACCATCTGAGACCAGGTTCACAGACGCATTACCAGGCAACTTTGAGATCACCACCACAGGCTTCTTAACAGATCTGACACTTGATGATATCTTATTTGCAGACATTGACACCTCCATGTATGACTTTGATCCTTGCACATCCACCACCGGATCAAGCTCAAAAATGACTGCAGTCACAGCTGATGACATTTTGAAAACCTTATCTCCCTACAGTAACCAATCAGTGACTCCAAGTCAGCCTTTCAAAATGGACCTTGCAGAATTGGACCACATAATGGAGGTTCTTGTTGGGTCTTGATATGTCCAAAAAAAGACTAGATTTTGATACACTATTTACAGATAACATTCGTATAATTATCGTTTTAAATGTGATGGAGTCATTGCAAATTATGTGCATGCATTTTTGCTTGCCTCTATACGATAACAATTATGCTAGACATTGTTTGCTATAGAGTTGGGAACATCATCTGTGTCTGTCCTCTTGTAAACTTTTTAAAAATGTTTTATTCACCACCGCTCTCTCACTGAAAGAGCTATGAATACTTGCTTTAGACAAGGATTGTCTTCAGAGTGTGTGATGTGTTAATTCTGAAACATTGTGCAATGTGTACACTGAGCACAAAGCGCACGTCAAAAATATGATGAAATGTGTACATATGGTTTTTTTTTAACAGTAAGCCAGAGTCTAAACATTTTTCTTGTTGTCTTTAGTTCAGCTGTTCCATTCATTACTAACTGACCATTGCTCTTTTAAACCTGTGCTCTGAGTTTATTTTGTATTTTTGTACAGGATTGGCAATTAACCATATTCTTTTCTAAAAGAGTTTTTTTATACACCGAGATAGCTATTTTGCTAGGATGTGCTGTCACAATACTCTAAAGTTCAGATGAACGAGAGTAACTTGTACTTTTATACAAAAAGATAACTGAATGTTCATGTAGCAGGTGCAAGGGGAATATTAAAGCAACTGGGATCGGCAACAGGATCGAAGACAGTATGCATTCAATTAAAGAGCGGAGGATCTGTTCTTAAACTAACTGTATTCTTAAGAATGGGCCTTGGTATGAATAACTGTGGTCCCCTTCACAGCATATTTACCAGAACCCTCAATATATCCACTTAGAACATTAACAATATTCTCTGTGGAACTATGCTTCAGTATCTTGTCTGGTTCAAAGCTATAGTAGTCGACCGACAAACGCAGATTTTGCTGGAGGAACCTTTTACCGGTTAGGTAGACTTCGGCGTTAACATTTTAGTCCTGGAAACTCGAGCTGATAATGGCGCAGTGAGGAGAGCAGGGCACCTGGGGAAACTCCACCAGCGACAGGACCAATCATCTACTTCCTTAACCAATGAGATCAAATAATTGGGGAAATAAACAGGAAGGGTGAATTGCAGTTGGGTGAATTTGATGCCAAACCAGGTACAGAAAGAGAAATCCAGAAAGGGAAAGAAAGATTAGATTCGGAGAGAGGAAAAAGGGCGCAAAGGATAAGTGCGTAAGAAAAAATATTGAATTTAAAATGAGACATTTTTAAATTCTAATAAAATTCACAATCTGAAGGAATGAGATTCCATACTAAGAATTGTTCATTTCCTGGGCCACAGAGGTTCATTAAAAGTCTGTAAACAATTATCATGTTGTTAAAAGAATACTTAATTTTCTGAGAGTTTAATGGGCAATTAATGCTCAAACGTAGTAACTTAATGAAGTTGAGGACAAGGTGCTGTTTTCGCGGAACTATTGAGTGATACAAACCTCCTGGGAATCTCCTCCTCGCCATGGGTTGCCGGCCGATTAGTGTGATGTTAATGGTGCGCATCGTTCACACGCCGTTCATTATTCATTCAGCAAAAACCTGGGTCACGATTGTGATTCCCCTCCCCCCCGCCCCCGATTATTCCCCATCCTCGATCTATTTACACTCGAGTAGAAGCTGTCTCAGTGCTACTTACACCACAACACACCTAGTTTACATCATCTTTTGCGACATTCTATAACCATTGGGGTACTGGAAAGCTATGCAAGTGAATGAAATGGACAATGTAGATGTCTCACGTTCTGTCAGGAAATGTAAACACAACTTGGTGCTATGTCGAAAGTTTTCATACCTGTAAAGCAGGATTGGGGGGGGGGGGGGGGAGGGCGTTTTAAGTTAGGATCTGACCAAATGGGTTTCCAGTTTCACGGCTGGATTTGGGTGACATAAATCTTGGCGTGCTTTTTACTTCCAATAACTTCTTAAATCACACTGTGTGTGAATGTGTATGCCTTTTTGAAATAAATATATATAGATATATGAAAGGGGTTTTCAAAGCATCTTGACTGCAGCTGCATTATCTCAGACTGTGGAGTTGCAGCAACACAGAAGAAACTCCTTATCGCGTTGTGCTGGAAGCGGTCTTTTTTTAAAAATAAATGTCCAAGGAACCAGCAATAAATTTTAGATTTTTCATGTATTTTGAAAGATTCTATTGTGGACTGTGGAAGGCACCTGCTTATTCTCCAACCCAACCATTTTAATTTTTTTTTTAAAAAAGCCTCGTGTACTATATCAGTACCTGGTTGTTGCTCAGTGTGCTTTCTGTGAGAATGTGCACTTCACTGTGAACTGTAATTAAGTACCTTGCCTTTTTTTACTACAACTGAATGAACTTTTCTCGAGCCTTTGAAACTCAAGCCAGCCACGTAACGCCACTTTGCTTTTCCAGTCCAACTGGCTTTTTATTTCGAGTTATTCTTCAGGCAGGTTTTTGGAGAAGGGCTTTCTCCAACCCCGCCACCCCCTTCTTTCCCTTCCCCAAACCATCCCTTTCCCTTTTTTTCTTTTTAAACAATCAAGTTTCAGGCAAAAGCTGATCTCTATGCATGACTTTTACACTGAGTGTAATTGCTTTCTACAGCTTTGACAGACAAACATATTTGATAATTGTCTTGTACATTGCTTTGAAATGATTGGAATGCACCATGCGTACTGCCAAATTATATAATAGCATTCTAGATTTTGTTGTTTTTGAGGTACCGTAGTGGTTGTGTGCAAATTACAACCCATTATTGTTGCAATGCATATAGCTAATTTAGGAGTTACTCTTTAAATTAATTTATTTAAGAATTTTAAATTATGTTTGTTGTCCCATGTTATCTGTTTAAATTCTGCTCTTGTCTTTGCAATGGAAATGGGTTTTGCTGCAGTAACTGTGACCAAATTTGGGTTTTCACATTACAAATTTAAAACCTTTTATAAACAAGATGAAGGAACAGCCAGTGATTGGCTCTACTTGGCCCAGTTTCTTTTACGTTTACAAACCGTGCTTTCCCCTCAAAACCCAAAGCCTCCCTGTGTGGATTACAACCAGAAGCAGCCAATTTTCAAACAGTGGCTTCGCTTTATAGGAAGTAAATGAAGTGTGGGGGCATTTTCTTTTGCCCTGTTTGATGACTATGATGTATTGAGCTTTGAATTGATCAAAAACCAAACAAAAATAATTCCTTCCCTCCTTCCCATAAATTCACTATGCAGTTTATATGATTTCTGATTTTGGGGATATTTGGAGTCCCAATTAACCTTTAGGGTTTTAATGGGGATTTTTTTTAAAGCACTCCAAAGTGGCCATTTAGAAATTTGTGCATGTATATATAAGCTGTTTTATGTAAAGTGTACAGTGTTTGGACAGAACTGGTAGCTACAGTATAAACTCAAGGACTGTAGAGCAAGTTCTCTTTGGTTACTGGAAGATAACAAAAACGACAAGAAAAGAGCAGAAAAACTTTGGTTGTGAAGTGATAATTTTTCCCATCCCTTATTTATTCTCTTGTGTAAATATATTTATTTTTATTGTGTAGCTAATGGAATCTGCTAAATGGATTTTGATGTGTACAGAATGTATGTATCGTAGGAATGTATTTAGCTTTTGGAATGTACTTTCTGTGTGGAAGAGTGGAAGCCATATTCAAAGGATTGAAAGGGCCTGGCTTTCTCTCGAGGTTCCCTAGAGTGCTTCTCGCTTCTGTCAAGGCAGAGACACGGTCATTTCCCACAGACGCTGGAGCGGTGCCTTTTTCTATGTAATATTTCAAACATATACATCTGAAAGCAAGGTTACTGTATTCACATATAATTACAAACTGTAATTAAATGCAATTGGACAAATGTAAGTGGAATTGAGCAGTCTTACTTTTGTAGTTTTATATACAACAATAAACTTGTAAAACAAAAAGCTCTTTTTTTGCCCCCCAAAGGCTCTTATTTAAAACGACTATACTTCTTAAATAGACCCAATCCTGGAATAGCCAGATCAAAGTTTATATCCCAGAAGTTTAAAGCACAGAAGGAGTTCATCCTTCAGTATTCAATCGCAGGATCTTGGCGTCGCTGGCTAGGCCAGCATTTATTGCCCATCCCTAATTGCCCTTGAGAAGGTGGTGGTGAGCTGCCTTCTTAAACCGCTGCAGTCCATGTGGTGTAGGTACACCCACAGTGCTGTCAGGGAGGGAGTGCCAGGATTTTAGGAGCGGGCGCAGCGTACAGGCGTGCCTCCAAGCCTCCATTTTAAGAGGGTGAGCCAATTAAAGCCTGCCTAGTGTGATGTCTACTGGGGTGGGGGGAGATTCCCTCAACCAGGAGTGCGCTCATTCATGCAAGCTTGTGAAAGAGCGCACAGATCTCCCTGATCAGATCAACACCCGTTGATGAGTCAATAATTAGAGGGTTAAAAATACAAGATCGTTACCCCAAATAATAATGTAAAGACTTGGATTCAATTACTTTTATTTCAAATACAGAGTTGAAGGACGTGGAAAACTTGACCAGAAACACTGATGGAAGCACAATCCATTAGAGCTATTTTTAAAAGAGTGAATCAATAATTGACAATAACATTTTAATGTCTGGGAGAAAAGGGACTAAGTGGTTTAAGCTTTTTCAGAGGCATAGAGTAGGAGCAATGGGCCAAGTTATAGTTATGTTACTGGGCTAGAAATTCAGAGGCCGGGATTAATGATCTGGTGACATGAGTTCACTGGGCAGTTCGAGAATTTAAATCCGAGGGGAACTTCCAGGTCGTGGTGTTCCCAAGCGTCTGCTGCCCTTGTCCTTCTAGGTGATAGAGGTTTCTGGTTTGGCAGGTGCGGTCGAAAGAGCCTTGGTGAGTTACTGCAGTGCATCTTGTAAATGGTACACACTACTGCTATTGGACATTGATGGTGGAGAGAGTGAATGTTGAAGGTGGCGGATGTGGTGCCAATCAAGCAGCCTGGATGGTGTCAAGCTTCTTGAGTGTTGTTGGAGCTGCACTCATCCAGGCAAGCAGAGAGTGTTTTCTCTGAGAGTCATTAGTCTGTGGAATTCTCTTCCCCAGAAAGCAGTGGCGGCTGGGCCATTGAATTTATTCAAGGCTGAGTTAGACTTTTGATACACAAGGGAATCAAGGATTATGGGGGAACAGGCAGGAAAATGGAGCTGAGGCCACAACCAGATCATCCATGAGCTTATTGAATGGTGGTACAGGCTCGAAGGGCTGAATGGACTACTGCCCCTAAGTCTGTCAATAAAACAAGAAATTGTAATATTTTCCTTCTGTTAATAACCCTGTGATATTTCTGAGGTATTGGAAGACAGGCTGTTGGGCTTTTAGGTGTGGTAATTGGAATAAAAGCCAGAATGACTGCAAGAGTCTAAAACCAACAGTAAGAAGTGGTTTTGATATGTTAATGAACCAAGAGGAACTTCAATCAGAGTTTTACATAAAACAGTAATAGAAGTGGTTTTGAATTGAGTTGTTTTAGTTCAAAGGGGGATTCAAGCGGGTTGTAAAAAGGTGTAAATAAATAGATTAAAAATAGAGTAAGTTAACTTTTTAAAAAAAGCCGAAGAGCTAAAGTAAAAAAGCATCTAATCAATTCTTGGAAGAAAGCATTTCTGAAGAGGCTGGTTGAGAAAATAGAGAGATCAAAGAGAAGGAAAGCTACTGAAGCCTAGGTAGGTAGGGGTAGCTGTTTCACCTCCCAGAAGATGGTGTGAACAAGGCTGACCCGAAGACCCAGTTGCTGTCAGCCTCAGAGGACACCCTAAGAAAAAAAATGGCACTGTGTGGTAAACATTATTGGAACTGTGTAGATTTAAGGACCTCTATAAGAATAGTTGCTGAACAAAAAAGGGGAAGGTTAGCTCTGAGGGTAGTTAAATTAAGATCTTGTGTTGTCTACTGTGCAAAACCATTCTTGTGTTTAAAAGTAG
Organism: Isurus oxyrinchus; assembly: GCA_026770705.1. NCBI lineage: Eukaryota > Metazoa > Chordata > Chondrichthyes > Lamniformes > Lamnidae > Isurus > Isurus oxyrinchus. The sequence goes on along the minus strand of JANJGN010000002.1, from coordinate 120,257,281 downwards.
CTGTGTTTTTTTGCTTTTTAAAAAAAAATATAGATGTTTACTATAAAATCATAAATAGTTGGAGACATCATTTCCTGATTTCAGAACCTCTCCTCAATATACAAATTGCAAAAAATGTTTTGGAAGCTGTTTCAGACTTCCCTTTGGGATTTGGGCAGCTTGGTATCACCATGCCATAACAAGTCCTATGTTCTTGTTCCATCACATTCCTGATTTGGGCATTGTAGATGGTGGACAGGCTTTGGGGAGTCAGTAGGTGAGGTGCTCACTGTAATCTGAAGGTCGATTACAAAGCTGAATGTGATTAGATTTTGGAAGTGAGTTACTAGAAACTTGGATGCAATAAAAGCTTAATCACCCCGAACTGACATTCAATATTTGCTACAACACTCTCTTTGGGTCAGGTGATCACCAAGGCACCAGTCTCTTCCTGCTTATACAGTTTTTTGTGTGTGTGCTTGTCAGCAGAACTCTGCTAGATTATTCTTGTCCTTGCATATATCCATTTTCCTCTTTGTTTGAATCTCAGTGTTTGGATGGTATCTGGATTCCTGGATGCTGAGCTTTCACTCTGTAGTTGGCTCGTTGGTAGCTGCATTATTCCTTCTCTGGCTGTGCTGATCATTACTTATCCCTGTTGCTTCTCTGAAGACATTAGAGGGTTGCATTCTCCTTGCCATTCCCTGTTGCCAATGTTGGGGAAGATTCTGGTGAGGTCCTTCTGCCACCCTTGCTGCCCTCTCCAGGATTTTGCTTGTGCTATCCTTTCCAGGATCTCCTTTGATTCTTTCTCTTGCCTGATTGATGGAGGGGGAATAGCGCCTGGCTCTCCTGTTGATCTTCCTGGGGTCACCAGGTTGAACTACAGCAATGGCCTTGCCCCCCTCTCCCCTTCCCCGCCCACCAAAAGTGAGACAATCTCTTCCTTTGTTGGGCCCCAGGAATTTACCCAGTCTAGCTGAGGTCTCCCCACTGTAGCAAATTTCTCATGATCTTCAGTGTAAATTCTACCCCTGCAAGGTCATTCTGATTAAAGGTGATTGCCAAAAGAGCCAGAGGTGATATGGGAACATTTTGTTTGCATAGTGTGCTCATATAATTGGGACTGCGCTGCCTGGAAGGACGATGGAGGCATATTCAATAATAAATTTCAAAAGTGAATTGGATAAATAATGAAGAAAGACAATTGCAGTTCTATGGGGAGTGGGACTAATTAGATAGAACCATAGAAAAGTTACAGCGCAGAAAGAGGCACGCGACAGCCAAAGAAGAAAGAGTAAGGAACTAGCTGCCCATTTTAACTTCACCTTCAAGCACCCGGTCCATAGCCTTGCAGGTTACAGCACTTTAGGTGCAGATCCAAGTGGTTTGTAAATGAGTTGAGGGTTTCTGCCTCCACCACCAAACCAGGCAGTGAATTCCAAACACCCACTACCCTCTGGGTGAAGAAGTTTTTCCTCATGTCCCCTCTAACCTATCCACCAATCACCTTAAACTTACGCCCCCTGGTAATTGACCCCTCAGCTAGGGGAAACAAGTCTCTCCTGTCTACCCTATCTAGGCCCCTCATAATTTTGTACACCTCAATTAGGTCACCCCTCAGCCTCCTCTGTTCTAAGGAAAACAATCCCAGCCTATCCAATCTCTCCTCAAAGCTGCAATTTTCCAGCCCTGGCAACATTCTTGTAAATCTCCTCTGTACTCTCTCTCCAGAGCAATTATGTCCTTCCTACAGAAATTGGTGACCAGAACTGTACACAAAATTCTAGCTGTGGCATAACCAGTGTTTTATATAGTTCCAGCATTACATCCCTGCTTTTGTATTCTATACCTCGTCCAACAAAGGAAAGCATTCTATATGCTTTCTTTACCATCTTATCTAGCTGTTCTGCTACCTTCAGGGATCTGTGGACGTGCACTCCAAGGTCTCTCACTTCCTCAACTCCTCTCAATAATTTCCAGTTTATTGAATATTCCCTTGCTTTGTTTGCCCTCCCCAAATTACTTCACACTTTTCCGGATTGAATTCTATTTGCTATTTTTCTGCCCACTCAACCAAACCATTGATATCATTCTGGAGACAGCAGCTATCCTCTTCACTATCAACTACACACCCAGTTAAGTCCAAATCATTAATATATACAACAAACACTAAGGGCCCCAACACTGAACCCTGTGGAACGCCATTGGAAATCACGTTCCATTCGCAAAAACATCCATCGACCATTACCCTTTGTTTCCTGATGCTGAGCCAATTTTGAATCCAACTCTCCACCTTCCCCTATATCTCCTGGGCCTTTACTTTTCTGACCAGTGGGACCTTGTCAAATGCCTTACTAAAATCCATGTAGACAACATCCACTGCACTGCCCTCATCAATTCTCCTTGCTTACTTCCTCAAACAATTTGATTAAATTGGTAAAGCATGAAATTCCCTTAACTAAGCCATGCTGACTATCCCTAATTAATCCTTCCCTTTCTTAGTGACAGTTTATCCTGTGTCTCAGAATTGATTCTAATAATTTGCCCACCACCAATGTCAGACTGACCGGCCTATAATTTTCTGGCTTATCCATCACACCCTTTTTAAATAATGGCAGACCTCCAATCCTCTGAGACCTCACCTGTATCTAATGAGGATTGGAAAATGATCCTCAGAGCATCCATTTTTTGCTCCCTGGTTTCCTTCAACAGCCTGGGATACAATCCATCTGGCCCTGGTTATTTATCCACCTTCAAGGATGTCAGTCCCTCCAGTACTTCCTCTCTCACCATGTTTATTGTATCTAATATTTCACACTCCTCCTTAACTAGAATGTCTGCACCATCCCTCTCCTTTGTGAAGACAGAGACAAAGTACTAATTGAAAACCCTGCCCGCATCTTCAGCATCAACGCGCACATTACCATGTATGTCTCTGATAGGCCTTACTCTTTCCTCAATTATTCTCTTGCTTTTAATGTACTGGTAAAACATCTTTAGGTTTTCTTTGATTTTACCTGGCAATATTTTTTCATATCCTCTCTTTGCTTTCCTAATTAGCTTTTTTACTTCACTTTCCTTGTACTTTCCTTACTCCTCTAGGCTTTCTACAGGATTAAGGTTTTTGTGATTGTCATAAGCTTTCATTTTCTGCTTTATCTTGGCCTGTATGCTTCTGGATAACCAGCAGGCTCTAGATTTGGCAGTACCACCCTGCTTCTTTGTGCGGACATGTCTACACTCTCACCCTCTCTCTCACTCTCACTCAAGGGAAACTAGGTCAAGGGCCACATCATTGTTGAAGCACTAAGGAGAGGTTGGGAAGGGCTAGGGCCACAGGCACCATTGATTGAGGGAGGAGTGGTCAGGAAGCCAAGGGCCTTGAGGGGGTAAACTAAACATCAAGGCATTGGGCGCTTTACCTGACCTTGCTCTCCAGCAGACTCCAGTGAGGGCTGAAGAAGAGTGCAGCAGCCAACAAGATCCAAGCAGAACAGTCGATGAGCAAGAAAGGAGGGACTGGGGAATCTGGCATGTCTGACTCGGCTTAGTAACCTGTTAATTGGGATGGTCTACGCACCAGATTGACTGCTTTAGATACTGACCATCCAGATTGATGAGCTATTCAGCCAGTGAGCCGTTCCCCCTCACCCCTCAGACCGAGGCCCCCCAGCGTTTAGCAGCTTGCATGCTGTCCTCTCCGGTCGTGACTCCGGGCTGAGGCAACTGGAACTCCTGAGCCAACTGTGATATAAGGGCCTGCACATAAAGGGTTAATGTAGGACTATTGTCTATCAAAAATCAACAAGGGGTTTGAAGTACAGGTAAGTTCAAGATGAAAAATATTCATTTTCCTAAGGGACAGTCTCCTTTATCCCATTAAATCAACTGTGGCTAACGAAAGAAGTGAAAGATTGCATTAGATCAAAGGAAGTGGCTTATAAAGAAGCCAGAAAAAGTGGTAAATTGGGAGCAATTTAGACCCCAGCAAAGGAGGACCAAGGAACTGATTAAGAAAGGGAAAAGAGAATATGATTGCAAACTAGCGAGGAACATAAAGGCAGACTGTAAAAGCTTCTTTAGGTATGTGAAAAGGAAAAGATTAGCTAGGAAAAATGTGGGCCCACTACAGGTGGGGACAGGAGAATTTATAGTGGAGAACAGGGATTTGGTGGAGAAACTAAACAATTACTTTGTATCTATCTTCAGGGAGAAATATACAGAAAATCTCCCAGATATGCTGGGCAACCAAGGGACTTGTGAAACTGAGGAACTAAAAGAAATTAGTATTAGTAAAGAGATAGTGCTCGAAAAATTAATTGGATTGAAGGCTGATAAATCCCCTGGACCAGACAAGCTTCATCCCAGAGTGTTGAAAGAGGCAGCTAGAGAGATAGTGGATGCATTGGTGGTTATCTTTCAAAATTCTATAGATTCTGGAAAGGTTCCTGCAGACTGGAAAGTAGCAAATGTAACCCTACTGTTTAAGAAGGGACGAAGAGGGAGAATGGAGAATTACAGATCTGTTAGTCTGACGTCAGTAGTAGGGAAAATGTTAGAATCTATTATAAAGGATGTGATAACTAGACTTGGAAAATCATGATATGACTGGCAGAGTCAACATGGATTTATGAAAGGGAAATCATGTTTGACAAACCTGTTGGAATTTTTTGATGATGTTACTTGTAGCATGGATAAAGGAGAACCAGTGGATGTGGTGTATTTGGATTTTCAGAAGAATTTTGATAAGATCCCACACAGGAGGTTAGTAAACAAAATTAGAACACATGGGATTGGGGGTAATATACTGCTGTGGATTGAGAATTGGTTAACAGATAGAAAACAGGGAGTAGGAATAAATGGGTCATTCTGAGCATGGCAGGCTGTTACTAACGGGGAACCACGAGGATCAATGCTAGGTCCACAACTGTTCATAATCTATATCAATGATTTAGATATGGGGACCAAATAATATTTCTAAATTTGCTGATGATACCAAACCGGGTGGGAATGTAAGTTGTGAGGAGGATGCAAGGAGGTTTCAAGAGGATTTGGACAGTCTAAGTGAATGGGCAAGAACATGGCAGATGGAATAAAATGTGAATAAGTCTGAAGTTATGCACTTTGGTAGAAAAGACAGAATTGCAGAATATTTCTTAAATGGTGAGAGACTGGGAAGTGCGGGTGTCCAAAGGAACCAGGGTGTCCTTATTCATGAATCACTAAAAGTTGGCATGCAGGTCCAGCAAGCAATAGGAAGGCAAATGGTATGTTGGCCTTCATTGCAAGGGGTTTTGAGTGCAGGAGTAAAGATGTCTTGCTGCAATTGTAAAGGGCCTTGGGTGAGACTGCACCTGCAGTATTGTATACAGTTTTGGTCTCCTAAGGAAGGATATACTTGCCATAGAGAGAATGGAAAGGAGGTTCACCAGACTAATTCCTGGGATGGCTGGATTGTCTTAATGAGGAGAGATTGTGAAACTGGGCCTGTAATCTATACAGTTTCGAAGAATGAGAGGTGATCTCATTGAAACTTACAAAATTCTTACAGGGTGAGAGTCAATGTAGTTAAGATGTTTTCCCCTGGCTGGTGAGTCTAAAACCAGGGGACACAATCTCAGGATAAGGGATGGGCCATTTAAAACTGAGATCAGGAGGAATTTCTTCACTCAGGGGGTGGAGAATCTTTGGAATTCTCTACTCCAGAGGTCTGTGGAAGCTCATTCATTGAGCATGTTCAAAGACAGAAATCAGTAGATTTCTGGATACTAATGACATCGAGGGATATGGAGATAGTGCAGGAATGTGGCATTGAGGTAGATGATCAGCCATGATCTAATTGAATGGTGGAGCAGGCTCGTTGGGCCGAATGGCCCACTCCTGTTCCTATGTACTTATGTTCATATATTCCTATGTTTTTAATTATTTTACCCCTTTATCCTCACTGCTCCCCAGAAACCACTCACAAAGTTAATAAAACCATTGCACTTATATAGCATCTTTCATTACCATGGGATGTCCCAAAGTGCTTCAGTTAATGAAGTGCTTTTTGAAGTGTAGCAACTCTTGTAATGTAGGAAATGCAGCAACAAATTTACACACAGCAAGAGCCCACACAAAGCAATTCGATAACAACCAGATATTCTGTCTTTGTGATGTTAATTGAGAGATAAATAGAGGATGCCAGGGCTAATTCCCTGGATCTTCCTTGAAATTTCCCATCCATCTGTAAGGCTAGATGTCGCCCAGTTTAACGTCTCGTCCAAAACAAGGCACCTCCAACAGTGCAGCACTCCTTCAATACTGCTCTAGAGCGTCAGCCTAGATTTCTACTGGAACAAGACTTCTGGCCCAGGGGTAAGATAGTTATCCACAGCAATAGCTGACGCTTTTATTGGCTGGATTAGTGACGCCGCTCCCAAGATTTATCCTGTTCATTAAAAAGTGTGTGAGAAAGACTGAGATAATTCATTTTCTTTGTCTCATTCCCTCTCTCTTTCTCTCCTCTCCCCTCTGACCATTCCCCGTAGTGTGTTTCCTCCACCCATTGTGTCTCCTCTGCAAAGAGCAGTCTAGTCTAACTTGTGCAATAAAGAATAAAGCTGCATTGTGTTAAAGAATTCCAGCTCTTGATCTAAACAACACTTTATTAATCAGGGCTCATCTATTATTATCCTTGGAGTAAATATTCTTTCTTCATTATTTGCCTTGGCATTCTATTCTGCTGGAATATGGTGCGTCCAATAATCTGTGTGTAAATGTTTATATATACAGTACATACTAATTTATCTCGATTGACCTGTCTAATGTGGGGTATAAACCTAGCTGTTGAGTAACAGCGTCTTCTCCTGTTAAAGGTGTGGAAAGCTTATCGATAGCCCAGCTATACTGCCATGTCTCTCTCCAAATGCTTCTAAGCAGAAGACAGGAATAGTCTCTGGCTGGGGATGTGGGTGTTCTCTGGGGTGAAAAGTACAAAACAGCTGTCAGTCCCACATAAATCTCGAAACAAATGTCATTGAGATGTAAGTGGCAACATAATTAAAGGCCCCATGAAGTTAATGCTCCCAATTTAGCTTGGGGTTTTATTTCCTTAGCGAGAGGGCTTGTTTTCAGCAGCGATGATGAGAGACATTACCAGCAATTAAACAATTCACCTTTTCTAACTCACAAATTGTCACCAGGAATCATTGTTTTAAATCTCTCACTGAGGGTACACTGTCGACAACTGGCTTGACTGTTCTCAAATGGGAAGAATCTACCAGGGTTTCCAATTCTCAGAAACAACTGGTCTTTACTAAGGACACAATAAGTTGATGGTTAAGCACTAATTAAAGAGAGAGTAGGAACACTGGTTTCCACTTGTGGAAATATTTAACATCAGCCTTTATAAATGATGGTGGAGATTACAGATAGCTACAAAAGAAAAACAGCAAAAACATTTGCAGAACCTAAAATGGATGCATCTCCAAATTTTCATGGCTAAATTCTGGGCTGTTAAAGGAAGTCGAGGAGGAACAAGAGATGCTTCTGAACACAGTTTTCCAATTTTCCTTAGATATTCAGAGAGCATCTTGCCTGCTGGAGGGAGGGAGAAATAAACAGGAGCAAGGAATCTTAGAACCTGTAATAAATCAAGATCAAGATGAAAACATTTCCAAATTCATGGGTTCATCAAACCCAACAACAACCAGTGCAAATTTGTTAAACCCAAGCTTACTTTTTTGACAGGTTTAATAGAATTTCTGAAGATGTGGCTGACTTGAATGGATAACGTGGATGCAGTCTCAAGAGTGAATATGGATTTTCAATAAGATCTCGTTACAAAATTGTTTACATATAGTACAGAGGTAAATGGCAGCATTAGCTAGAAAGCTGCTTAATGGAGAGGAAATAAACCACTAGTTAACAATGTATAAATGGGATCTTGTTCAGGATGTAGAAATGTCAGTGTGGCAAACACGGGGATCAATGGTCACTGTGGCTGAGGCCAAACTAAAACTAAATCTGATTACTGTGACGGTTATGCAAATGGATGGACGGTGAAGTGTGTGAATGAACAGAGAAACCTCAGATGCAGCTAACTCTAATAGTTTGAGTGCAAATAGATACAGCAATAAAAGAACCTCCGCATTTGTGGTTTTTAAGGAGATGATAAATTTGTACCAAGTGAAGTTGAGGCTACTGTTAAAGCTCTGGAATTATTTGTAACAATGACATGTCTGCAGGCTTTGACATGGTTGACCACACCATCGTCCTCCATTGTCCTGCTCTCTTGACACATCCTGGTTCCACTCCCATCTGTCCAGTGGAGGCTTCTCTTTCCACCTCAGTCTGTCACTGTGGGAGCACCTTCAGCCAAAACTCCTCTTCCCTCTACAAGTTGCCCCTTGATGACATCATCCACTCCGCTCCCCTCTTAAGGAACACCTTTTAGAGCATGTTTTTGGCCATCTTTCCTGATGTCTCCCTCTGTGACTCGACCTCTGTTTATTCCTTGCGGCTGTGTGACATGCTTTGGGATGAGTTTCTATGTTAGTGTGTTTTGTAATGTGTATTTTTACCCCATTATAGAAAGGACTTTAAAACCACAGAGAGGAGCTAGTGCAGTGTCAATGAGTTCCAAAGAATTACACTGGGTCTACAGCTCAGAAACAGGACATCTCACTTATCAGGTTTCTACTTTACAGAAGTCTCCTTTCACTTCTCTTCATCTCATCCTACCAGCATATCCAATTTCCTTTTTCCCTTGTGTGTTTATCCAGCTTTCCCTCAAATGTATCTATGTACTTCACCACAACCACTCCCTGTGGTAACAAGTTCCACATTCTCACCACTCCCTCGGTAAAGAAGTTTCTCTTGAATTCCCAACTGGAATTATTAGTGACTATCTTGTACTTTTGGCCTCCCCAAGTTCTGATGACCCCCACAAGTGGAAACATCTTTACATCTACCCTATCAAACTCCTTCTTAATCTTAAAGACCTCCATCAAGTCACTCCTCAGCATTTTGTTTCAGGAGAAAACAGCCCCAGTCTCTTCAACTTTCCTAATAGCTTTTAATATTTTCCCCATAGGTTAGAACCTATTATTAAAGACATTATAACAGGGCATTTGGAAAATTCAAGGCAATCAGGCAGAATCAACATGGTTTCGTAAAAGGGGAATCATGTTTAACCAATTTATTGGAGTTCTTTGAAGAAGTAACATGTGCTGTGGATAAGGGGAACCAGTGGATGTACTGGAGTTAGATTTCCAGAAGACATTTGATAAGGTGCCACATTAAAGGTTATTGCAGAAAATAAAAGCTCATGGTGTAGGGGGTAACATATTGGCATAGATAGAAGATTAGCTAGCTAACAGGAAACAGAGTAGGCATAAATGGGTCATTTTCTGGTTGGCAAGATGTAATGAGTGGTGTGCCATAGGCATCAGTGCTGGGACCTCCAATTTTTTACAATTTATATAAATGGCTTGGATGAAGGAACTGAAGGTATGGTTACTAAATTTGCTGATGGCACAGATAGGTAGGAAAATAAGAATGTGAAGAGGATGTGAGGAGGTTATAAAGGGATATAGATAGGTTAAGTGAGTGGGCAAAGATCTGGCAAATGGAGTATAATGTGGGAAAAAGTGAAATTGTCCATTTTGACAGAAATTTTTTTTAAAAAGCATATTATCTAAATGGTGAGAGATTGCAGGGCTCTGAGATGCAGAGGGATCTAGGTGTCCGTGTGCATGAATTGCAAAAAGCTAGTATGCACAGCAAAGTAGTTGGGAAAACAATAGAATGTTATTGCTTATTGTGTGGGGAATTGAATACAAATGTAGGCAGGTTATGCTTCAGTTATATAGGGTGTTGGTGAGACCACATTTAGAGTTTTACATATAGTATTGGTCACCTTATTTAAGGAAGGATGTAAATGCATTGGAAGCAGTTCAGAGAAGGTTATCGGACTAATACCTGGAATGGGTGGGTTGTCTTATGAAGAAAGGGTGGACAGACTAGGCTTGTATCTGCTGGAGTTTAGAAGAGTAAGAGGTGACTTGATTGAAACCTATAAGATCCTGAGGGGTCTTGACAGTGTGGATGTGGAGAGGATGTTTCTTCTTGTGGGAGAATCTAGAACTAGGGGGTCATCATTTAAAAATAAGGAGTCGTTCATTTAAGTCAGAGATGAGGAGAATTTTTTTCTCTCAGAGGGTCGTGAGTCTTTGGAGCTCGCTTCCTCAAAAGGCAGTAGGAACAGAGTCTTTGAATATTTTTAAGGCAGACCTAGATAGATTCTTGATTAACAAGGGGGTGGAAGGTTATTGGGGGTAGGTGAATTGAGGTTACAATCAGATCATCATGATCTTACAGAATGGCAGAACAGGCTCGAGGGGCCAAGTGGCCTTTCTCTTGCTCCTAATACGTATGTTTGGATGTGACCTCTCAGGACTGGGAAATTATATTTACAAAGAGATTGAGATGGCAGAATTATTGGAAAAGACTAAGGGGAGATTTACCAGAGGCTTTTCAAATTCCGAAATGGTTTGACACTGTGAAAAAGGCAGTGATTTGGGGTTCCATCAATTTAAAATGAATATTCAGAATGAGGGAGTTGAGGTGACACTTCCTGAGTGGTTATTTAAGAAAAGGATTTTAATGCAGCTGTGGGCCAGTAATAACACAGTCACCTCTGAGACAGAGTGTGACAGCTTCAGCTGCCAATTCAAGGCCTGAAGACATTGTAGGCTCCTATTTCAGTGAGACACTGTTTGGGGGTGTGGGGGGTGGGGGCTGCGCGGCACATTCTTTTAAAAAAAATTCTTCCATGGGATGTGGGCTTCGCTGGCAAGGCCAGCATTTATTGCCCATCCCTAATTGCCCTTGAGAAGGTGGTGGTGAGCTGCCTTCTTGAACCGCTGCAGTCCATGTGGTGTAGATACACTCAGTGCTGTTAGGGAGGGAGTTCCAGGATTCTGACCCAGCGACAGTGAAGGAGCGGTGAAGTCAGAGGTGCCATCTTTCAGATGAGATATCAAACTGAGGCCTGGACTGTTTAGATGCTTGAAAAGATAGGGTCACAATGAATAAGAACAAATCAACAACACATTGTCTATCATTTACCTCACTGATGTCTGTGGGAGCTTGCTGTGCTCAAAGTGGTTGCTGTCATTTCCCACAAAATGACAGTGGCTATGCTTTAAAGGCGTTTCATCAGGTGGGAAGTGTTTTCGGGTATCCTGAGGCTGTTAAAGGCACAAGCTGCTGCTTTCTATATGGGCAGATGCCACTGTATCCTTTAACGGGAAAGTGGATCAACATTGAAAGCAAAGATACAGAGCTGGCAGGGAAAAGAGATTCCATTGGATCAAATGATCATCTTCTACCATCCTATAATCACTCTCCAAAGATTGCTGCTGGAATATGCAGTTCATTGACAATCGAGTCAGGATCAAACACAATGATATCCCTTCCACGATGGACTAGCCAGATATCACTCAACGTTGATATATAAAGATATGAATTAGGAGAAGGCCACTCGACCCTTCGAGCCTGCTCTGCCATTCAGTAAGATCGTGGCTGATCTGATTGTGGTCTCAGCTCCACATTCCTGAATAGCCCCCGACAACCTCTGACTCCCTCGCCAAGCAACAATCTACCTACCTCAGCCTTAAAAACATTCATTGATCCTGCCTCTACCACTCTCTGGAGGAAAGAGAGCTTCACAGACTCACGACCGTCAGGGAAAATGCTTCCCATCTCCATCTTAAATGGGAAACCCCTTATTTTTAAACTCTGTCCCCGAGTTCTCGTCTTTCTCCACACAGAGAAACGTCCTCTCAGCATCCACCCTGTCAAGTCCCCTCAGGATCTTATATGTTTCAATAAGGTCACTTCTCAATTCTTCTAAACTCCAATATAGTGTGTGATGCTCACACACTGAGAATGACAGGTTGCTGAGGTACGGGAGAATGGCCCACTCCTTGGAATTGTATCCCAGTGAAACTGAACAACTTCCCAAAAGGAAAAGCAAGGAGAAACTGGGGATGTAAATTCTTGGATAGGTAACGATATGTAAAATCAGAACCCATTGGGCATTTTATCTACTTGGATTTTGTTGCTGAGCATTGAAACATTGATATGCATATGATAGCATGCATTGTGGATCGACACAGGATGAAATCGGTGAGCTTTCAGGTTCCATGCAGCATCATAGTGGATCGGCCTGTGGAATTCCTGATCTAAATCATTTGACACTGGCATGTTGGAGCTCCACCTTGTGGGCCATAGCGACAGTACATGAGCAACCGCAGCACCCATAGAGTAGAACAGGCTACAAGATGAGGAAGCCCATTCAGCTCATCTTAATTCAACCATCCAAGGAAGCCTGCATCACTAAAACAACAAAGATTACCTGGCCATTATGACTTTGTTGTTTGTGGGATCTTGCTGTGCCCAAATTGATTGCTGTGTTCCAAAAACAACTTGTGTTTATCGAGTGTCTTTATTGTTAAAATGTTTTAAGTAGTCACGCGGTGGTACAGAACTTGAGTATTGCTGAATAAAATATGACATACTGTCAAAGCTTTTTGTCTTGCACTCATCAGGACAGACAAGAATGCCAAATTTCAAACCGAACAACAATTTATACTGCATGAGAAAAGGGGTGTTGATTAGTAGGCAAGTCAGCTGTGATTGGTCGAGGTGTTGCCATGACGAATACACCAGGGTCCTGTGTTCCCCATGCTTTTGCTTATTCAAATAAGATATAATGTCTGGACACGCTCCTTTTGCCTGCAGAGGACAGATCATGATGTATAAACATATGTAGCTTCTAGCATACATAAGTAAACCACGTTGCAAACCCGACTGATTGATAGGGCGTTCAGGCCATCCACTTGGTTTGGAAAGCTGCTCTGATGAGGGATCCACATTTGTAACGTTAACTTGTCCGTTTCTCTCTACACAACAGTTGGTGACTGATCTGCTTGGTGTCTCCAGCAGCGTCTGATTATTTTCATCCCTCACATTGAACTCCCCATGTGCGCGCACATGCAGGAGGAGGTCATCATCACATCCACTCAATCCAACTGGTTAGGAAACCCGGAAATAACGTTAATGCAGTGGCTACGTTAAAAAGCCAACCGGCTGGCTGCACTTACTTTCAAGTTTCCCACACACTACCGGACCCCTCCCCCTCTCAGTGCATTGGGAACTTAAAACCCAGCATCACATGGAAATTGATAAGTTTATGTTTCTGCTATCACTCATCTATCATTTAGAATTTCATCTCAACTAGACATCATTAGCATGTCTCCTTTTTTTTAAAGACTGGGCCTTGGTTTAGTGTCTCATCCAAAATACTGCACCATTAACTGTGCAGGACTCCCTCAGTAACTCAGTGGAGTGTTAGATCCTACATTCAAAAATCTAGGCTATGGACTCAGAGGTAAGAGTGTTGGCAACTGAAACATGGCTGACACTATAACTCTCTATGAAAATGCATTGAAAACCCCAATACGTAATCAAAAAAAAATCAGTAAAAAATGGAAACTCAGGTTGTTCTCCTTAAACGCAGAGAAGATTTGTAAGAGGTGTTGAAAGGGGTTTGATAGCGGAATTTTGTCTGGACAGCTGTTCTGCTGATACAGCAATTAAGAAATTGTTTGTGGTGGCAGAAAGCCCAGTAACAAGGAGAGAGAGCTTTAAGGTGATTGGCAAAAAAAAACGTCCAGAGGTAACATAGAGCCATAGAAAAGTTATAGCACAGGCGGCCATTCAGCCCATGTTGTCCATGCCAGCCCGATGACACCCAGGTGCCACATGAGTTTTTTTTTTACAGTGAGTTGTTGTGCTTTGGAAGGTGCTGCCTGAAGGGTGGGAGCAGATTCAATAGTAACTTTCAAAAGGGAATTGGATAAATACTTGAAAAGCAAGGCTATGAGGACAGAGCAGGGGAGTGGGGTCTAATTGGATAGCTCTTTCAAAGAGCTGGCACGGACACGGTGGGTCAAATGCCGGCTTTCTGTGCCATTTCATTAATGATTTTCAACACCAAGCTGCCTGTAGTAGGGTTTAGTAATAATGAATCAACCACAGGGCTGATGATACAGGAGTCCACACACTTGCACAAAATTCAGAGTGCTGAGAGGAGGGGGAAGGATGTGAACAACATCCTAAATAAGCTCCCTCTAATATGACCACTTTCGATTTTTAGTTTGCCAACTTGTCAGTGAACATGCCGACAGGGCTGGAGTCACTTGCACCATTGAAGAGAAAGCAAAACAAGCAATTTTTTGTGAGCAGTCCAAGCTTTCCATGTCTCGCCTCCTGGACTCTGCACCATGGGGATTATCTGAGAGTTTACTGAAAAGCTGTTTTTCAGCCAGTGAAAGAGGTATTGTACAACAGAGGCCAGCATGAAAGATTAATCTTTAAGTTATATTTAAGTTATGAGTGCCAGTGACACTAGGGGTAACAGTGTGATTGCTGTTAAAGAGGAAAAATTTACTCACTGCTGAATAGTGCATGTAACATTGACAAAAAACTCTAAATGTTTGCAAGCTACAGTGGAAACGTAAACATTCTGAAGTGAAATGTGAGCAACAAGCGAGAATTGCAAGGTTACACAGGGAGGAAAATTGGAAAAGCTGAGGTACAACAGGTTAGTGTAAAATCATTTTGCACTCCGAAGCAGAAAGTTTCATAGATCGAGTGCTTCTGACTTGACTGATGGTTACAGAGATCTCATCACCAGGTCAGTTTGGCTAAAACGCCTGGAGCGAAAAACCTGGAACCATTTCAAAAGAGCTGAAGAAGAGTCATACTGACTCGAAATGTTAATTTTGCTTCTCTCTCCACAGATGCTGCCAGACCTTGTTTAAAAAAAAGGTTGGACACTCTAGTTATGATTTTTTAAAGAGTTTTTTTTGCGGATGAACCTGAATGACAAGGTTCTGCACAGCAGAGGGCAGTGTTGCTTCAAAGGATGGGAAATGTTTCACAGCCCCAGGAATCATGGCTAATAGACAAATGAAAATACTTCCTGGAATCAGCATCAGTGACTGGCGCGCATAACCAGTACACGATTACATTTCTAGTTGAGCAAACAGCAGAGTAAAAGAAAGAATGGAGCAGTCGATTAAAAGGTACTGTTCCTTCGCCCAAATTATTCTTTCTGGACATAGATCACATTGAACCTGTAATGTCAATGAAAGATGACACTATCATAGTGAAAAACACAGACCAACATCTTTTCAAATCATCTCTCTTTATTTTCTGTGTATTCTAAAAGTAAATTTACATACTACAGTTATAAAAGAACCTGGACATGCACATCAACCTATGTAGGTTCTTCTTTGTATCAGAGATTTTCCATAGGAATTTCACCAACATTTACAATCCATAATTACTGTACATACAGCCCAAATCACTGCAAACTTTTATGTCCACCTTATCTTTACACTGTGCAAAATCCTCAATAAACATATTAGTGGCAAAATAAAGCAGAAATAATGAGTGAAAGATCAGGCTCACCTCAAGGGTCTGAATAAGACAACTAGATATTGGTCCCTCGTTTCCCCATCCCCCCCAGTAAAGCTCAGGCTTCTGAGATGCAGCGTCTCATTCACAGATGAGCTCAGCTGATGCCTATGCTGTTATTAGATAGTGGTTTCCTAAATAAGCATCACATTTTCATCTCAGTAATGACTTTAATGATAACTGCGTCACCTCGATTTTGAGCCAGTGCTATACTAGACGCACCACTGGTTGATGAAATGTGGCAAATCGCAGTGCCAAAAATGCCTATAACTTTTGCCCTTTTATCAAATAGGCTTGGAAATACCCAAAAAAAATCTGTTCTCATTTGCATCAGAACTAGTAACAAAACCCAACATTAAACAATTCACCAGGGTTTTGTTAGTCAGAATCTGAATACGGTCATACCAGTTTCAAAATGTTTTATGACGGTCCCTGTCAGATTAGCTGACAAAACAAATTTATTCAACCCAACACAGCAACAGAAAGAAGAAAAACTAATCTGCAAAATAAACCTTCCACCTGATATTTACAGATTTTTCTAATATAAACACTTAAATCACTTCAGTATAAATAAATATACAACACCATCGTATTGACTGTAGAACTCTCCAGGACTGACTAACAAATCATCTGAATGACTGATTAGTTTTATTTTATTTTGAGAAAGCCAAAATACGTTTGATTTTAAAATGTTCAGAAAATAAAACTATGATCCAGTGCTCAGTCTGCCTTTTCATGGGAGCTTACCAAAGGTGTTAATGTGGTTGGAAACATCAGCACTTTGGCATGCATGAACGACAAGTCTGGAAGGCTTCCTATTACTGTGGCAGCTTCCTTACTAAGAACCTCTTCCTTTTTTGGTTTCCTAAGAAAAAAATAACAATTATTTTCCAATTTAAATTTGAAGTGTTAATGCAAGGATTACGAGAAATTACACATTTAATCTGATTTTTAATAAATCACCCAAAAGTCAAATATTCAAGTTATCATAGTTAATTATAAATGAACATTAAAAGGTTAGCACCTTCTAAAGGCCTCAAGGCTTTAAAGGTGTGATTTAAACAGACGCAAGTTTGTTTGAAGTCCCAAAGCAATTCACAGGAGTGGCTATGAAACAAAACCTGATACTGAGCCACATAATGACAGGTGACCAAAAGCTCAGTCAAAGAGGTATGTTTAAAGGAGCACCTTCAAGCAGAAGAGAGAGGCAGAGAGGCATAAAGATCTCGTGGCAGAATTCCAGAACTTAAAGACTCAGACAGCTGAAGGTACAACCAATGGCAGAATGATTAAAATCAGGGATGCTCAAGAGGCCAGGATTGGATAAGTGCAAACATCTCAGAATATTGGAGGAGGTTACAGAGAAAGAGAAGGGTGAGACCAAGGAAGGATTTGAAAAGTAGGGTAAGAATTTTAAAATCAAGTGTTGACGGACTGGAATTCACCAAGTCAGCGAGCACAGGGCTGACTGATGGAAGAAACTTGCTGAGAGCCAGGACAGAGGTGGTAAAATTTTGGATGAGCTCAAGTTTACAGTGGGTGGAAAATGGGAGTTGATCAGGAAGGCATTGTAATAATCAAGTCTAGAGGTAACAAAGGCATGGATAAGGGTTTCAGCCGAGGTGTAACAGGGGCAAAGACAGAGGATGTTACAGTGGTGGAAATAGGTAGCCTTGGTGATGAAGAGGAGATTGGGTCAGGAGTAACTCACCTCCTAACTCCCGAAACCTGTCCACCGTCTACAAAGGGCAAGTCAGGACTGTGATGGAATACTCCCCACTTGCCTGGACGAGAGCAGTTCCAACAACACTCAAGAAGCTTGACACTATTCAGGACAAAGCAGCCCGCTTGATCAGCACCCCATCCACCACCTTCAACATTCACACCCTTCAGCAGTAACACACCGTAGCAGCAGCGTGTACCATCTACATAATGCACTGCAGCAATTCACCAAGCCTCTTCCGACAGCACCTCCCAAACCCATGACCTCTATCACTTAGAAGATCAAGGCAGCAGGTGCATGGCAACACCGCCACCTGCAAGTTCTCCTCCAAGCCACACACCATCCGGATGTGGAAATATATCGCCGTTCCTTCACTGTCACTGGGTCAAAATCCTGGAACACCCTCCCTAACAGCACTGAGGATGTACCTACACCACATGGGCTGCAGTGGTTCAAGAAGGCAGCTCACCACCAACTTCTCAAGGGCAATTAGGGATGGGCAATAAATGCTGGTCTAGCCAGTGACACTCATCTCATGAAGTAATAATAAAAACACAATGGTTTCAGTCTTCCCTGTATTAAATTGGAGAAAATTTCTGCTCATCCAGGGCTGGATGTCTGACAAGTAGCATGACAAATAAGAGGCTGTGGAGGGATCGAGAGGTGTGATGATGTGGCAGTGCTGGACATTGTCAGCGTATCTGTGGAACCTGATGTGTTTTAATGGAACCATGAGAGGGCAGAGTCATGGAAATTAAAGGGGAGGTGGAGCAGGGAGATTGTGCGTTCAATAATGTTTAAAATCAGGGAGAAAGAGAGTCAAGGACAAAGAAAATAGGCAATGCACAGTCACATAGAACATTACTGTTTATTTTTGATGTGATAGATGAAATGAAGAAACAGAAACTTGACTGAAGGGATTCAAACCAAAATATCCAAGGCAGGTGGCATGGAGTTTGGTGCCAACATTGTTAGTGTAGCAGGTCAGGAAGAAAAAGCAAGTTGGAGACAGGACTATAGGTGGAAAAGACAGAGGGGAATAAATAGTCACTATTCACAGAGGAGCTACAAATACTAGAAATTAATTTGTCTCAGGATTGGATTTCAGTGGGATCATCTTTCACCCAATACATTTGCAATGCATGGCCATCTTAGCATCAACATGGAATCTACGTCAAAATAAATTTACATTCAGATCAATGCTTATTTCAGCTATTCACAAACAAGATCATGTCCAGACATAAACAGAATCACACTTGAGAACCACTTTGCAGCAGCAATTCACTCTCCAGGTTCTAATAAGTTAGGAAACATCACATAGATTTGTACGTTAAACATTAATATGAAAGCATATTTAATTTTTAATTAGCTACCCAACAGATACTCAAGTGTATAAACTACCGCTCAAGGTAAACCTGCTAGATAGGATTTCAAAGGATTGGATTCCTTACCTGGTGGATGTGCTGGTCTTCTCTGCTGTCGACATGAGGCGAGCAAATGCATCAGTCATTCGATTGACTGTACCAGAGTCTTCCAGTTTAGATGTGGTCAATTCATACAGTTCTGGGTCAACACCTATAGAGATGATGGAACAGAATCAGGCCACTCCTACGTCAGACACATAGAGCTCAGCTACATAGTTGTAAATATAGCTAGAAGCCCAGGGTTCAAATTTCTGTAAACATCTGAAATATTTATATAAAATCAAGAATTGACAGCAAGTTTCAATCCATCTTGTGCTGGCTGTAACATAACCTAGCTGAAGCCTCCTACAGCACTAATCAAGTCTTCACCAAGAGTTTAAAGTGATGACATTTTGCTTGCATGACATCAAACAGACTCTATAAAAAGTGGCACATTTTTGGACAATGATAGATGAGGGGTTCTAAATTTTAAAGGAATCTCTCAAAATCAAAGTGTTTTCATATCTCTCGTCCACATAAATTCTGTTTCTTTAAATAATTGCAAGATGGTTGCCCCAAAACTTCACATTCTATATCATCTCTCACAACAGGTATTTACAAAATGATTTAAAATCGAGGAGTTATTCCCATTTTCCCAAATTCTTGATGCTGGGACGAACAGAGAAATACAAACAATGGATAAAATTTACCTCTATAGATTTGTTGTGTGATTAATCATAACTACAGGTGGTTAAAACTATTGCTGTCAGCAAGAGCAAAATTATAATCTCAGTAAATGGATCATCTAAGTTTAGAATAGTAAATCAGAAAGAATGCAAAGTGGTAAACTGTGTAGGAAAATGAGTGTTATGGAGAAGCCAGAATTATTTCGTCAGATTAACTTGAAGAAAGGTCCAACAATTGTTGAAACAGCAATGCACAGGCCGCAATTTCTCACATGAAATGTGTCAAATTTCAGCCCATCTTACTGACTTGGAAAGGACATAGAATGACCAAAAAAAAAAAAAAAATCAAACAATAAAACTATGGCAAATACCTAGGAAATAGAAGTTTCGAACCTATTAAAAATGTCCAGGCCTACAATATTCAATAAATGAATGCCAATATTGGCAACAAACTGGAAATAGTCCAACAAGCAGGTCAAAGTGAGCCCATTTACAGATATGTTTTGTGCTATGTACAGAAAGCCAAGAAACAGTTCTTACTGTTTAAAACCTACAGATTCAAGATGTTTCAAAATAATTTGTCAAAATACTGCAAAATCTATTTTTCTGGGAATTCATAGGCACAGATTGACAAATGCACTAAACCACCAAATGTTTTCATTAATCATTTCTTTGGATATCTAAAAGTCTGCAACTTCCATGGGTGCAAATAATTTCACAATAAATCTCAGAGCACAAGTAAGGTTTCAACTTTATTAAGTCAAAGTAGCTAACTAGACAAAAATGTGAATCTGACAAAAAAAAAACATAATTTAGACTAAATTCTAAATGGGAAACATAAGCAAGAGGACAGTTACTGGCAAAGTTGCAGAGATGCTTTTTAAAAATAGCCAAAATGTTATTGGAGTACATGGACACATCCATCATTTAAGAATCCAAATAGCAGCGATTTTGTACCTAGGCTTCCAGTTAAAAAACAAATTGTGCAATCTATGTTTCAGCAGATTCTTTTAACTCCATATTGAGTGGAGGCATCAATTGATATTGTACAGAGTCGTATGAGGATCCAAACAGTGCCAGATTTTATCCCCAATCTACAGCAAGCAAGGCGGCAGAGTGTTGGCAGGAATGCCTCTGTACCTCAAAGTAGAGGTGCAATAAAGATAAGTTTAAACTTTTACACTGAAGGCAAAACATTTCCAAATGTGCATTTTACCTTTGTGACATATGCTTGCAAGTTTTTGCCATTAACATATAAGGAGCCAAATTAGATCTGTGCAATTTAAAAGTTTCACTACTTCCTGTGTTTTCATAATTTATCGTTCCCTAACCTCTCTCCTGCATTAACACAAATGAATACCCTACAGTAAATTTATAATATATAAAAATTATGATTCATTTTCTTCATGAACTAGTTAACCCAAGACCTAAAATTACCACACGTTCAAAAGAGCTACCAAATTCACATTTGAATCACAAAAAGTCAGCACCCAGGTATAGCAATGAATTAGGAACACAAATGGAACGTTGACCTTGATTGCAAATGAGTATTAAGGTAGGGAAATCTTGCTTCAACTGTACTGGCATTGGTGAGACCACGTCCAAAATACTGGGTATTTAAGGAGGGATATGGTGGTTTTGGAGCCAGTTCAGAGACTAGGTTGATTCCAGAGATGAAGGGGATTTTTTATGAGGAAAGGCTGAGGAGGCTTGTTCTCATCCGAGTTTAGAAAATTGAGAGATCTTATTGAAACATTAGATTCTGAGGCAGCTTGACAGAGCAGATGCTGAAAGGATGTTTACCCTCAAGGAGGAATTTAGACCGGGGGTTACAGTTTCAAAGGGGTCTCCCATTTAAGACAGAGATGAGGAGGAATTTCTCTCAGTCATTAATCTTTGGAATTCACTAACCCAGAGAGCAGATAATTAAAGTTATTGCTTTCAAATTGCCAAACATGAACCCATTGACGTGGCAATGTGTTCCTTCTCTGCAAACATAATCGGAAGGTGCTATAGCACCCAACTTTTGCTAGCACCTTGAAAACAATAGGTTACAATGTTTGACTGTGTAACAGAGTTAAATGGCCAAGTAAGAAGTTGTCAAGAGATGCAAAATTTAGGCCAAACAAAAACTGCCAGTCTCTGTAAAGCTGCTCAAGCAGGTAAATATTGGGCACAGCTTTGGTTTAATAACAGTTGTGCTGCAAGATTATTGAACAAATCAGGCCATGAAAAGGCCAAAATCAGCACTGCAGAAGTGGAGCATCACGATCAGCTACAAACTGTAGAATTTTTAGATTACAGCAAAGACTAGATGATGATAGATAAATTTGCTACAACACCCAAAATCAGGGAGCGAAAGTGGCATTGAATTGCAACAACTTAATATGCCAAGTTAAGTTCAGACAGAAAAAGCTTAAATATGCTCCTCCAAAAGCTTACAGCTGCTTCTAATTAGCTGCATGGGTACAACATAACTGCAGTATGAGTATCAGTCCATTAACATGGAATGCTGTGTAGCTCCGAGGTTTTAATTTAATTCCTTATATCTA
This sequence comes from Isurus oxyrinchus, assembly GCA_026770705.1. NCBI lineage: Eukaryota > Metazoa > Chordata > Chondrichthyes > Lamniformes > Lamnidae > Isurus > Isurus oxyrinchus. The sequence goes on along the minus strand of JANJGN010000002.1, from coordinate 120,235,404 downwards.
GAATATGCTGTGTTCCATTTAGCTAAACTAGTTAAGCATAACTTAGTATTAAATTTAGATCTGAAAGCACATCAAATTTAGGTGACACAATATAATGCTCCAGTTTTTCATTAGCAAAGTACACTTTTGAAAAGTTCCCAGGCAATCCACTGGACCTCCTGTAAATTTTTAAAAGTGTTTTGATGTTAGCAAACAGCTGACTGGCCTGCTGACTGTCAACATTAGGCTATTAAATGGCATTTGAATACTGTTGGGTGGAGCTCTGATGCATAGGTGTAGCAATACAGCACAGCATCAGTGGAACAATTCAGCATTGCTAACCCACAGCAGTTGAGTTTGTTATCTGCAGTGTGACATTGTCATAAATTCCAATAGAACAACAGAATAACTTAAAGACAATAATGTTCATAACTGTGCTCAAATATATAAGCAGCTATTAGTATTTAAACTTGCTCTTCGAGCTGTTACACAACTGACATAGCTAGACAGGCAGCATTGATCAATGGTAGTCCCACATCAAATTAAAAAGTCAGTTTTCAATTACACAAGACTAGGTAGAGGGAATGCAACATCTTTTTAAAAATTCAATCATCGAATGTGGTTTCACTTGCATTCATTGACCCATCCTAATTATCCTGAAGTTGCACTACAGCAGAGAAGCTTGGTAAATCAGTTCAGAAGACGATTAAGAATCAACCACACTGGTGTGGGACTAAAGTCATATATAAGTCCATACTAGGTAAGAACAGCAGGTTCCCTTGTCTGAAAGATATTAGTGAATCAGTTGGATTTTTACAAATGACAGCATCATTTTTACTTTTGCTAAGCAAGCTATTTAATAGCCAAACCTTTTGAAAAAATGGAATTCAACCTCTCAGACCATTTGACCTGGACTAGCACTGAAGTCCAGTAAACACACCCAATACAATTCCTTAATTAAAATGTCAACAGCTGGAAGAACAGTTTTAGGATTTTTTTTGTTTTGCATTTAATGAATCCCAGTAGGAAAGTAAGTAACACTATTAACTATGCTGAACACAATAATGTTTCAGAAAGCTACAGGAAGAAACTACAGCCGGGGTTCTGAAACAAATCTTGGATTAGTACTGGGTTGGAAAGTTGAGTTGAAGCAGAAAATCAGCCACAATCATGTTAAAATGGCACAGCAGGCATGTGTGGTGGTGGGGGAAATTGCTTATGCCTGCTGCTATTTCTTATTTGAAGGGATTTTCAATGGTGGCATGGTGCAGCCATTGTATTATTTCCAAAATAACGAAAGCATCTCATTTGCAAACTCTAGTTGAAGCGCAGATTCCAAGGGCATTTGTGGTATTTGAAGTAGTAGAGACATAAAATGCCAGTTCCTAATTCAGGAAATGGAGAGAAAGGTGGACTGCCCTTTCTCAATACCAATATAGTTTGTGTGGCCATCGCTCACTTTTGAGACCTGAATGCGAAAGGCACCAGCTGGGTTACAGAATAAATAATGTTTCTGTGCTATGGCAAAAGCTAAATTAGTTTAGCTGTAAAGTAATAATATAATTGAAGTACCATAGCCTACAAGTCTATGGGCCAAGTGCTGGAAAATGGGATTAGAATGGATAGGTTCTCGATGGCCAGCACGGACACGATGGACTGAAAGGCCTGTTTTTGTGCTGTATAACTCTATGACTCTATAATTCTATTCTGTAATGCCCAACCTTAGTTGGTTAATTCTCAACGACTTAAAAAAAAAACTTAATTTCTTTTTATCTTGCAATAGCTTTATTTCAGTATGAGTGTGCTTCTGTGATCATGAGTTACTGGTCATGATGGTGTCAACCACTATGCACTTAACTCCCTTTCATGGGTCAAAGTTTAGTAAATTCTCCAAAATACTACCCCTATGATAACTCATTATATTTTATCGGAAATAATGTTTAAAGAAAAAAAGCAACATAAAACATTTTTTTTTGGCAACAGTTTGATTTTAAAAGGGAGGACCATGCGGTTTAGATTGCTCCTTTGAATTAACACCTTTCTTTTAAATTAGCAAAATCTTTGCGCAATATTTTGATTACAGATTTATTTCACTGTTACCTTCAATAATTTCTCAGTAAACCTTGGCAAACCATATGCAGAAATGCTTCAAAAACTGACTAGGAATATTGAACTTACCACCTCAATTTAAAAAAAAAGTTACTGGGATTTTCACCTTCCATATAGTTTTCTTACCTGGATTGTAACCAAACTAGACAATTCCAGCAGCATTTTTGGTATAGATCCAAAACGAATGAGGAATTGTTAGCAGGACTACTGGCGGTTCTTACATCACCCAGGAGGAGTGATTAGCACTAGAAAGATACTGAAACTCTGGCCTGCAGTGTTGTACAGTAGGCAGTATGTCTGTGACTGGTAGATTTACAATTAGTATTTACAACACCAAGAAAAATGATTTATTACAGATGTATCTACCTTAGTTTAAAAAGTCACGTTTTAAGGTGGTTAGTAGTAGATGTACTAAACTTATTTTATATTGGAGTAGGAATTGGGACTGAAACAGAACACAAAACAGAGTGTTTTAGTATCAATCTGAGAACCTCCCCACCCCAGCACACCACACAGTGAAATGTTAATGATAATTGGTTGAGGAATATTGACTTTGCCATTCATTCATGCCCAGATAGAAAAATCCAAGTCACAACCAACTTTTAAACTAAATATCTAGATCCAGTCACTAGATATTCTGTAATAACAACAATGAAGGAAAATGTTGAATATTGAGTGAAGGCTTTCATTCACCTGTTGCAGCCGTTGCATTTATTTAGCAAGGTAACTTACAGTCAGCAGGTACTATGCATTGAGAGGCCTGTTAACTAAAACACATGGAGCAAGAAATAAACTTTTGAGTATCTTTTATTTTGCTTTATAATTGATATAGACTCCTTCAGAGGGCCAACACAGGCATGACAAGCCAAATGGCCTCCTTCTATGCTGTAAGCATTCTATGATTCAATTAAAATTATTGAATGGTTACAGCACAGAAGGAGCCCGTTTGGCCCATCATGTCCATGCTGGCTCTCTGAAGGAGTGATTCATCTGGATTTATGAAGGAATGTTGAATTTTAAAAATGATGTCACTGCCAATTGCTTTGAAGCATCCAAATGCACTTCAACACATATTTCGTTACAGATCTCACAAATCTCCCTCTCACAGATGTTTACAGAATATTATGACCACCAACTAGTGCTGTAACCAAGCTTTTAAGGTGATTTTCCCCCTTTTTGCAGGGCCTCAGAGTTGAAGCCTCAGCTTCTGACCACCCCTCCACCCCAGTTTACACCTGATTAAGAGTGATCCAGACCCAGGATTATTTCCCTCGACATTGATTACCCTCCTCGCCTCCAACTCTCGAAAGGTAATCACCTGGATTCAGAAGTGTTCTCTGAAGTTAAAACCTTTACTGTTGTGGAACAATTAAACAGCTTCGAGATCCTGCTTTGTTAAAGCCCTAAAGAAGTGATGATAAACTGCCACAGGCATTGAATTAAAAGCTGCATGCCAAGCACTAAAGCACAGCACAAGAAGCAGCTCTTTCTTTGAAGTACAGACTCCATCTCTTGAAATGCTTTAAAGAGATGGTTGTTTATATCATTTACCATTTGCATTAATGACAATGTCAGATAGCTAGTTCACATCTCATATACCTCAGGTGCACTGAATGTAACTGGAGACTTATTGAGGCAGAGCTCACTTCCAGTAGGTTTCCAATTCTGAAAATTTCCAAATATGTGCTTTTACTTAAACAAATGTGAAGCAGAGATATTCCACTAACATAGCGAGGTACTATATAAATGCACTTCTTCCTTTAGATGTATTAAAGCAAGACAGTGTTGCAGTGGTAGAAAACGTCAATTGATTTTCTTGTAATTTCTGGCAGAATTGACATTAATAAATGCCTGGCATAACAGTACTAGAATATAACTTGGAAATAATTTTAGTTCAAAGGGCAATGATTTTTAATTTTATTAACACTGCTGCTTTACCAGCCATTATTTATAGCAGGAAAATCGCAGTTGTACAAACGCACCCATCATAATCAGTGGGGACTATATATCTAAAGATAAAGCCAATAGTGCGAAGGATTTAAAAAGAAAACTATTACATGCAAGCGGAACCACATAAAATTTGTAAGTTATGGCAAATAGAGAGGTGCGACACATGACTTCCCATGAAACCACTATGCGTTGAAATTCCAAGATACCAAAGGTGGACAAAAGAATGTGTGCTATCAGTTTTTCTTAAAGAATATGGGAACAACATTGCTGCACACAGCATCTCAAAAGACAAGGTTGGGTGGGGACAGGGGGAAAACAGAGCAAAAACTTTTATCAGTCAAAATTACAAAATACATTTATTAAAGGGACTAGATGCATCCCAAAGGGAATGTGCATACTCTTGAAAGGAAACCAATTCTCATGTGGACTTCTTGGTAGTAGAGTGGAAGATGATATATAAAAGCTCACAAATAGTAATAGCTGTGATTTAAGATGACAGGAAAGGAGAGACCATGTGTTCAATGCAAAGTGTAGAAAACTCTGCCAGGAGCAACTCCTTGTATGAACCTAGCCAAATTATTACAAAGGACTACCCACATGCCAAACACAAAAGCAGCTTATAGGAACGAGTTATGTGGTCCCAGAAGGAATGGGATAGAGAAATGCTCTGTAGTCCCACAATATCCAGTGTCGAATAATGCGGACAACCCCATCCCCATCTTCAAATCAGCATGAGTACAAAAGGACAAGACTAGTGTTTCCAGGCATCCAGCCAAAATCACCAAGTGTATGATCCTATTTGGCCTCCTGCTGTAATTAGCCGTTTTCTAAGGTGTTCAGTATACTGGACACAGCAAAAGTTACTGGCCCTGGCAACATGCTGTAGACCTGTGTACTAGACAAGTCGCTGAAGTAGTTATGAAAATAGCACCTAACTGACAATGTGAAAGATTGCCAGATATGACCTATCCACAAGAACACAATAATTCTTTCCAGCTGATTATCATCCCATTGGCCCCTTCCCAAACATCAGTCAAGTGACAGGAGGAGTCATTAACATTGGCATCAAGGGAAACCTACTCAATTTACAGTATAAGATCCACCAAAAGCACTTGGTTGCAGACCTTGCCTCACGCTTGATCCAGACAAATGAGAGTCACTGCCTCAATATTAAGAAAATATTTGACTTGATAGGACATCAAGGGGACACAGCAAAGCTGTTGAACGGGGACCCAAAGAGAAACCCTGCAGGTATTGAGTCATACTTGACACAAAGAAAGGTGGTTGTCAAAGACCAGTCACAAACCCAGGACCTCTCTGCAGGAGTTGCTCAGGAAAACATCCTGAGATCACTCATCTTCAGCCAGTCATTGATGAAAATCTCATGGTCGTAAAGTTAGTAGGGCTGTTTGGTGACAATTCCTCTGTTCAGCTCCATTCACAACTTCCCTGACAATGGAGCAACTCAACAACAGGACTTGGAATAGTATCGGGGCTTTTTAAATAGTTCTTTCATGGGATGTGGGTGTCGCTGGCTGGACCAGCATTTATTGCCCATCCCTAATTGCCCTCGAAAAGGAGCTGGTGAGCTGCCTTCTTGAACCACTGCAGTCCATGTGGTGTAGGTACATCCACAGTGCCGTTAGGGAGGGAGTTCCAGAATTCTGACCCAGTGACAGTGAAGGAATGGCAATATATTTCCAAGTCAGGATGGTGAGCGATTTGGAGGGGAACTTCGAGATGGTGCTATTACCATGCATCTGCTTCCCCTGTCCTAGGTGGTAGAGGTCATGGGTTTGGAAGGTACTAAGGAGACTTGGTGAGTTCCTGCAGTGCATCTTGTAGATGATACAGACTGCTGCCACTGTGCACCGATGGTGGAGAGAGTGAATGTTTGTGGATGTATGCCAGTCAAGTGGGTTGCTTTGTCCTGGATGGTGTCAAGCTTCTCGATTGTTGCGGGAGCTGCACTCATCCAGGCAAGTGGAGAGTATTCCATCACACTTCTGGCTTGTGCCTTGTAGATGGTGGATAGGCTCTGGGGAGTCAGGAGGCTTGGATTAATCAGAGACAGATAATATTCACGCCACTGTCACTGGACAATGAGTATCGTGATAAAAGGCAACAATTGAGTCATGCACAATGAGTGGCTCAACACCTGACCCCTCAAAGCCTCTCCATCACCGACAAGGCTCAAGTGAGGAGTATAATGAAATACTCAAGAACAACTCAAGAAGCTGATCAGCATCCAGAACAGAGTAGGTGGCTTGATAGTTGGCCTTGCCACTGTACAACATTCACTCTTCACCACCACCAGCGCACTGTGGCTGCAGTTTGCACATTCTACAGGATGCACTGCAGCAACTCATCAAGGTTACCTTGGCAGTGACTCCCTCTCCAGGAACCTGCACCTTCAAAGAGGATGAGACAAGAGCAACAATGCCACAAGACCATCACCTCCCAAGCTGCCCTCCAAGTAATACACAATCCTAACTTGGACAGGTGTCCCCAATCCTTCACAGCTGCTTGATCAGTAGCCTGGAATTTCCTATCTAACACCATTGTAGGAGCCCGTCACCACAAGCAGTTCAAGGAGAAAGCCCACCGGGAAAACTCGTGACGTGCAATAAATGTGACCCAGCCAGCGCCATCCATATCCCAACAACAAAGGAAACCAGAATCTGAAAGAAAGCCAAGTTTATCCAATTTCACTAGTCTCATATGAAATACATTCCCAGAGTCACTGAACTTCAGCTGGGTGAGAATATTGGAACATACACAAACATAACAGACAAAAGTGTTAAACACCCTTCTTTTAGATAAAATGCCCAACGAAAGTATTGTGTAGGTTTCTGATTTGAAAACCAGCAGCACTTTAAAACATTCAACTTTTTCACTTGAATGAAAGACATTGTTGCTTCAAATAAGAAGGTTCTGATGTCAATTGGATGAACATGGTTTTGTTCATGGGAAGAGAATCATGTGATCATAGTGTTAGAAATATAACAGGTTGCAGTTAAGACATTCTGCTGACCTGGAATCATGCTACTGTTGCTAGAGCTACTGTCATCCACGAGCCCAAAGAAATCGAGGTTCAGAATAGCGGAACCTCCGTTAGCTTGAGATTGAGTAACCATGTTGGTAGGCAGTCATACAGAGGGTAAGCCAGACAGAAACGGGTTGATGTGTGAGAAAGGGGCAAGACACAAACTTCAACATGCAAGTTATCATTACCATATACTATAAACATAAGCATTTAAAATAGTTTTAGGACTAGTTAGCCAATATCTAAGTAAGTTGACAAGTCAACCAGCTTTACAATCAGTATTAGTCACAATACACAGGTAATACAGTGCACTTAACTTTGCTGTTAAAAATAAAGAAGGATTGCACTTTTATCAATGAGATAGCTGACACAAAGAGTTTTAAGGAAAATTATTTGCTACTTTGCACTTAGAAAAGCCCAACAAACAAGTTATAAGTACAAAGGATCAACTGTAAAAGCAAGCAGGGAGATTTGACTGGAGTAGTTAATGGACACCAAGACAACAGAGGCTGACCCAGAACAAAAACAGAATTACCTGGAAAAACTCAGCAGGTCTGGCAGCATCGGCGGAGAAGAAAAGAGTTGACGTTTTGCCAGACCTGCTGAGTTTTTCCAGGTAATTCTGTTTTTGTTTTGGATTTCCAGCATCCGCAGTTTTTTTTTTGTTTTTATCTATTGAGGCTGACCCAGGCTTTTCCTACTACTTATAGATAAGGAATTTGTGGGGCAGGGCTTTGATCTAACCCACCTGATTAACCCTTGGAATACTGCAGGAAGACTTAATAAAATCATTCTTTAACTTAATTCCAATAATTTACTATTTCAAGATTTCACAAGCCTACACAGTTACATAATACTTTTGAATTTATAAAATGCCATTTGTCATATAATTGGCAGTAGACAACCTACGAAATTCAGTATTCAAAGGGTTAAAAATGCCAATGCATGATGTGGTATTGCCAATATCAGGGGAACTTAATACTTAAATCAAGCCAAATGTTAGTAAGTTTTTGTGTGTATATTGTAAAATATATAAAGAGAAAGTTTAAGTTAGTTTAAGTGTGTTAGATTACTGACATTGGGTATCATGCAACATTCAAAAGCAATCAACACTGAGCAAATTGTTTAGTGGTCTAATTCCGTTTGTTACGGAAAACTTAATAAATCTTTGCTTGAGCAATTGTGCACTGAAAAACAAAACGCAGATCATAAAATAGGAGAGAGAAAGTATCCCAGGGAACGAGACAAGTTTTGTTGCATGTTAATTGCAAAGTTTTTATAGCTTAACACTGTACATGATTTAGAATCATGTAATATCACTTGCAATGTATCACAATGATAGAAATGTATCATTGTACTTGCCTTTGTTCAGTTAAGTGATTGAGTTTTTCTACATATACACATCTCTAAAATGTACTGCCTTTGCTTTGGGCAGAACTTGCTTTTAAAAACTGAACAAATATTGCAGCTCCCCACATTAAGATTGCAAACATTTTTCATGAGGATGTTAACGGGAAATAATACTTCAAAACTTAATTATTTGATCATTAATGCAATTATAAAATCAGCTGTTTTAGGCAATACAATTTAGCACATTAATATTGTGTAGTTTTGCATGGTTATTATAATAAGGAGGAAAGAATTAAAATTGCAAAAGCCAGTGAGTAAACTTAGGGGTGCACTGTTAGCTTCTAATACTCACATACTGTCATTTATATTTGTGTAGATGTGCATATGTAATTATGACTAGCACATATCAGCAAAGCAAGGCTAAAAGAAAGCCTGGATTTCCACAGTGAGAAAAATGGAAATTTAAAAAATATTAGCAGAGAGAAGTCTGTCTGAACTTGGTAGGTTTCTTAACTCCAGCTCTGGTGCTAGAGGTTCTATGCGGGGACGTACCATCAAGAGGATTAGTAAGGCCACTGCTACTCCAGTCAAACTGGACAGGCGGGACGTGATCCTAGGAGAAAAGAAAACATTACATTACACTGGAACAGGCTGACAGGAGAAAAAGGTGTCCACCTGCAAAATTAATATCACAGTAGACAGTTTTGGTGAGTATTTCTTAACTCTACTGCAATTGTCCATAATGTTTGACTCTTAAAGAAGTTTACATTATGTTAAACAAACATACTGCTCTCTTAAAGCAGTGATGAAGGAGACAGCAAGTAAACACCTCCAAGTCACTATCCCCAAGCCATACAGACCAAAAAGGTGTCAGGTTCCACTCCTGGTTTGCACTGAATTAACAGATTTCATTCAGGGCATAATACATCTCTGCTAAAAGGGGAAAATAATTATCCAGATTCCCATTTCACATCATTAGCAGTAACCTTTGCTGGAAGTGAGCATGTGGACAGGAATTGGGTTCAGTTGTGATGCCTATTATAATTGAATATTCTGATGGCACACAGTATCATGACCAATATGTGCTCATTTGGCTGAGGTACTTGAGCTGCACTCCAGAAAGGAGTCAGCAGTGAACAGGACCAAAGAAAAGGAGATTAGGAAAACAGATGGAAAAAGTTCTTCACAACCCCTCCTGAAAACCCTGGGACCATACCGTAGCATTCTGGAATAAGAATGTGTCACAACAGAAAATGCCTTTGGAAACCTTTATGGAGGGGTTTCTGCAAACCTATCAACTACCTAAGGTCTAAAAATGGCAACATACAGAGGTTAGTCAGTATTTGTGGGAAGGATAGACAGGTCAATGTTTCGGATGCAGATCCTTCTTCTAAGCTCAGAAGTAAGAGCTGGATAGAGGTGTGAGAAACATTTCAGATGTGGATCCTTTGCAGACAGATCCACATCCAAAACATTTGCTTGTTTGCTCCATCCACAGATGCTGACTGTGTGCTTCAAGAAGTTTATGTTTTTGTTTCAGATGTTCAGATTTGCAGTGGTTTTAAACTCTTCATCTGCATGTTACATGTATACTGCTTCCCATTGTTCACATTTACCAGAAGCAGAAAATTACTTCTCACCTCATCCCTGACTGAAAGCCAGAGACATTTCTAAAGAATGTTGTGAAAAATACAACATTAGAAATTTATCCTCTTCAGTTAGTTCTCCACTCAGAGAAGCAAATGGAGATCATAAAATACCAATAGTGAAAATTAATCTCAAGTCTTACAGCATCCCTAAATAACAGTGGCACCAAAATACAATAATTCTTGCCTGTGCTAAGTTAGATTACTGCAATATGAAGCAGCTAGATAAAAACGGCTAGATGAGGTGGTTCAGAAAGTTTGATCAATGTGCTTGAGGAATGATACACAGGTCAAATTCCCCGCAAAAATAAGGAGTGCCAAGAAGAGAAATCAATTTGGGATTTTTCATGCACCTATCAGCCGGTTGCCAAAGTGTGAATACAGGAATTCCTTGTACACAGTGGGTATACACAGGTTAGTTACTTGTTCAGGTCTTTATTCTTAGAATGCAAGCTGTCTTGATACATCACAAGATTTCTATTGGTTCCTGAGAAGCACTTATTACACAAACTTACATCTTTTAACCTGACTAACTTTTATAAAGATCAGGAACAGTCACGAGATCGGTAAAATAGAGCATGCATTAAATTACCCATTTAAGCTATACTTTAGTTGCTCAAAGTCTTACCAAGTATCATTGTTCCACAGTAAATGGATAAGTGGCTGGATTTATGACAGAATTCAGTGTGCTTGACAAAGCTTTGAGGATATCTAGGCAGCTGGGTGATCCAATTGCAAAAATATGATTGAGCATGACCATACCCTAAGCATGATCCAGAGAACTACACATTTTGAGGTTGGTCTGTAATGAAGACGCACAGCTCATGTGCTAACAATAATAGCTTTATGGAATTTTAACTCACATGAATTCTTTGTCAGATGGTTCAATGATTTTTGTAAATCTAGATTCCAGTTCAATTTGGGGATTAACAGAAATCCAACTGGGCATAGTTTCTTAAAAAAAGGAAACTAATGCGGATTCCCCAAAATGCTTGTGAATAAAGGTTTGTAGAATGTCAGGATGGTTACAAAGCGCATTCTTGCAGAACTGGGGTTCAGCAAAATTTCAAATAAATATTCAAACATAAACTGAAGTAATAATGCAAAATACGATTCAAAGGATTTAATGGAACTAAATACTAATCTTTTTGGTACTATAATCTTTAATCCAGAGAGAATTCACTGGAGTGTTATCACTGACGGAGGCTGGTTCTTTGTAATCATTGCCATTTCTCAATAACCAAGCATCAAGGGGAACGCTCTTGGATTCGGGTAAAAGATCCCTACTAAAACATCAGACCCTTCCTGTCTGGCAGCAGAAGAGATTGCAGGGCAAGGGATTTAAGAGACTGAGAATCCGTCTTTCATGGTCTAAATGGGGCATTCATAATCATGATTTTAAGTTAAGGAAGTAGGAGGGGAAAATAAGAAAAAGGTATAGAGCAAGCTTGTTATGCATAACAAGGCCATTCAACCTCTGAGCTTATGTTGCTTTTATCCTGGAACAAATGTGTGGAAACTGATTGCTGGCCAGAGAGGTAAACATGTCTACATGCAAGGATCCCTAAACCTTGCACATTACTGATCGTTTTCTACATGAGTTTGCATAAGGCATGTAGACACAATTGAGAACAGCTGTGTGATTGTTTTCTGTCAAATATTAGGCAGAAAGTGATGTTTTCTGGTTGAGATATAAAAATGTCAAATGAACTGCCCCAAGGCAGAGTCCAAAAGCAAATTTTCTCTGCAGGGTCAAATGGACAACCACAGCAGTGTTGTCCATCTGACATGCATTGGCCCTTACAAAACTGAAGTCATAGTCAAACCTGACAATCTAAGTTTAAAGAATTGGATGCGCCACCTGCATTACCTCTGTGACCCTCTGGTCTAGATGTGGCACTCCTGGAGATCGACTCCCCAAGGCACAAGGGGAGCACCTAAAACAGAAAGCTAAGGATATGGGCAAAACTCTCCAGGATGCTGTTTTCTTGCATCCACCAGATTACAAATATATGCTGTAATGATCCTTACTTGAAAGGACCAGACTGCTGGCTGGGGGATAGCGGTGAAGAAAACTTAACTGAAAGGCTCTTATACAACCAGGAATTTCCTATATTCTTAATTTGGGATGACAAAAATAAACCAAAATGACAAAAAATCAATCAAAATATGCATGAAGGAAAGTTGAATGAATGCTTTGGGATGTACCAAAATCTGAATGTTTTGATGCATACAATGCTCTCAAAATCATTAACAGAGTCAACCAACTGGACTTTTTCAGTGTTAATCTGGCAATCAACCACAGCATCCTCCTCCCATGTCTTTCCAGTCATCCAGCTCAGTGGGGCTGCCTCCATTCTTCAGCATCCAATCATAGCTACAACATCGTGAGCAATCGCTTCTATCCCAGCCCTTCCAATAACTTCTGGAGCTGCTAAAGTACCCTGGGCATCCACTTTATCTACATGCTGCCTCTCAGTGACATCTACAGTGTCAGGCTTCCACATATATGCTGATGACACTCAGCTCTACATGTCACTCCCTATTTCAACACCTCCACCTCCTCTGTCTCATTAGATTGATTGTTTGATGTTCAGTCTTGGATAAGTTACAATTTCCTCTAGCTTAACATTGCTCAGACTGAAGTTATCTTTGGTTTCAGCCACAAATTGTTACTTTCAAACTCAGTTATTTCTGCTCTCCTGGACGGCTACCAAACTCTGTATACTTCAGATTTCCCAAAATTCTGTTGTGCCCCAAGTCACAATCACCCATTACCTTCCTCTTCATTGACATTGGCGATCACATGACAAACTTAAAGTCCTCATTTTGATTATAAGTTCCATCATGACTCATTGCTGCCTCTATCTCTGTATCCTCCTCTGGCCTTACAAACCCACTACCAACCCAAACTCTGTCCTCGACTCTGCCCTCTTGTGCTAGCCCCCATTTTTTACCCTGCCCTGTCAGCTGCAGAATTCCTACCACCAAACCACTTCGCTGTTTGACCTTCCACTCTTCCTTCAAGATTCTCCTAAAAACCCACATCATTGACCAATGTTGTTAGCTCTCCTGATAGCACCTCCCTTGGCTCAGTGCCCATTTGATTCTGTGGAATCTTCTGAATTAAGGGTGCTATACAAATGCATTTTGTTCCAATAAAAAGAGGCCATTCATATTCTAGAATAGTGCTAAAGCAATTGCATTCATAATTAATGCATTTTGGTTTTTTTATATATATAATGATCCTGTATGGACTATGTAAAATTTCAGTTCCTTACGCATAAACTAATGTTCATCTCTTCTGCCCTATATCTTTAATTTATAGTACAAATTAATTTTTGTTCAAATTTGGTATGCATCATAAACAGTGGTGCATTGCCACTTTTTAATTTACTTTCATCTTAATTGCTTCTTTGGATGGTTACAAGTACAATTGGAATGTTGAATATGTCACACATATAATTCTCCATATGTTCTGTTTTCCAATCTCTGCCTCTTTACTATGGAGAGCTCTCAAACAAGCAAGGTATTTCTCCACAAGAGGACAGAGTTAGGCGATCAGTTACCCCTGCCAGTTACAAAAGTAAAAATCATTGTTACAAGCCTGGAACAGGATTCCAATCCACCATTCTGCAGGAATGGAATAGTGATGAAATAAATGGTGAGGTGGAAAGAATAAGAAAACTAAGTTATATTTAAAAAGCTAGGCAACAGAAACTATCAAGCAAGTTATCCGAGTCAATCTCCCTCGTTACCCCCACAACTTACTAACTGGTAAATAAAGTTATTTACCAGCAAGGGGCCATAAGTCAATAAATATATCATTTAGCAGTGAAACAAGAATGACTTATGCTTACCTGGGTTTGATCAGGCGTAGAAGCACACATCTCTGAGGGCATTACGCTTATGGTTGGTATTTGACCTATTGAAGCTATCTTCTCTGCAGCTGATATTGGTTTTACTGGTTCTTTGGTGGGTTCTAACATGCCCTGAAACAAATAAAAATTAAGGTACACAAACTAAGTATACCCAAATGTGAAGTTTTGAGATTTATATTCTCCTGGCATGAAGCCTCGCCGAGTGGTAGTGCATAATTGGGAAACTGAATGCAGAGCCCAACATTTTCTCTGCAAGAGCATAAATGGAATGTAGCTGAGCACACAATCTCCTGATTATGTGCTCTCAGTACATGGGAATCCATGTTAACAGCATGCACTTTCAAAATGTATCTTTTAAGCTCTCACCAAATGACTTAAGTAAAACTCATTAGTAACAAATGAAAAATAGACTGGGTTACTTGTGATACCTATCCCAACTACTGAATATTAAGATTTCTGGAAAACACTCAGAACACTTCACACTTCTGATTGTACTACATTACCTATAAATCGGAACTGACTTTAAAAGCAAAAAAATTGAGCAGGCATCAAGTAGGCCCATTTATTATGGTGATAGGAGATTGGTTCAAGGCGTGGAACACCATCATTGCAGACTGCAATACCATACTGCCTATAACATCAATGACGATTGATAGCAGTTGAGCCAACTTTATTTTCACTTTTTGTGTTACGAGCTGAATAAAGTTTTCAGAATGATGAGTGATCTGATAAAAGTGTGCAAATAACGGCTTGATCAAAATTTGTGAGCATTTAATAATTGCAAACAGAAGCTGAACAGAGAATTCAAACATTTTTTGTTTTCAAATATTAATAATGTGGGGATCACACAACTCCTGAACAAGGACAGCAATCGATTTTCGTCCATGCTTTTGTGTGTATAATCATGAATTTTCCAGAAATCAGTGTTAAATTGCTATCCACTGTAAAGAATGGATAGTTTTACATCAACACAATAATTAAATCTATTTCATGCTGTGAAGCAATTTACATAAGGCGACTCTGCCACTTACTGTAGTTTGATAGTCATTTTCACAGTTTACCACAAATCTATCTTGATGTCAGGTTGTCAAAAGGATTTCTACATATAGTTTATTTTAAATTTTGAAAGACCAATCGTATAAAATTTGTTCCACCTACCATATTTGCCAAAATTTTGCATCGGTGTTCAGGAAATTAGAATCATAAAATGATAGAATTACACAGTGCAGGAGCAAGTCATTCGTCCTATTGTGCCTCCACATGTACAAAGCTGAAATAAAGGTGATTAAGATATCGTATTGCACAATTTAAAGCTGGACTTACCAGGCCAGATGCATATGCTGGAACTATGACAGGCTGCTTCCTCTGCCCTGTAAACAGCTTTTGAAACAGAAACAATTACTTTATTGTTACTTTATTAAGTCTTGTATGAAGTGAAAATATCAACATTTAAGAAATAAAGTGTATTTAATGATCCTGAATCTCATCAAGCTGATGCATAAACGATTTTGAATTCTATTCCTGATGAGCAACTTAAAAGTTGGACACGTTTTTTTAAAATTAGAAATTGGTTTACCTATAAATTTCTGTCTTGCTCTTATTGAAGTAGTGTCAGCTTTGGTCAGTTGATGACAGCTTTTCCACCTGATTATGGGTTTGAGTTCCATACTGACATTTGAATTCATAATCTAAGCTGAAATTTCAGTGCAGCACTGATAAATTATCGCACTGTCAAAAGTGCCAAACTTCAGAGGACACATCAAAGTTGTGTCATAACTGCATATTCCTGCAGCTGATGGTAGTTTTCAAAAACAAGGGAGCTCTCCTTTCCTAACAAATACCACCGAAATTATTAATTGGTTGTCCCACACAATTAGCAACGAGAACACTGTCGCTACAGAATGATTCATTTGCCCCTTACAAGAGTCAATGCACTTCAGAAAGGAATGATTCATGTGAAGTATTTTTGTTTTTTTAGAAGAAAACAGAGCTCCATCGACACAAGCCTCATTTTACTTTGAATAAATAAATGAAATACATTCCCTTTTCTCCAATCCCCATAACTTACTATATTTCTGGTATCAATTCCCAGGGAAATCAGAAGTTTTTTGTTGCTGTGCGAACCACCCCACTGGTACCTCAGGCCATGAGCATCTTCCACATCTTGCAGTTCAGTCCAGACAGACAACAACTCCCTGCACAACCCACAAGAAATCACAAAGCTGTTCAGTACAATACAACACATGACTCAGCAGATTAAGCATTTGTTGCTCAAAGCATTTCAATTAGAATAGATCTCTAACACACTTCTATTACAGATTTTAATTTACTTTTTTTAGCAAACAGAAACGGGTTTATTTTTGTTACACTATGCAAAGATCATTTTGGTTGTCACATAGAATTAAAGAAAGTTTATCAGCTCAATGTTTAGAGCCTTTAGTAGCAACAAGATTCATTACTTTTATTGCATTTGGTTAAGCTTTTCCCAATTTATTTCAATGAATTCTCTGCAATGTATACTGTCCACAGTCTTACCCGTTGTTTGTCTTGATCTGCTCTCCCTCCCCAAATCCAGACTGCAGTAGCTGCCCAAGAGAGCAGAGTTCTTCTTTGGTGACCTTAACAGCTGGCAGAGAAAAACACGTTTGGAAAACTCGCTCCAGACGACTTAGCAAAGACACCTACATGAAATAAGCAACAGTCGGCATTAGATTGAATTTTCCCTCTGAGTTTTCCCCCTGGTAGAACAAAATTCATCTAAATCCAATTAGGATACTGGCTTTTGCTTCTTTCACAGGATGTTAACGTCACTGGCTAGGTTAGTGTTTATTGCCCATCCGTAATTGCCCTTGAGAAGGTGGTGGCGAGTTGCCTTCTTGAACCGCAGCAATCCATGTGGTGTAGGTATACCCAAAAAGTGCTGTTAGGAAGGGAGTTCCAGGATTTTGACCCAGCCACAGTGGAGGAACAGTGATATTGTTCCAAGTCAGAATGGTGAGTGACTTGGTGGGAATTTGCAGGTGGTGGGGTTCCCATGTGTCTGCTGCCCTTGTTCTTTTAGATGGTAGAGGTCACGGGCTTGTAAGGTGCTGTCTAAGGAGTCTTGGTGAGTTACTGCAGTGCATCTTGTAGATGGTACACACTGTTGCCACTGTGCGTTGGTGGTGAAGGGAGTGAATGTTGAAGGTGGTGGATGGATTGCCAGTCAAGTGGGCCACTTTGTCCTATGTGCTCCTCCAAGGCCACTGTGGAGGTATGAAAGCAGAAAATTCTGGAAATACTGTTTTTGCTCTCGGGTGGCAGCTGTTGAACATTATCATTCACATCTCCTTTGGACATCTTTTGTTTATTTATCCCATTACCACTCCCTTTGGCCTTGCACCACCAACCCTTTTTTCATTCAATCCCTCCTGTCTTCCATCCTATCACAGATCTTCTCTTTTGCTTTGTTCCCACCCTCTCACCTTTCACTTGCTTAAACCTGTTACATTTCTGTTTTCCAGTTCTGATAAAAGGTGATTGACCTGAAACCTTAACTCTGGTGTTTTTCTCTCCACAGAGGCTATCAGATCAGCTGACTATTTCCAGCGTGCTCCGTTTTCATTTTAGATCGCCAGCATTCACAATGTTTTGCTTTTGTACCGTAGTAGGATGGATGACAGCCTTTGGTTTACTCTTTCCTAGCCCTTCCACCATTCCAAAATAAAAATAAAAGTCTAGCCTCCACTCAGCAGAGAGAGGTTAGCAGTGGACCAAATGCAATTTGGCTCCGCATCACGGGCTACAGATGCTGAGTCAATTCACATGAAAAGAGGACAAAAATTATCAGTTACAATTCAAGTTCCTGATTTTGGTGCAAATTACATTTTCTGGAAGATGAGAATAGGTGCACAAGTGAGTGACAGAGTCAGAATCATTACAGCACAGAGGCAATTCAGCTCTTCGAAGCCATGCTGGCTCTCTGTGGAGCAATCTCTCCATGCTCACATAAAAAGAAATGGTTACTTGGGTAAGGGATCAAAGGACTATAGTCACCTGTAGCACTTTACCCCCACATGCATCACCAATTCCAGGGGGACTATATCCTGGCATATGTCTCTGTCTCTTGGGTGGGTCTAGAACCATTGGAGTACAAGAATAAGGAAGTCTTGCCACAATTGTACAGGGCTTTAGTGAGACCACACCTATAATACTGTGTGTAGTTTTGGCCTCCATGTTTAACACTATATTTGCATTGGAGATGGTACAGTAAAGGTTCACAAGATTGGTCCCTGCGTTGACAGGGCAATTAAATGAGGAGAGCCTAAATAAATTGACCTATACTCTGGAATTTAGAAGAATGAGAAGTGATCTTATTGAAGAAAACAATAATCTGAAGGGGGCATGACACGGTAGACACAGAGTTTGTTTCCTTTGGCTGGGGAATCTACAACACTGGTTCACAGTCTCAGGATAAGAAGGCCGATCATTTAGGATTGAGATAAGGAGAAATTTCTTCACTCAGAGGCTTATAAATCTTTGGAATTCTCTACCTGAAGGATGCTCCATCATTGACTATATTCAAAGCTGAGGTAGACCGATTTTTGGTCTTTCAGGGAATGAAGGGAAATGGGGAGCAAGTGGGAAAATTGAGTTAAGTCGAAGAACAGCCATGGTCATACTGAGTGGTGGAGCAGACTGCAGGTCTACTCCTGATCCTATTTCTTAAATTCCTACCCAGCCTAAGTGTCTCCAGTGTGAGGGTCTATGACCATACTATGCCACCAAGGCATGGTTGGAATGGGAGAAACTGAAGTTTCAGAGGACAGTCAAATTCCATATTCTTTTGCAACACTAATTTTCCTTCTTACTGTGTCCCAAGCAAACAATTTTCATTACTTTAAAAACACAATAGAGGGCAGACTGTTCCCAGCTATGATGAGGTTGTAATAGCATTCATAAGAGCACCATCTAGCAGTAAAACACTGAATGGACACAAGGCACACATCATGAACTGAGCAAATAAACCATAGCTAATGGTAAATTAACTCCACAGAATCAGGGAATTACTACAGCTCAGGAAGCAGCCATTCAGCCCATCATGTCTGCACCAACACTCAAAAGAGCAATTCACCAAGTGCCAATATCCCACCTTCTCCCCATAACCCTGCACATTCCTGTTCAGAGAACAATCTAATTCCCTTCTGATTGAACTCGATTGAACCTGTCTCCACTACATATTCAGGCAGTGCATTCCAGACCTTAACCACAGGCTACATGAAAAAGGTTTTCCTCATACCACTTTTGCTTGGTTCTCAACCGTATTTTCTACCTGATATACGTCATAAGCACACTTTTTCTTATCTTAATTTCGATATCCTTTGTCATCAGGGAGGTCTAGATTTGTTTTCCCTATCTTTCCCTTTTGAGGGAATATACCTTGATTGTGCCTAAACTCTCTTCTTTGAAGATAGCCAATTGCTCAGCTACTGTTTTTCCCGCTAACCTTTCACTCCAATTTATTTGGCCCAGATTAGTTCTTTCTCCATTGAAGTTGGCTTTTCCCCCAGATAATTATTCTTAATTTGGGCTGTTCTTTGTCCTTTTCCATAGCCAGTCTAAGCTTTGGTGACACAATGATCACTGCCCCCTAAATGTTCTCAACTGACACTTTATCTAGTTGTCCCACCTCATTCCCAAGAACCAGGTCTAGCAGTGCCTCATTCCTCATTGAGCTAAAACATCCTGAATACACTCTAGGAATTCTTGCCCCTCTCTGCTCTTTACACTACCACTACTCCAGTTTATATTCAAGTAATAAAGTGCCCCATCATAACTATAACATTTTTTGCACCTCTAATTTCTTTGCAAATGTGATCCTCTACATCCTTCCCACGAGTTGGTGGCCTATAAAACACACTGAGCAATGCAATTACACCTTTTTTGTTCCTTAGCTCTAGCCAAGTAGATTCTGTCCTCAACCCCTCTGGGACATCCTCCTTCTCCAGCACTGCAATTCTCTCCATAATCAATACTGCCTCTCCTCCCCCTTTTCATCCTTTCCTAACTTTCCTGAACAACTTGTATCAAGGAATATTTAACACCCAGTCCTGCCCATCTTTGAGCCAGGTTTCTATTATCACAATAGCATCATAGTTCCACATGGCAATCTGTGCCTGGAACTCCCCAATCTTATTTACCACACTCTATACATTCACATACATGCACAAAAACCCTGATTTAGACTTTATTACTTTCTCCTTTACTCTGACCCCACCTATTAACTGACTATTCTCTACTCTACTGCTATCTACCTCTCTCGGTATACTGTGCACCTTGGCATTCCTCTCTGATACCATTTCCTGGTTCCCACATCCCTGCTGAGTTAGCTTAAAACCTCCCCAAAAGCAGCAGCAAAACACGCTGCAAGGAACTGAGAGTGGGAACAGTTTGTCTCTATCTACTCTGTCCAGATCCCTCATGATCTTGAGTACCTCTATCAAATCCATTCTCAGCTTTCTCTTCTCCAAGGAAAAAAGTCCCAACAATCTATCCTCATAAGTGAAGTTCCTCATCCCTGGAACCACTGTCATCAATTTCTTCTGCACTCTCTCCAATGCCTTCACATCTTTGCTAAAGCGTGGCACCCAGAACTGGATGCAACACTCCAGCTGAGGCTGAACTAGTGACTTATACAAGTTCAACATAACCTCCTTGCTCTTGTACTCTATACCCCTATTTAAAAAGCCTAGGATACTGTCTGCTTAACTGACCACTCTCTCAACCTGCCCTGCCACCTTCAATGATTTATTCACATATACATGCAAGTCCCTCTACTCCTGGATCCCCTTTAGAGTTGTAGCCTTTATTTTATATTGTCTCTCCATGTTACCCTAATAGGCTGAACAATCAAACCTATATTTTTAAGCTAAAATCTAAATGCCTAAACTTAAATCTAACCTAGGCTTTGTCTCGGGCCTAATCAACACAAACTCGATCTAAGTTTTAGGGTCCTTTGAAGCTGGGCATGACAACACTTTCAACTCAATATATTGTCTTGTAAATAATAATTACATGTCTTGACCTTTAATGGCAGCCCAGCTGGGGCGTAGATGATGGCAAACAAAAACTGGATGGATATCAATGCAAAGCTTGAGTTGACTGAAAGTGGCAGATGTCAGCGAAATAAAACCAGAGAAATGAGGGAATAAACTTATGAAGAGAACGTCTCCCCCCATCCCTGTCCTTTCATTGCCTGAATGCCCTTCTCTAACCTTAACCCTCTGAAAGGAATGAGTGAACAGGCAGGTTAACTAAAGAACAAGAGTGCACAATGTATATCAGCAACATATTGAAATCCTCTAATCAGCTAACTATCCTCGATTTCAGTTACACCGCAATCTTCATAACTATTCAGTTTCAACCAAAGACACAAAGCCAGCAAGTTTACTACTGTATGCCTGTATATTTTTTATCAACCTGCATCACAGATTATAAATTCCGGGATCAGTGCTACAATGAACAAGAATGAACCCAAGCTTTTCCCATTGTTGACATAATTTGAACATAGCTGGGTTACTGACTTGGACTACACTGGCATCTCTCAAATCTTTTCAGTTTGTTTCAAAGGGCCTCATTCATTTGGTCAGGTGTTCATTTATATCTCTCAGAATTATTACAGCGCAAGACGCAGCCATTCGGCCCATCACATCTGTACCAGTTCTCCGAATAAGCCATTCACTTATTGCCATTCCCCGGCCTTCTCCCTGTAACCCTGCACACTCCTTATCAAATAATTGCCCAATTCCCTTCAGGATTCCTCAATTGAACCAGCCTCCAACATACTCTCAGGCAGTACATTCAAGAACTTAATCACTCCCGACGTCAAATGGGTGCTGCTGTATTATTAATAACTACATCACCTTCAGATCCCGCTCCAGGACTTAAGTACATAATCCAGGTGAGGGGTGTCTAACTCATATTAGCCTGATGTAACACCCTGGATCAAATTTAGTAGACGTTTTTAAAATAGAAATAAAGATATATTTCCTACATTGTAGTAACTACATTGCCTGTAAAGTACTCTGGTATGTCCTCAGATCAAGAGGACTGCTACATATAAAATGGAAGTTCTATTCATCGTCCTGTCAACAGTGACTGCACCCTAAATGTGAACGAGTGTCCACACATGCAACAGGCAATCAGAACTTCCAATGGCTGAGCAATCCTTCTAGCTCGAATGGTCCACAGAAAGGGAGGTGGGAAAAATACTGAAAAATGATATGTTTTTTCTAGAATGTGTTGTGACTAATCCATGAAATCTCCAGCAACTTAGTGTAAATAATCAGCTACTTCTCACAGTAAACAGAATTCAAACTCTAATTCACAGGCAGTTCACTGCTATAAGTTTGTGGTGAAACTAGGAGCAAATCAAAGATGGTTGCCTCCCTGCAGCTTGCAGCCACAGTGACGTCTATGGAAGTTTACTGCAGGAAACAGAAACAGAAACTATGAGGAGTAGGCTTTTCAGTCCTTTGAGCCTGCTCCGCCATTCATTATGATCATGGCTGATCATCCAACTCAATAGCTTGCTCCCGCTTTCTCCCCATACCCTTTGATCCCTTTCGCCCCAAGAGCTATATCTAACTCCTTCATGAAAACATACAATATTTTGGCTTCAACTACTTTCTGTGGTGGAGAATTCCACAGGCTCACTGCTCTCTGGGTGAAGAAATTTCTCCTCATCTCAGTCCTAAATAGTCTACCCCATATCCTCAGGCTGTGTCCCCTGGTTCTGGATTCCCTCACCATTGGGAACATCCTTGCTGCATCTACCCTGTCTAGTCCTGCTAGAATTTTATAGGCTTCCATTAGATCCCCCCTCATTCTTCTGAACTCCAGTGAATATAATCCTAACCGACTCAATCTCTCCTCATGTGACAGTCCCGCCATCCCAGGAATCAGTCTGGTAAACCTTCGCTGCACTCCCTCTATAGCAAGTACATCCTTCCTCAAATAAGGAGACCAAAACTGCACACAATATTCCAGGTGTGGTCTCACCAAGGCCCTGTACAATTGCAGCAAGACATCCCTGCTCCTGTACTCAAATCCTCTCGCTATGAAGGCCATCATACCATTTGCCCTCTTTACCGCCTGCTGCACCAGCATGCTTACCTTCAGCGACTGGTGTACGAGGACACCCAGGTCTTGTTGCACATTCCCCTCTCTCAATTTATAGCCATTCAGATAATAATCTGCCTTCCTGCTTTTGCTACCAAAGTGGATAACTTCACATTTACCTACATTATATTGCATCTGCCATGCATTTGCCCACTCACTCAGCTTGTCCAAATCACCCTGAAGCATCTCTGCATGCTCCTCACAGTTCACCCTCCCACCCAGCTTTGTCTCATCTGCAAATTTGGAGATATTACATTTAGCCCCCTAATCTAAATCATTAATATTTGTGAATAGCTGGGGTCTCAGCACCAATCCCTGCGGTACCCCACAGTTCACTTGTCTCATTAGATTAAAAGGCACTGGTAGAATTGCTTCATAAATAAGATGGACATTATAAACAACTTACAAATAAATCTGCAAAACCAATAATTTAGTTATATTTGCAGCTGTATCCCCTACCCAAAATAAAGTACACTCCAAATTTTTAAACATCGCTCTAAAGGCGCACTCATCTATCTTGCAATCAACCAGGGAAACATCGAGAGACCAGACTACAAATCACCACAGGACATCAGCAAATGAGAAATTATAATCTAGGTATCTAAGTTAAGAGGTTTCCAATGACTGGATGATACAGGAGAGCCAAACAGCATTTCCCATCCACATCCTTCTTCTACTGCCACAGCAGCAAGCAGAACCAGTTGGTTCAAAGTTCACAGGCTGGTTTAAAATGGGCTACATGTTTGATACAAAAACAGAATTACCTGGAAAAACTCAGCAGGTCTGGCAGCATCGGCGGAGAAGAAAAGAGTTGACGTTTCGAGTCCTCATGACCCTTCAGCAGAATTGATCTTTCTTTACAAGGAGAGGGAAATATAAGCTTATATTTCCCTCTCCTTGTAAAGAAAGATCAGTTCTGTCGAAGGGTCATGAGGACTCGAAACGTCAACTCTTTTCTTCTCCGCCGATGCTGCCAGACCTGCTGAGTTTTTCCAGGTAATTCTGTTTTTGTTTTGGATTTCCAGCATCTGCAGTTTTTTGTTTTTATATACATGTTTGATACCCCTTACCTAGGTTAATCTAGTGCTGAGGAAGGATTGCAGAGTCAGATGTGCTAACTTTCAGATGAGACGTTAAATGAAGCCCCTGAATGCCTGTTAAATTAGATGTAAAAGATCTTACAATGAAAGTCACCGTATTCCAGGAGGATGATAGACTGCTTTCTTATTAGAGAGAGATGACAGGTGGCGAGTTTAACCTGAGGGGTGAGGTTGAGAAGGTGGGGCCTTCCCTTAACTAACGTCACCAGAAACAAATGAACTGGTCATTTAACTCATTGCTGTTGTGGGATCTTGCTATAAGCATATTGGCTACAATGTTTCCCTATAAAACAGTGACTGCACTGCCAAGATACTTCCAGGCTGTGACACACTCTGATAATATATTTTTCCATTCTTGGAAAAGGAAACCTGTTCAAAACAAGAGGAAAATTTTGAAGTATATTGGAACTAGTGCAAGTCTTGTGATTTTAGAGCCATAGAGATCTACAGCACAGAAAAAGGCTCCTTGGCCCATCGAGTGTGCGCCGGTCAAACAACTATTCTAGTCCCATTTTCCAGCACTAGGCCCATTGCCTTGTATGCCATGGCATCGCAAGCGCACATCCAAAATAATCACAATCACACAATCAAAATAATCAATAATTTTGTTCATGCCAAGAGGATATTATGTCTTAGACAGATAGAAATGTACTGCATATGGTGTTATTCTTCCATTGAAGGCGAGGTCTGCTGCTTATGACCAAAAAAATACTTATGATGAGGACTTTCTCTTTCTCTGAAACCACCTAAAACTGGCAATGCTACTCACTTAAAGTGAATCTGTGTACCTTTAAAGGTCAAAATGTTTAAATGCTGAGGGTTTGAAGGGCAACAAGTTCTATAAATTTCAGGTGCCGGGCCGATTCTGCAGCTGAGATTGATGGCGTCAAGAACAACCATGAACTCAACACTCGGGTTTACAAATGTTAGACAACTCATTTGCTGCAAGGAATATTCAGCTTGGAGGATAAACTAAAGTTGCAGCAGAAGAATTTTCAAAAAAATGTTTCAGGCAATTTGCCCACATTCTCCTTTCCACTAACAATAGATATAAAAACTCCTCATACTCAAATTTTTGTGTGTCTTTTTCTTTGTAGTTTTGTTTTTCTTTGTGTTTGGTTTATACATTTCTGCCCTCTTCCTTCATTGCTATTGCATGTTTGAGCTACACAGCTTTAACAGACTTGCACGTATACAGATACCAAAATGTGACACAGGATATGTGATGTGACTGGCAGATTGCACATCTAGTGCAACATTTGTAAATTTTAGCAGAATCCTTGGGCACTGCAATGAACCAAAGGATATGTTCTCTTTTACCATCTGTCAGCTGTGTTGCTTCTCTCTACCTCCCATCTCCCTCCTTCACCTGGGAACTGCAGGGTGGTATGGGGAAGGGAGCTGTTGAGAGCAGTAGGCCACATTTTCTAGGGGTAGGCGCAGGGCACTTTCTGAGCAAACAATCAGACCAGCACTACAGGCTGGGTTTACCTCACTTGCTGCAAGGGAAGGGGGGAAAGAGTGAATTATGAAAGCTTGTGTTATTTAATGTATTTGTAACACACGATCTTGTAGAGCAGAAATATCTGCTACATTGTACGTTTACCACAGCCAAGACACAATCCCCCATTGCTGGAGCCCCTCCCATGCTAACACCTGAATCTCTCATACACCGCTCCACTCTGCATTACACTGCTAATCCCATCAGACCTGCACTCAGGGTGACCAACTCTTAGGAAATGAAGTAAGGGACACTTTGACTGTGTCACTGGGGAGGGTGCGGGCTGCTGGTGAACGTGAGCAGAGGCCTAGCTCTAGTGGGGGTTTGGCAAGTGTCAGGCTGGGAGTGAAGAAGGGAGCCTTGAGACCATAATCAACAGGGATGGTGAGAATTAAATCAAATAAATCTTACAACTTATCTTCTTGAGTGACAACATTATCATCTCTCTGCCATCTCGCTCAAGTCACTCAACCTCAACCCAGAAACCCCCCAGGATCAGCCTCTCATAGAATGCCTTAGAAATACAGGACAAAAGGTGTCCCTTGGGACATGGGACAAACAGTCAAAATAACGGACAATCCTTTAAAATGTGGGACACTGGTTATGATCCAAGCCCCAGGCCTGGTTCCTACACCCAGGCTGCTAAAAGTGACTTCATGCTGTAAGCATGAACTTTAAATTTGTTAAGCACATTAAACAATTGAAAAATTGATAAATCTCCATTTTCACCTTTCTCCATTAGGTGTCTCTTCACTTTTCCCTATCCCACCTCACCTTGCCCCTTCAAACTCAATCCACTGTTTGCTTGCTTCCCAGCTTGCAGACAGGAAGTCAGTGCACACAGAGAAAGGATTTGATTAAAAAGGGAGTTATAATGGTTGATGGTAGTATCATTAGGAGACAGAGGGTAGGATATAGCCAGGTGTGCACAGGAGTGCTGCTTTGGGCTGCATGAGTGCTTCAGTTGGGTTTGGTGAGTGAGGGAGCACAGCAAAGAGGGAAGGAACTGATCCTTTCATTTTCTATCTTTCCTCAGAAAGAAGAGCAGCAGCCTTAGTAAGTAGGACTTGGTGAGTATTTCTAGTGTCCTTAACATTCTCTAAACTAGAGGAAGTAAAAGTAAAGGGAATAATTTAAGGGTAAATCATGGTAGAGCAGCTCAGCCATGTGGAATGCTCTTCTTGTGCGATTTTGGAAGTCAGGGACACTTCATGTGCCCATGGTGACCACGCGTGCAGGAAATGTCTTCAGCTGCAGCTACTTGAAATCCACGTTCTGAATCAGGAGCAGCAGCATCTGCAGGGCTGAGATCTTCATGGATAGCATGAGCAGTGAGGTGGTCAAACTGCAGGTAAAGAGTGCACAGGCAGAAAGAGAATGGATGGCCACCAGACAGAATAAACGCACTAGGCAGGTAATGCAGGAATCCCCTGCCTCCATTTGCTTCTCTAACAGATTTTCCCTTTTGGATGCTATTAGGGGAGATGGTTTCTGAGGGACATGCAAGCGAGAGCCAAGTCTGTGGCACCATATGTGGCTCAGTGGCATGGGCTGGGGGGAGAAGGGGGAAAAAAAGAATGGGAGAGCAATAGTGATAGGAGAATCCATCACAAGGGGAACAGACGTTTCTGGGGCCACAGATGTGACACCAGGATGGTACGTTGCCTCTCGGGTGCCAGAGTCAAGGACGTCACTGAGCGGCTGCAGGGCATTCTGAAGGGGGAGGGTAAACAGCCAGAGGTCGTGGTCCATATCAGTACCAATGACATAGGCCAAAAGAGGAATGAGGTCCTGCAAGCAGAATATAGGGAGCTGGGAAATTAATTAAAAAGCAGGACATCAAAGGTAGTAATCTCGGGATTACTCCCAGTGCCACATGCTAGTGGGATCAGGAATAGGAGAATAGACCAGGTGAATACGTGGCTGGAGAGATGGTGCAGGAGGAAGGGATTTAGATTCCTGAGGCACTGGAACTGATTCTGGGGAAGATGGGACCTGTACAAGCTAGACACGTTGCACTCCAGCGGGACCAATATCCTCGCAGGGGTATTTGCTAGTACTGTGGGGGAGGGTTTAAACTAGAGTGGCGGGGGATGAGAACCTGAATGGGAAGACACAAGAGAGGGAAACAAAGATAGGAGTGAAAGGCAGAAAAGTAAAAAGCAAAAGTGGAGGGCAGAGGAAACGGGGGCTAGCAACAAATAAGGGCTTAGTACAAAAGAAAAAGATATGTAAAAAAACAAGTCTTAAGGCACTGTATCTGAATGTACAAGCAGTCACAATAAAGTAGATGAATTAACAGTGCAAATAGATGTAAACAGGTATATGTTTGCAATTATAGAGACATGGCTGCAGGGTGACCAAGGCTGGGAACCGAATTTCCAAGGGTGTCCGATATTTAGGATGGACAGGCAAAAAGGAAAAGGAGGTGGCATGGCATTGTTAGTTAAGGGTGAAATCAGTGCAATAGTGAGAGGGGATATTGGCTCAGAAAATCTAGATTTAGAATCAGTCTGGGTGGAGCTAAGAAGCAACAAAGGGCAGAAAACATTAGTGGGGATTATCTATAGGCTTCCAAACAGTCGTGATAAAGGTAGGGGACAGTATTAAACAGGAAATTAGAGATGGATGTAACAAGGGCGCCACAGTAATCATGGGTGACTTTAATCTACATATAGGCTAGGCAAACCAAATTAGCAATAATAGTGTGGCAGATGAATTCCTGGAGTGTGTAAGAGGTGTTTTTTTTTAGATCAGTATGTCGAGGAACCAACTGAGGAACAGGCTATCTTAGATTTGGTTTTGTGCAATGAGAAGGGGTTAATTAATAATCCTGTTGCGTGGGGTCCTTTAAGGAACAGTGACCATAAAATGATAGAATTCTCTCTCAGGTTGGAAAGTGAAGTAGTCCAATCAGAAACTAGGGTCTTAAATCTAAACAGTGGAAACTACGGAGGTATGAGGCGTGAGTTGGCTAAGATAGATTGGGGAACTTTATTAAAAGGCATGACGGTGGATAGGCAATGGCTAATGTTTAAGGAATGAAAGTATGCATTGCAACAGTTATACATTCCTTTCTAGCACAAAAACACAACAGGAAAAGTGGCCAAACCATGGCTAACAAAAGAAACTAAGGATAGTATTAAATTCAAAGAGGAATCATATAAAGTTGATAGAAAAAGTAGCAAGCCTGAGGATTGGGAGCAGTTTAGAATTCTGCCAAGGAGGACCAAGAGGGTAATTAAGAAAGGAAAAATAGAGTATGAGAGCAAACTTGCAAGGAACATCAAAGAGGACTGTACAAGCTACTATAAGTAAGAAAGAAGAAAAAGATTAGTGAAGACAATTGTAGGTCCCTTACAGTCCGAAGCAGGAGAATTTATAACAGAGAACAAGGAGATGGCAAAGCAATTAAACAATTACTTTCGTTCTGTCTTCACAGAGGAAGACACAAATAACTTCCCAGAAATATTAGAAAACCAAGGGTCTAGTGAGGAGGAGGAATTGAAGGAAATTCATATTACTTAAAAAACAGTACTGGAGGAATTAATGGGACTGAAAGCCGATAAATTCCCAGGGCCTGATAATCTACAGCCCAGGGTACTAAAGAAGGGGGCCATGGAAATAATAGATGTATTGGTTGTCACTTTTCAAAATTCTGTAGATTCTGGAACAGTCTCGGAAGATTGGAGGACAGCAAATGTAACCCCAATATTTAAAAAAAAAAAGGGAGAAAACAGGGAATTACAGACCAGTTAGCCTAACATCAACAGTAGGAAAATGCTAGAATCTATTATAAAGGGTATGATAACAGGACACAAAAAATATCAATGGGGTTAGACAAAATCAACATGGATTTATGAAAGGGAAATTATGTTTGACAAACCTACTGGAGTTTTTTGAGCACATAACTAGCAGAATAGATAAGGGAGAACCAGTGGATGTGGATTTTCAGAAAGCTTTTGATAAAGTCCCACATAAGGGGTTACTGTGTAAAATTAAAGCACATGGGGTTGGGGGTAACAAATTGGCATGGATTGAGAATCGGTTAGCAGACTGGAAGCAGTAAGAATAAGTGGGTCATTTTTCAAATGACAGGCAGTGACTAGTGGGGTACAGGAGTACAGTGCTTGGGCCTCAGCTATTCACAACTATGTCAATGATTTAGATGTGGGAACCAAATATAATGTTTCCAAGTTTGCTGCCGACACAAAACTAGGTAAGAATGTGAGTGGTGAGGAGAATGTTAAGAGGCTTCAAGGTGATACACATGGCAGATGAAGTATAACATGGATAAGTGTGAAGTTATCCACTTCCTTAGGAAAAACAGAATGGCAGTGTATTATTTAAATAGTGATAGTTAGGGAAATGTTAATGTACAAAGGAGCCTAGGTGTCCTTGTACACTAATCACTGAAAGCAAGCGTGCAGGTGCAGCAAGCACTTAAGAAGGTAAATGATATGTTGGCCTTCACTGTGAGAGGACTTGAATACAGGAGCAAGGATGTCTTACTGCAGCTCTCCATGGTCTTGGCAAGACCAAACCTGGAGTATTGTGAGCAATTTTGGTCTCTTAACCTAAGAAAGAGCATACATGCCATAGAGAGAGTGCAGCGAAGTTTCACCAGACTGATTCCTGGAATGGCAGGACTATCGTATGAAGAGAGATTGGGCTGACTTGGCCTGTATTCACTTGGGTTTAGAAGAATGAGAGGGGATCTCATTGAAACGCATAAAATTCTGACAGGGCTGGGCAGACTGGATGCAAGGATGAAGTTTCCTCTAGCCGGGGGGGTTCTGGAACAAGGGGTCACAATCTCAGGATACAGGGTAGACTATTTAGGACGGAGATGAGGAGAAACCCCTTCACTCAGAGGGTGGTGAACCTACGGAATTTTCTACCACAGAAGGCTGTGGAGGCTAAGTCACTGAATATATTTAAGGAAAGAAAGATAGATTTCTAGACTCTAAAGGCATCAAGGGATATAGGGAGAGAGCAGGAATATGGCATTGAGATAGAGGATCAGCCCTGATCATATTGAATGGCTGAGCAGGCTCAAGGTGCCGAATGACCTACTCCTGCTGCTATTTTTCTATGTTTCTATTTAGAGTAAGAGAATGCTAAGTAGAAAGGAGGTTAAGAGCTCAAGGTAGAGAGAAGTGCTGCTAATGGGTGACTAATGACTGGTACAGAAGAGAAGACTAGAAACAGTGGGGGAAGGAGAAGCTTGTAAATTGCGCAGAAAACAACAAAGGGGTCAGAGAAAGGAAGAACCATAGCTGAAGAAACTTAAATAAAAGCAAAAAACTGCGGATCCTGGAAATCCAAAATAAAAACAAAAATATCTGGAAAAACTCAGCAGGTCTGACAGGAACTGCGGAGAGGAATACAGTTAATGTTTCGAGTCTGAATGACTCTCATTCAGACTCGAAACGTTAACTGTATTCCTCTCCGCAGATGCTGTCAGACCTGCTGAGTTTTTCCAGGTATTTTTGTTTTTGTTTTGAAGAAACTTAAACTCCACTGAATAGTACACAGGAAATAGAAGTAGACCATTCAGCCAGTCAAGCCTGCTCCGCCATTCAATACGAGCAAGGCTGAACTCGGACTTCAACTCCATTTTACTGCCCACTTCCCATGTCCCTTAATTCCCTAAGACACCAAAAATCTGTCTATCCCAGCCTTAAGTATAGTCAATGATGGAGCATCTACAACCCTCTGGGGGGGGAGAATTCCAAAGATTCACAATCCTTTGAGTGAAGTAACTTCTCCTCATCTCGATCCTAAATGAGCGGCCCCTCATCCTGAGACTGTGCCCCCGTGTTTTAGATTCCCCGACCAGCAGAAACAATCTCTCAGCGTCCACCCTATCAAACCCCTTCAGAATCTTAAATGTTTCAACGAGATCGCCTCTCATTCTTCTAAACTCCAGAGAATAAGCCCAATTTACTCAGACTATCATAGGACAACGCTCTCACCCCAGGAGCCAATCTAGTGAACCTTCGCTGTACCACCTCCAATGCAAGTATATCTTTTCTTAAAGGCGGAGACCAAAACTGCACACAATCCTCCAGATGTGGACTCACCAAAACCCGGGTATAAATGTAGCAAAACTTCTTTATTCCGGCACTCCAATCCCCTTGCAATAAAGGTCAACATGCCATTTGCCTTCCTAATTGCTTGATGCACCTGGCTGCTAACATCGTGATCCTTGTATGGGCACACCTAATTCTCTTTGAACATTAACATGTACAAGTTTCGCACCTTTTAAAAAGAAATCTACTTTTCTATTCTAATGACTAAAGCGAATAACTTCACAGGTTATATTCACACATTATATGCCACCTGCCATCTTGATGCCTATTCACTTAAGCTTTGCAGTCTGTGTCCCCCTCACAGCTTACATCCCACCTAGCTTGGTGTCATCAGCAATTAAACAACTTATGTCGAAGCAACAAGTGCAACACTTTGGCAAGATTTTACTGAAGCATATATCTGTTGTGAAGTCTTGCTCATTGGAAGTGGACAGATGATGTTGCAATACCAATTCCTAGCAGGTTGGTTGTGTAAAATTAATTAGTTAGGAATGAAATAAGATTGTAAAGACCTAGCATTATGCTGTACACAACTGAACATCAAATTTTAAGCATTATAAGCCCATAGAAACATTGCTACAAAGCATGATCCTTCAGTCCAATTAGAAAACTATTTCAACTTTTGGTTAGTAACTACTGGGATACACCAAAAGTACTAATTTTTTTTAAAACTTACTTGAAGGTTGTAGTGACCCAACGCTGATTACCCGAGTGTCACCTAACATACAAACATGGGTCTCAAAGTATTAAACAGCACCACCTAGCTTGGAGGCCAAACAGTGCAGGACTCAATAGAATCAAGTAAAATCAGAAAACCATGGCCAAAACAATTGCAAGGCATAATTGTAGGAAGTACAGGCTTCTGATATACAACGGATGCATAGTTAGTGAATTTTCCATTACAACACATACGAGTTGAAGGATATGCTACTTTATAACAATAGGTAGGCCAAATTTAGTACAGAACTGTTAATATACAATGACAACTAAGTCAAATTGCACTTTATTATTTGTCATTTTGGGATTTTTACTGGTCATTTATTGATATTAAATTCTGCTAATTTTTACTTAGAATTGTAAATCAGTGGCCTCGATAATTATTGTATGCTTCACTGTCTGCTCCTTTAAAAAAAACCCAGACAGATGGCAGACAAGGTGTTAGCATACATATAGCTTTTCAATTAAGCTGGGTTTGTGGGTGGGAGGTAGGGTAGCTGAACTTTGGCAGTACAATCAGATGGTAAGTTCAGGCAGTATATCAGCATAGATTGAGACATCTTGGTGTTTAGCAGCAATGGGGAAGGCCTGGGTCCAGCAACACAGATCATTGTTCCGAGCTTCTACAGCACTGAGGGCAGCAGGAATACAAAGGAATACTGAGATTTAGTAGTACAGAAGGAGTCCTGACGTCTGATAGCACAGGCAATGGATCTCGGGATTAACATCTGGATTTGAAGGCACTGAGAAAAATTTCCAAGGGTTAGCCAAACCAGGAAGTGTAATGGATAGTTTGACTCACAAGGTGATGTAACAACCTTGTAATGAATCTCGAAGCTTTGCAGATCTGGGCTTTCAGTTTGTAAAAGATTTCCAGAATCAGTGAAAGAAGTGTTTTCCTCAATAAAAATTAAATTCCTTAAACACATATCACAGCTGCAAAAATCATTTTAACTTTCAAACAGGAGCATTGTCAGCAGCTTTTTCATCATTTGGGAAAGCTGAGGGAAGGAGGAGCTTGTAACCAGCATCCTACAACACTGTCCTATCAAATTCCAGAATTTACCTCAAAACATTCACCTCATAATTCATGAGACATTTTGTTGGAATTAAAACCCAACAAACTGGTTTATTGCTTCCAAATCGTTACATTGGAAATATAATACGTTACTTAGGAATTTGTCTCTAATTCTCATGCCCAAAAGTTTTAGTTAACCGTTGTAGATCAGCCTGGAGGCAGGCTATTACCAATATCTCCCAAAGATTGGTGTTAGGCCAATTATTTTTCACTTTTTACGAATGAACTGGTCGGTAAATTGACTGTTGGTGATTTGTGCAAGGGTAGAAAGGTTTACATACCATTGTATGGCATGTTCCTGTAGTGTAAGTGGTTTTTATCTTGTTCAAATACAGTGTCATTCGCGTAGGGAGTAAGAACACAGAATATACTCATTATTTACATGGAAGAATACTGAAAGCGGTTCATAAGATTGTAAGAAATAGGAGCAATAGGCAATTCAGTTCCTCAAGCCCAGTAATGAGATCATGGCTGATCTGATCATGGCCTCAACTCCACTTTCCTGCCTGCCCTCCGTAACCCTTGACTCCCTTCTTGATCAATAATCTATGCAACTCAGTCTTGAATATATTCAATGACTCAGCCTCCACTGCTTTTTATGGAACATAATTCCGAAGACTAACGACCTTGGGAGAAGAAATTGCTCCTCATCTCCATCTTAAATGGGAGACCCTTTATTTTTAAACTGTGCCCCCCTTGTTCTAGGTTCCGTCACAATAGGAAATATCCTCCCATCATCTACCCTATCAAGCCCCCTCAGAATCTTAGTTTCACTTCTCATTCTTCTAATCTCCAATGAGTATAGGCCCAACCAGCTCAACCTTTCTGCATAAGACAACCCTTCATCCCAGGAATCAGCCTAGTGAACCTTATCTGAACTACTTCCAATGCAAGAATATCCCTCCTCAAGTAAGGAAACCAAAACCGTGCACAATGCTCCAGGTGTGTCTCACCAATGCCCTGACCGGTTCTAACAAGGTTTCCCTACTTTTATGCTCCATCCCGCTTGCAATAAAGGCCAACATTCCATTTGCCTTCCTAATTACTTACTGTACCTGCAAGCTAACTTTTTTTGATTCATGTAAATGGGCACCCAGATCCTCTTCTACTGCTGCATTCTGCAGTTTCTCTCCATTTAAATAATATTCTGCTTTTCTATTCTTCCTACCAAAGTGGACCTCAGATTTTCCCATGTTATACTCTATCTGCCAATTTTTTGCCCACTCACTTAACCTATCTATATCCCTTGCAGACTCTTCGTATCCTCCTTACAACTCACTTTCAAACCTTTGTACCAGCAAATTTGGCTAAAATACAGTCTGTCCCTTCATCCATATCATTAATAGATTGTAAATAGTTGAGGCCTCAGCACTGATCCCTGTGGCACACCACAACCTGAAAATTTATCCCAACTCTGTTTCCTGTTAGTCAACCCATACTAATATATCATCCCCCAACACTGTGTGTCCTTATCTTAGCTTTTATGTGGCACCTTATCCAAATACACTACATCTACTGATGCCCCTTTATCCACCCGGCTTGTTCCATCCACAAATAAATTTGTCAAACGCAATTTCCTTTTCACAGAACCATGTTGACTACGTCTCATTGTATTATGATTTTCTAAATGTCCTGCTGCTACCTCCTTAGCAATTTCCCAATGACACATTAGACCAACTAGCATGTAGTTTCTTGCTTTCTGTCTCCTGCCTTTCTTTAATAGAGGTGTTACATTTGTGGTTTTCCAATCTGCTGGGACCTTTCCAATCATCTAGGCAATTTTGGAAGATTACAGCCAATGTATCCACCATATTTGCAGCCACTTCCTTTAAGACCCCAGGATGCAGGCCATCAGGTCCAGGGCACTTGTCAGCCTTTGGACCCTTTAGTCTTCCTAGTACTTTTTCCCTCGTGATCATTTTAAGTTGTTCCCTCCTTTTTGCCTCTTAATTTTCTATTATTCTTGGATGCTTTCTGTGGTTTCTGCTGTGAAGGCAGATACAAAATACTTGTTCAAAGTCTCTGCCATTTCCTTGTTTCCCATTATGAATTCTCCAGTCTCACTCTTAAAGGGGCTAACACTTGCTTCAGCTAATCTCTTCCTTTTTATATACTTGTAGAAGCTTTACTGTGTTTTCTTTTAAAGTTCTTGCTAGTTTCTTTTCATACTCCAATTTCTCTCTTTTTTTAAAAAATAAAATTATCCTTTGCTAGTTTCTAAAATGTTCCCATTCTTCTGGCCTACCACTAATCTTTGCAGCATTGTACATATTTTCTTTCAATTTGACACCATCCTCAACTTCCTTGGTTAGCCATGGATGATGCGTTCTTGGCGCAGTGTTTTTCTCAATGAAATACATCTTTGTTGAGGGTTATAAAATATCTCCTTACAGCTACTTTTGCCAATTTGATATGTTCAGCCTATAAGATTAAAATTTCTCACGGTTATTGAAGTACCTTTCTCACAAGCCCCCATTACTTCTCGATTTATAACCTGTCCTAGTGTAGCTACTGTCAAGGGTCCTATAAGCCATTCCCACCAGTGACTTGTTTCCTTTGCTATTTCTTATCTCCCCCCAAACTGATTGTTTTATTTTGAACTTCAGAACCAAGATCATTGCTCACTACTGTATTAATTTCATTCTTTATTCAGAGCACCCACCACCTTTTCCTTTCTTCCTGTCTTTCTGAAATGTTAAAAAGGGATCTGCTTGTTATTCTGCACAAATCACTGAAGGTTCTTGACCAATGCACAGAAGTCACAGCCAAACCAAATGGGTCATAATACCATTAAATACCTTCCATCATTGTACAGATTCTTGGCATATTGTGTCTAGATTTTGCCATCTCACACAGTGAGTGATATAGTGCCCTCGCAAATGATTCAGGGGAAAGTTATGGCAATGCCTAGCTGGAAGAACTATATTTACACAGATAGGCTTAAAGAGCTTCCCATTTATCTAGATGAGTCCAGTTCCAACAACACAAAAAGGCTTGACATCTTTCAGGACAAAGCAGTCCACTTAATTGCCACCCCATTCGCCACTTAAACATTCACTACCTCCATCACCAGTGCACGGTAGCAACAGTGTACACCATCTTCTACAAGATGCACTGAAGCAACTCACTAAGGTTCCTCTGACAACACCTTCCAAATCTGCGACCTCCTAGAAAAACAAGAGCAGCAGATGCATGGGAATACCACCACCTGCAAATTCCCAAGCCACTCACCATACTGACCTGAAACTCATCCTGAATGGTGCTCTGTGTGTACCTACACCACATGGATTGCAGCAATTCAAGCCGCCACCTGTTCAACTGTAAGTAGGGATGGGTAATAAATGCTGGCCTTGCCAGCAACACACACATTCCATGGAGGAATTAAAAAAGGCTGGGTCTATTTACTTTAGAGCAGCGTAGACTTACAGACACTAATAGGTGGTTTTGGCTGAAGAGAGAGAGGCATAGTAATGCTCGAAATGGTTATCTGACAGATGACTAATTGGTACAACAGGCATCTTCAAGTTTGAGACCTTCGGACTTGACAGATTGAAGGTAGGACCTGTAATCAGGGCACTAGCAGCAGTGGGAGCTTGTGCTTGATCGAAGTCTGGACATTAAAGGCAGTGGTAAGAAAACAATTTAGCAAGCTAACAGCAGAGATGTCAAGATGGATAAAAACCTAGATAAAGAGGAGTTGGACATTTGAGTGCGAATTTTCGATGGACGCAATGCAAGCAGGAATGAAAACCAATCATTAAATATAGATTGAATTTAATCATGACAAAAAAGGACAGGCAAGATATGTGTTACAGGGAGTAAATACTTCATATACCAGTTTTAATACAGTTATGTTAAAACAGCCCAAACAGGAGTCCAAATAAATCACACTAAGTAAATCGTATGGATTCAGCCCAGAAAGGAATTGTCTTTTGAATCAAACGAAGCTGATGGTTTAGTTGGATCACAAAAAATATTGCGATACATTAAGTCTAAGTTAAATGAGAAAGTTTAGAAAACCATCTCTGAGAAGGCTGCTCATAAATATCTGAAGTGTTGGAGTCCGTGGAGGAAAAAATTTTGAAGCGGTGGAAACAAACTGGAACTAAATGAATAAAGGAAGAGGCTCAATGGAAATGTACAAAAGGCAAAAATACGACAAAGCTGACTGTTGGAGGAAAAGAATACCACCAGAAGGTATAAACTATTGCAAACAATGCTAAGTTCAAGCTGACAATACCAATTCTTTGAGGAGAGCATTTCTTACCAAGTTTTAAGCCTGGTCATTTAGCAACTATTGACCCGTCACCCCAACCCTCACCCCAATTAGTTGCAAATATCAAGTTTCAACTGTTTGCCTTCAAGGAGGTCCTAATCCCATACTGGACAAGATTTTGGCTCCTTACTCTTAGCTCCTGATGAGCAAGATTCCAGTCCCTTCCTTTCCCCTCAACCCCTGGGCAGGAACCTTTTCGCACACAAAATCAAGTAATAATTATGAAGCATTCAAAACTACTGGAGGCTGGAAGATTGCAAGTTCAAATAGCTAGCAAGTATCAGTTAAAGTGCCAGCATGAGAAAAATGATTGGTGATGTAAAATGAGAAACCGATCCAAAAGGTTCCAACAGTCCAACTAATGAACAAATGACATCACAGCCTCTTCCTCCCAGAGTGTGGAATTCATGGACCTTCTTCACTGCCTCAGTGAACATTCAATCATAGATTCTATTCAATTCCTTCCTCCCCACGCCACATTACCACTCAAATTCTTATTCACTGCTGGCTGCATGTAACAACTCCCTCTCCTCAATGATTATTTCCCATTCCAACCCACTCACTAATTCATTCCTCCACCTTCTCCGTGGCTGCAGTTCCCTTACAAGCTACCCCTGCACAGCTTCACTTCCTCTTTCAGTACCCGTCCAGCTCCATTTCCTATCCACAGCCAACTCCTACCTGTCCCAACAGCCTCGATTTCACCTCCTCCAATGGCAGGCTGTCCTATGTCTCAACGCCCCTACTGCCACGGATCCTTTTCTTACCCAAGCTGACCTACATGTAACTCCAGTCACACACCTACACGGTTTATTCTTAAATGCCCTCTGAAGTAGTTTGTACTTGGATCAAGCCCCTACAAAGAATAAAAGCAGAAGGACCACTTGACTTTTACTAGGCATTAGATCAGAATACAGTGAAGGAACTACCACAGGATTTCAAGGAAACCAAGTCCCATCTTCACATTAAGGACACCTTCCACCTTATGATTAAGAACCAATTTGGAACTCAAACCTGTACAGCAATGAGGAGCTTCGGGTCATCAGCAGAATTATAAACCACCACAAACTATAACCTCATGTAACTGCTGGTATGATCCTGAACCAGTCCCTCAAATGTTTTGTACGATGAGTTAGGTACCAGTTGCCTTTTGTTTAAAATGGACAAAGTTTGAGATTCAAGACACCTGAGAATAAATTCACAAGATTCCATGGATTTTGAACAAACAAAAATAAACTTTACTGTACAAGGTCAGAAACATTAAATAATTTACAATATCTACCTTATACTCCAATATTCAGGATTAACAGGAGGTATATGTGAATTAACAGGCAAACTACGATCGAACACTCCACAATAAATGGCACATGCGTCCAAGACAGGTTCCACAGATTTCTCAACAACCCATTCAGACATCAGTAGATATGGAGTTAACTAATCTCACTGAAACTCTCTCTCACGATGAACTCCAGCCTTCACCTTCAAAGATTTCACCCTGGGAATTCTCTCCAAAACTCACTCCAAATCAGATGGCCTCAACAAAGGCCCACCTCAAAAGGTTTCAATCTCAACTTTCACGACTCTGTTCCCTTCGATTCCCAAGTCTGCGCTCCAGCACCAATTCACAAGTACAACTTCAGCTCTTTAACCGCGACGAGAACATTATTGCTCCAGAGTTACCTTTGCCCCAGTGGCCCACAACACAGTCACCAATGCTCTGCTGCCTTCATAGGTCTTCTTGGCTTCTCCTGAGCCCCCATTACTAAAAGTCTGCCAACCGCAGCCCTTTTCTCCCTGCAGCCTCTTTCTCTGCTCCTTTCTCTTTCTTAACTGGGACCCCTCCCTGTTCCCAGTCTGGGACAGCCTTTGGGACCTCTTCCTGTCCCCAACCTGGGACTCTTCTTGATTCTGGTGCTCCGCTCCATGGTTGGAGTTTTTGAAGAGTTTTCTTTTTACACAGGTGCACTGGGCCTGTGTCATCAGTCTGAAGAACTACAAAACGTCAGATTGCGCATGTGCCACCCGCTCCCAGTCTACGCTTGGGCAAAAACTCCCGGGGCATGCTGGGAGTTACAGTTCCCAGCCTCCAACCGGCAGCGAGGTAAGTCTGGATCCCATATATCCCACATTCCTCCATCATCATCAAGCCTGCTACCCAACTCTAGTTCAATGAAGAATGTAGAAGAAAATGCCAAGCATGCTTGGAAATGAGGTGCCAACCTGGTGAAACTACAACTAAGAACTATATGCATGTTAAACAGCAGTATCAGTTAAGCAATCTCAACCAATGAACAAGGTCAAAGTTCTGCAGTCTTGCCACATTGCAAATGGTAAATTAGACAACTAACCAGAGGACAAAACACCACGAACATACCCAATCCATCTTCAGCCAACTTACCGAGTGGATAATCCTTCTTGGCCTCCTCCCGAGGTCGCCAAAATCACAGGTGCCAACCTTCAATCAATTCAGAAATACCTGGAAAAACTCAGCAGGTCTGGCAGCATCGGCGGAGAAGAACAAAGTTGACGTTTCGAGTCCTCATGACCCTTCAACAGAACTAAGTAAAAATAGGAGAGGGGTGAAAAATAAGCTGGTTTAAGGTGGGGGGGGTCGTGGTTGTAGGGACAAGCAAGCATTGATAGGGAGCAGATAATCAAAAGATGTCACAAACAAAAGAACAAAGAGGTGCTGAAGGTGGTGATATTATCTAAAAGGATGTGCTAATTAAGAATGGATAACAGGGACATGCAAGGTACAGATGGCTCTAGTGTGGGTAGGGTGAAATAAGACTAAAAGGGCATAAAAGGTATAGATTTAAAAATAATGGAAATAGGTGGGAAAAGAAAAATCTATATAAATTATTGGAAAAAACAAAAGGGAGAGGGAAGAAAAGGAAAGGGGGTGGGGATGGAGGAGGGAGTTCAAGATCTAAAGTTGTTGAACTCAATATTCAGTCCGGAAGGTTGTAAAGTGCCTAGTCAGAAGATGAGGTGCTGTTCCTCCAGTTTGCGTTGAGCTTCACTGGAACAATGTAGCAAGCTAAGGACAGACATATGGGTAAGAGAGCAGGGTGGAGTGTTAAAATGGCAAGCGACAGGGAGATCTGGGTCATTCTTGCGGACAAACCGAAAGGTGTTCTGCAAAGCGGTCGCCCAGTCTGCATTTGGTCTCTCCAATGTAGAGGAGACCGCATTGGGAGCAACAAATACAGTAGACTAAGTTGGGGAAAATGCAAGTGAAATGCTGCTTCACTTGAAAAGAGTGTTTGGGCCCTTGGACGGTGAGAAGAGAGGAAGTGAAGAGGCAGGTGTTGCATATTTTGTGTATGCATGGGGAGGTACTGTAGATGGGGATTGAGGAGTAGGGGGTGATGGTGAAGTAGACCAGGGTGTCACGGAAGGATTGATCCCTAACGGAATGCCGCCGGGGGGGAGGGGGAGGCGGTTGTTGTGTGTAGGGAAGATGCGTTTGGTGGTGGCATCATGCTGGAGTTGGCGGAAATGGCGGAGGATGAACCTTTGAATGCGGAGGCTGGTGGGGTGATAAGTGAGGACAAGGGGGACCCTATCATGTTTCCGGGAGGGAGGAGAAGGCATGAGGGCGGATGCGCGGGAGATGGGCCGGACGCGGTTGAGGGCCCTGTCAATGACCGTGGGTGGAAAACCTTGGTTAAGGAAGGAGGAGGATGTGTCAGAGGAACTGTTTTTGAAGGTAGCATCATCAGAACAGATGCGACGGAGGCAAAGGAACTGAGAGAACGGGATGGAGTTCTTACAGGAAGCGGGGTGTGAGGAGCTGTAGTCGAGGTAGCTGTGGGAGTCGGTAGGCTTGTAATGGATATTGGTGGACAGTCTATTACCAGAAATTGAGACAGAGAGGTCAAGGAAGGGAAGGGAAGTGTCATAGATGGACCATGTGAAAAGTATGGAGGGGTGGAGATTGGAAGCAAAATTAATAAATTTTTCCAGGTTCCGACGAGAGCATGAAGCAGCACCGAAGTAATCATCCATGTACCGGAGAAAGAGTTGTGGGACGGGGCCGGAGTAGGACTGGAACAAGGAATGTTTCACATAACCCATAAAGAGACAGGCATAGCTGGGGCCCATGCGGGTACCCATAGCCACACCTTTTATTTGGTGGAAGTGAGAGGAGTTAAAGGAGAAATTGTTCAGTGCGAGAACAAGTTCAGCCAGATGGAGGAGAGTCGTGGTGGATGGGGATTGTTC
This sequence comes from Isurus oxyrinchus, assembly GCA_026770705.1. Lineage (NCBI taxonomy): Eukaryota > Metazoa > Chordata > Chondrichthyes > Lamniformes > Lamnidae > Isurus > Isurus oxyrinchus. The sequence continues at coordinate 120,193,290 of JANJGN010000002.1, read as the reverse complement.
GGGCCTCTGTCCACCACTATTCTCCTGGCACCTCACATGTGCCAGGCAATGAATGTCTTCAACGAGAGAGTCTAACTACCTCCCCATGCCATTCAATGGCATTATCACAGTCCCCCCACCAGCAACTCAAGTGAGCCAGCAACAAATTCCATGGCTACTTACAGCAGATCAGACACTGGGTATCCTGCCGAGAGTGGCTCAACTCTTGATTCCACAAAGCCTTTCCACCAGCTCAAGACAGTCAGTGGTGCGATGAAATCTTGCCACTTGCCTGGGTGAGTGCAGCTGCAATGCCATTCCAGTAGCTGGACATCACCCAGGGCAAAGCTGTCTGCTTCATTAACAACCTCATCCATTCACCATTCATCCTATGAGTGATGCCCATATCATAGTATAATTTGCAAGAAATCTTACAGCAGCACAGCCATTTAGCTAATCATGCCAGTCAGTATTCATTTCCTTGCCCCTTCCAAATGAGCTGGCTGCCCTCAAATATTTCTCACTCCCTCTTAATTGAGCTGAACATCAATACCACAAGCAGTAGAGTATTCCATATCTTTCCCTTTAATGTTTCTAGCATTAATACAAAATTTATGCCTGGTTACCAATTCACCAATCATTAGAAATAACCTTTCAATTTGTACATACACAAGCTCTTTCATAACCAACTCTTCAAGATCCACTTAACCTTTTCCACTCCAGTGAATTTAGCCTGATGTCTATTATAACCATAGCTCCTCAGCCCCAGTGCCATTCCATCGGACATGACATTGCTCCTTTGCAGGATTAAATTTTATTTTCCATAATGCAGAGCCCAATCAGCCAGCTGCAGCCTAACCAATTATGAGATGCATTTACAGCCTTACCTTTCTATTCACCATCCCTATAAATAAATTGCAGAATCCCATTTGCCCTTTATATACCTTTTCTCCCCCTGTAATCTCAATTTTTATGTTGCATTTACACTGCATTGGCAGGCTTGATACAAAGTGGCTTTGCTTCACATTTGGTCAGAGTTTAGTGTCAACGGAGCCTAAATCTGGGGTTAGGGGCCATCCTGATACTTTAGTAAAGCCAGACCAAATTCCCTCAAATAAAAGCAAAATACTGCAGATGCTGGAAATCGGAAATAAAAACAGAAAATTCTGAAAAAACCCAGCAGGTCTGACTGCACCTGTAGAGAGAGAAACAGAGTTGACTTTTCGAGACCGTCCGACTCTTCTTCAGAACTCTGAAAATCTCAGCAGCTGTCAGACCTGCTGAGATTTTCCAGTATTTTCTATTTATATTTAAAATTCCCTGAAGCAATACTCCAATTCACTCTGAACTCAGGATTTATACCAAACACATTAATCACAGCGCAAAGCAGAAACCACTCTGGAGCAATGTTAAACTGTTGTAGAGTTCCATCTTCCTGTTCCCCTCTGTCCAAGGAGAGTATACAGATCCAGTGAGCAGGTACATTCCATTAGACTCATTACACCACAGGCATTTTTATACGATTTATCATATAAATCATTAATATTAATCAGCACACGGCCAACATATTGAAAGGTCTGACCCACAAGCATTACAAAACACCATGTTCTCAAAACACCAATGTTCTCAAAAATCAGGAGATTTCTGTTGGCTCAAATCTCAATTTCTATCACAACAATACAACTCATCATTCACAAATAGCTTCGATTAACAAAGCTGAGCAATGCACTTTATAGCATGTTAGTGCTCTAATGTAGAGATTCAATCAGTAGGAGGATGAGCTTTACAGTCACAACTCCCAAAAGTTGATTTCCCAATTACAGTTGCCAAGTAGAAGCCAAATGCTTTTCCACAGAGTGGATAAAACTGGAGGGTGAACTGTTCCAGGCTATTGTTAAATATTACCTCGTAGCCAGCCAAAAAGCAAAGCTTTGAAAGGCCTCGGGAATGCTTGCTTGCCTACCCTCTCACCCTAGTATTGCATTCAAAAGCAAAGTTAAGAAAAGATGAAGAATGAATTTTAAAAGTTTAACTTTTCTATGGTGTTTGGCTGCAATACAATAATTCAGCAAAGTTGACGAATTTATCATTTTTGTGCCAACATTTCAAGATCAGCAACACTTACTTGTGACATAGATTCTTCAAATGGACTTGAACTCTTAATTCTCGTCTTTTCTTCAATGGGTTGAACAGGAGTAGAGTCTGCCCAGCCAGTCAACTGGGTGTCACTGGAAAGGGCAGGTTCTGTCCTGCTGCACTGACTCATTTCTTCTTTAAAGGCACCAAGAGACTGCTCTTCACCAAAAGCTGCCCACGATGTGCTTTCAGCTGCTGAATCCCCAAAAGCACTCCACTCAGTGTCTTGCCCATTAGTTGAAAAGTCTTCATCATTCTTGAATCCTGTAAACTTGGACCCATTTTTAGTTTCCTGAATGGATCCAAATTCTCCAAAATCCTCTTCGTCATCGGTCTTTGTAACCGTGGTGGCAGTTCCATGCTCACCAAACTCCATGTCATCTTCATGACAAACAATAAGCTCTTTTACCAACCCCTTCTCTGCAAACGTTTTTTGAGAGTCAGTGCTCATGCTACCAAAGTCGCCAAACTCGTCTTTGACATCAGCTTCATGAAATGTTGCAAACTCTTCTGTTGTTAGCTTTGAAGCTGTTTTGCTGTCAGAGTTTACACAATGCACATCAGCTGTTCCAAAATCATCATCCGTAGCATCAGAATTCAACACTGAACTAAAAGTTAAAAAATCACCATCTTGTGAACAGTTGCTTCTTGAAATTCCAAAACGATCAGACTCATTTTCCTCTGTCCGTTTCATATCAGTTTCCGGTAATTCATCACTGACTACATGGCCTTGTTCAATCGTAGACCTTCTACATACACCACTGTCTGTAAAATCACCATACCCTTCCTCATCATGACTATACATTTCCAAATCTAGTTCTTGTTTTACACTATCTGATTGATCTGTATCTAATTGAATCTCTCTACTTTCTGTGGCACTGGTTTCTGCTACTATGTCCAAAGATTCCTGAACTGACTGCTGAGCATTTTGATCCCTAGTTTCAATGTGTTCCATTGATTCTGATGAGTTCCAATTACTATGAGCAATGCTTGTGTCAGCTGAAGTACTAGGTTGAGAGGAGTTGCACTGGGTGTGTTCTATATCTGTATTTGTACCATTCCCACTTTTACATCTCGAAGCAGCTTTCAGTTTTTCACAATCCATTGCAAAGTTCGAACTGACATCTGGCAGTTCCCCTAAAGCTGAATGATTGCCAGCATCATGCTCTCCTTTTAGTGGTGCTTTGCTAATAGTAGACAGAGACCCGCTTACATTTTCTTTTGTTAAACTGGCAGACTCTTTAACATTTGAAAATGCAGAAAACTCAGCAAAGTCCTCAAATGGTCTAGGCACAGACTCCGACCAGTATTCAGAAATGTGAACATTTGTAGTTTTTTGATCACTTCTGGTGTCCATATTTTCTATTCCCTGAGAGTGTGTTGATTCTTTTGTTGGGTATCCATTTGTCAGAATTTCTGGGTTGTTCTTTTTACCATTGCAATACTCCTCTGGTTCTGAATCTACTGCATGAGAATCCTTCACCAGGCTATCAAATTTAGCAGTTACTTCCATTTGTTTTATGGATGCTATTGTTTGTTCTGTTGCTGTACAATCAAAATCATTTCTTGAAGCTTTCAATCGAATTGCATCCTTATCAGTACTTACAGATACGTCATTTGGCATTCCTTCTGCCGATCTCGAAAAGCCTGAAAGAAAGTCTTTGCCCTCAATGGCACTTGCTGAATGAAAGTCAGCAAATGCAGCTGTATGACTGGAGTATTCATGGCCAGGCACAAAGTGATTCTGGGGCATAAAGCTCCCATGGTGGTCTTCTAAATCAAAGTCAGTATAACCAAGGGTTGAACTACCAACTCCTGAAAAACCACCAAATTCACCAAACTCCTCATCATCAATTTCAGTCCCATCATCTAGTGGTGGTGGTGATGAAGAATACATTCGAATAATGTCTGGTTCCATGGTGTTTCCCCTCAGTCAGTTTGGTACACCTAGAGAGAAGAACAGAAGTTAAGAACATGAGAAATCTGGAACTTCCTATTTCAGATAAACCTATCAATAATTATTGCTAACCAGACCAGTATCAAACCACATGTAAGCATTCTGGAAATAAACTCTAAGTCATATTAATCTCTGAGAATACATTTCCCATGTGAAACTAGAAACAGCAAATATGAATGGGAATTTTAAAAAACTTTAAATTTCCTATTTAAATAAAGCGACGCACAAATGCCTTCAAAAGAAATAAAATATGACAATTGCAGACAAAACCTTGTATATTAATACTGGCTGATCTTCCATGGAATTGCACATAATCAAGACCAACTCTAATCTTCAGGTTAAATGACAAGCATAAAAACAATTCAGTCACTGCTTTAATCTATTAGTTTATATGTGTTAACATTTATAATTCAACAGCAAACATAATGATATGGGTAACAAGGAAACAAAGCCGGCTTCTTATAGAATTAAAACAGAAGAGAAAATTTAGACCAATTCAGTTTAAAAGATGTGAAGCTGTGGATTGCACTGAATTGAACTAAAGAAAATCTTCAGAGAATCACAAATGCGCAAAGTATAAAGGACCCTCTAGTAGAACTTCCTATAACCTACAGCCACAGATTTTCTGTCCCAGAGCTACCAGCAATTAGTTTGTCAAGTCCAGTTAAAATGGTCAGGTGAAAAGCCCTGTAAATGTGTAGCAGCTTGCCTTAGAGAACAAGTTCCAGTATTATTAATCTTTCTGCACAGGAACACTTCCAGATGGCAATATGCAGTGCAATACTGGCAACAGAGCTCATGGGAATCACTCACAAGGTCACTCATTGTACAAACTTTGATAGGAGACTAGCTAATTACAAACACTAAAATCAAAATTAAAGACTTGACAATGCTGAAGTGATGACAAATGGTTTTATAAATAATCGGAGATATATCCAAAAAGGGTGGACTAGCCTTTAGGTTGCAGGACGATAATGTTAACAAGGGACTGCAGCATGGGTTAAATAAGACTATAATGCCTGCAGATGCGACTTGAAGCATTTACAGCCTAACCAATTAGAGTAAATTAGGATTAGCTACAGATTATTTTAAATTGTGCAAAAAAAATCTAAATTGAGTTTACAGACAGCAATTAAAGTGCAACCAGTTAGCATGACATTAGGTGATTGCTCAATTCATATAAAATACATTCCAGAGTATAAATGTGTTGCTCACTTTCTTTTATCTGAAGTTCTTTGGTTTCGGCTATGTTGCTATGTAAGTGGGAGACAATTTTCCAAAGATGTCCATAAAACTTCTAACAATTCTGTAAACTATAACATCCATCAGTAAGCAAGCAGTGCAAATTGAAGACTTCATGAAAATCCAAGCAGCTCTGTCTAATGCTTCATGTTACTTGGCAGTTCAATTTATTCAGTATTGATTATTTTCAGTAAGTTAGAAAGGGATATAAAGACAATGTTAACACCAGGACTTATTTAATTATCAGCATACCTGAAATCCACGATGCTGTACCACTTTTTAATTCAATAATGTACTAAAAACCCATCTAAGACTGAAAACCCAATCAAAACTCAAATGCTAAAAATAAATTCTATAATTTTAGCAGCATTCAACTATAGATTCCTACATATTCTAGTGCTTTTTCTGCAATTATTACAACATGGTTTCACGCAAGCAGAATTGGATTCCTCTGCTGGCTCAGATAGTTAAAGCACCGAGTAACTGAGCTACTCAAACAAGGAAAATTCCTGATGTAAAAACCAAAAACTGCGGATGCTAGAAATCCAAAACAAAAACAGAATTACCTGGAAAAACTCAGCAGATCTGGCAACATCGGCGAAGAAGAACAAAGTTGACGTTTCAAATCCTCATGACCCTTCAACAGAACTAAGTAAAAATAGGAGAGGGGTGAAATATAAGCTGGTTTAAGATGGCGGGGGGGAGGTGGTTGTAGGGACAAGCAAGCAGTGATAGGAGCAGATAGTCAAAAGATGTCACAGACAAAAGAACAAAGAGGTGTTGAAGGTGGTGATATTACCTAAAAGAATGTGCTAATTAAGAATGGAAGGCAGGACAAGCAAGGCACAGCTCTAGTGGGGGTGGGGTGAAAGGGCATAAAAGGTATGGATTTAAAATAATGGAAATAGGTGGGAAAAGAAAAATCTATATAAATTATTGGAAAAAACAAAAGGGAGGGGGAAGAAACGGAAAGGGGGTGGGGATGGAGGAGGGAGTTCAAGATCTAAAGTTGTTGAACTCAATATTCAGTCCGGAAGGCTGTAAAGTGCCTAGTCGGAAGATGAGGTGCTGTTCCTCCAGTTTGCGTTCAGCTTCACTGGAACAATGTAGCAAGCCAAGGACAGACATGTGGGCAAGAGAACAGGGTGGATTGTTAAAATGCCAAGCGACAGGGAGGTCTGGGACATTCTTGCAGACAAACCGAAAGGTGTTCGGCAAAGCGGTCACCCAGTCTGCGTTTGGTCTCTCCAATGTAGAGGAGACCGCATTGGGAGCAACAAATACTGTAGACTAAGTTGGGGAAAATGCAAGTGAAATACTGCTTCACTTGAAAGGAGTGTTTGGGCCCTTGGACGGTGAGGAGAGAGGAAGTGAAGAGGCAGGTGTTGCAGCTGTTGTGTATGCATGGGGAGGTGCCATAGGTGGGGTTTGAGGAGTAGGGGGTGATGGAGGAAGGTACCAGGGTGTCCCAGAGGGAACAATCCCTACGGAATGCCGCCAGGGAGGGTGAAGGGAAGATGTGTTTGGTGGGGGCATCATGCTGGAGTTGGCGGAAATGGCGGAGAATGATCCTTTGAATGCGGAGGCTGGTGGGTGATAAGTGAGGACAAGGGGGACCCTATCATGTTTCTGGGAGGGAGGAGAAAGCGTGAGGGCGGATCCGCAGGAGATGGGCCGGACATGGTTGAGGGCCCTGTCAATGACCGTGGCTGGAAAAACTCAGTTAAGGAAGCAGGAGGACATGTCAGAGGAACTGTTTTTGAAGGTAGCAGCATCAGAACAGATGTGACGGAGGCGAAGGAACTGAGAGAATGGGATGGAGTTCTTACAGGAAGCGGGGTGTGAGGAGCTGTAGTCGAGGTAGCTGTGGGAGTCGGTAGGCTTGTAATGGATATTGGTGGACAGTCTATTACCAGAAATTGAGACAGAGAGGTCAAGGAAGGGAAGTGTCAGAAATGGACCATGTGAAAAGTATGGAGGGGTGGAGACTGGAAGCAAAATTAATAAATTTTTCCAGGTCCCGACAAGAGCATGAAGCAGCACTGAAGTAATCATCGATGTACCAGAGAAAAATTTGTGGGACGGGGCCGGAGTAGGACTGGAACAAGGAATGTTCCACATACCCCATAAAGAGACAGGCATAGCTGGGGCCCATGTGGGTACCCATAGCCACACTTTTTATTTGGAGGAAATGAGAGGAGTTAAAGGAGAAATTGTTCAGTGTGAGAACAAGTTCAGCCAGACGGAGGAGAGTAGTGGTGGATGGGGATTGTTCAGACCTCTGTTCGAAGAAGAAGCGGAGAGCCCTCAGACCATCCTGGTGGAGGATGGAGGTGTAGAGGGATTGGACATCCATGGTGAAGAGGAGGCGGTTGGGGCCAGGGAACTGGAAATTGTTGATGTGACATAAGGTGTCGGTGGAATCACGGATGTAGGTGGGAAGGGATTGGACATGGGGAGAGAGAAGGGAGTCAAGATAACGAGAAATGAGTTCCGTGGGTCAGGAACAGGCTGACACAATCGGTCTGCCAGGACAATCCTGTTTTGTGGATTTTGAGTAGGAGGTAGAAGCGTGCCGTACGAGGTTAGGCGACTATCAGGTTGGAAGCTGTGGGAGGAAGATCTCCAGAGGAGATGAGGTCAGTGACAGTCCTGGAAACAATGGCTTGATGTTCAGTGGTGGGGTCATGGTCCAGGGAGAGGTAGGAGGAAGTGTCTGCCAGTTGACACTCAGCCTCTGTGAGGTAGAGGTCAGTGCGCCAGACAACAACAGCACCACACTTGTCAGCGGGTTTGATGACAATGTTAGGGTTGGACCTGAGAGAACGGAGTGCAGTAAGTTCAGTGAGAGACAGATTAGAATGGGTGGGAGGAGCAGAGAAATTGAAACGACTAATGTCATGCTGACATTTCTCAATGAAAAGATCAAGAGAAGGTAAGAATCCAGAGGGAGGGATCCAGGTGGAGGGAGATTATTGGAGGTGGGTAAAAGGATCCGTTGAACTGGGCGAGGACTCCTGCCCAAAGAAGTGAGCACGGAGATGAAGGCGGAGGAAGAAGAGTTCAGCATTGTGCCGAGCCTGAAATTCATTGAGATGAGGGCCTAAGGGTATGAAACTAAGTCATTTGCTGAGCACTGAACATTCAGCGTTGGAGAGGGGAAGGTCAGGGGGTATAGTAAATACACGGTCGGGGCTGGGATTGGAAGATGGGGTGGGGACGGAGGGACAGGCAGGGGTGAAGGGTCCTAGATGGGTGTTGGTGTTGATGAGTTGTTGGAGCTTGCGTTCCTTAGCACTTGAGAGAAAGAGAAAAAGTTTCTTGTTAAGGCGTCAGATGAGACGAAGAATAAAATGAAACTGGGGGCATGCGCAGCTTTGAAGAAGGGTGCAGCGGTGCTGCTGGAGGGAGAAGTCGAGTGTGTTCATATGACCTGAGGAGACAGCCTCAGAGTAAAGGGAAGACCTCTTACAACAGAGCTGAGGAGAAACTTCTTTAGCCAGAGAGTGGTGAATCTATTCATATGGCATAAATTCCTGATGTAGTCAGGATGACAGCAGAGATAGTACAACTTACCTCAATACCCCTGCACTGGACTCAGAGGGGGGTTGGGGGGGGGGGGGGGTTTGAAGTTTGCCAAAATTGCCATTTTGATTGCTGTCCAACAATCGGTTGGGCATGTGCACGATGCTCAGAACAGGGTCAGACTCAGCTGCAGTATTCTTGTTGCTTGCATATCCTGATCATTGTTACAGCACATCCTAGCAAAAGGTGAAACACTTTCAAGGGGAAAGAAAATTGATGGAGGACAAAGACATAAATAGGATACCTACAGAATATTAGATGGATTCTACTACTCTTTGTATGTTTTAGGCTTGCTTAAAGCAACATAGGTTATGCCAAACAAAATGGAGCAGTGGAACCAGAGAAGTTCAGAATTTACAGAATGAGGTGGATAACATGCAAATGGTCATAACAATGCAGATGAAATTTAGTGCAGCAAAGTTTGAAGAGGCATTTGTTTTTATATAAAGAACGAAAGAACAAATTTGACTTTATACAGCATGCTTCACATTCTCAGGATGCCTGAAGGGAAATGGGGAGAGAATTCAGAAATCTGGAGTGCAAAGGGACTTGGGAGTCCTAGTCCAGGATTCTCTTAAGTTTAACTTGCAGGTTGAGTCGGTAGTTAGGAAGGCAAATGCAATGTTGGCATTTATTTCGAGAGGACTAGAATATAAAAGCAGGGATGTGCTGCTGAGGCTTTAGAAGGCTCTGGTCAGACCACATTTAGAATATTGTGAGCAATTTTGGGCCCTGTATCTCAGGAAGGATGTGCTGGTCCTGGATAGGGTCCAGAGGAGGGTCACAAGAACAATCCCAGGAATGAAAGGCTTAACATATGAGGAACGTTTGAGGACTCTGGGTCTTTACTCGATGGAATTTAGAGGGATGAGGGGGGATCTGATTGAAACTTACAGAATACTGAAAGGCCTGGATAGAGTGGATGTGGGGACCTAGGGAAAAGCAGCAGCCAACTTAGAGAGCAAGGTGCCACAAACAAGATAAACAACCAGATCATTTGTTTTGTGTGGCATGAAGAATAAACGTTGGCCCAGACACCAAGAAAACACTCCTGCTCTTCTGCAAATAGTGGCATGTGGCTACTTTCGCATTCCAATTTATTTCTTTCACACTTCCCTTTGGTTTGCTTGGCCTCCTATTTTTCCCTGTTTGCCATAATTGGAGATCTACAAACATTCATATTTCAGCAAGGTTTGGAATGTCACAAAGCAACACAAACTGAGAGATGTTCCGCTTAATTGGACACAGGTCCAATACACCACAGGTGCCTTTACATCATACAGAGGAGTGATCACCCTAGCCAGCTGATAGGGCAAGAACTTTGAGCGATGAATGAAAACATAGCTCAACATACTGAAAAATTACCTGGAAAGAATACCTCATAAAAATGCAACTGTGAATCAGCCAAATATCACTAAAGAGCTATGGCATATATTGATTTCTTTAATTCCAGTCACTAAGAAAGTGTTTTACATGCAACATAATCAAGACAGATGGCCAACAGTGGAGCAATAGTAGGGAGGCTATGGGTAGGGATTCCACAAAAGACCAGTTAATGGAGCAGAGTTCAGGAGGCTTGTAGGGCAAGAAGAGGATACAGAGAAATGAGGGGCAAGGCCATGAAGCAGTCTTAATACAAGTTATGATTATTTTAATTTTGATATGGGTTTTATAATGCACTAATTAAAAATTCCAGATCACTCATTGGTACTCAGTGCGCGCAAATCTTATAATATGTTACACTACATCATACTAGAATAGTTCTGTAGATTTATGTAAACATAACACCCCCACACTCAACAGGGGTGATTCTGTACATTCTGCAAAACTCACAGTTAAATCGAATAGTATTGTGTTTTTGTGTTGTGCAAATGATCTGCATTTATATAATGAAAATCCTACTTAAATGAAGAAAATATTTACAAGTGGCATACTGCAGTGAATGGGAAAGATGAACTGAACCAAGACAGAAGGATCATGTTTGGGACGTGATGCAAATTTACATTATGAGTAAAGATTTTACAGAAAGTGCAGCATGTAAAAGATGATGGGATCATGCTATATAATTGGCAAGTATCTTAATGTATAATGCCATCTGAATTTCTTAATTCCTCTGTCACCATGGCGAAACACTCATCAGAGCCTGCTATTTGAAGCTATACTTGCATCTACTCTTTATACAGTTTCAAACTGCTTGGTCTTGTGGATTGACTCAAATGGACGTGTAAATATTTCTGTTTCTTGTAAACTTTGTTACCTTGTTTTAAAACCTGTTCTAAATTCTCAATTGCAATCTGTTTTCAGTCATCAAGCATGGGCGGCAATCTAGTTTTAACACTAACTTCTATTAAATACCCTGTGTACTGTAATCTTGCACTGAATCCCTTATGCGTTATTGATTTTGGTGTTAAATGTCTCCACATGAAGTACAGTTTTTTTTAAACTCAGGACAAGTTTTAACATATTATTTTCATTATTATTTTCTTCCAAGTTCTTGCATTGAAAGTGGTTGAGGGTGTAGGCCCATAAGCTGTTCCCAGGCTTCAGTTCATGTCACTCAGACACTAGAAAATACTGATATGCATTCCAACAACGCTTCCATCTGATTTTCCTTCCCACTTGCCCGGCAGCTTCAGCTAAAGATCCTCCACAGCCGGTGCCCAGAAATTGACCCTGTGCTTCAACACACATGGCACCATGCACTTAGTGTTCCTGTGTTTTCAGCAACTTCTGCAAATTAGCTACACTTCTATCTAATCACAACTTAACTCTCTTTACAGAAACTTACAAAATTGGAGAGTTAAGTACTGCCCTGTACATTATTTTGAGATTGAAGTTATCTATTTAACATCAAACACAATTTTCTACAACACATAAGTAACATCATTAAAAAACTGCAATTGAGGAAGAAAAGTTAACTGGATTTAATGTGGAAAAATTAATGGATTGCATGAAAAATACATAAAAACAACTCACATTCTCAGTCTACTCTTTATGACTGTTTCCCATCACAAAAAAGTCAGTAATTAGAATTAGACATTTAAAGTCTTTGACTCTCTTGCACTCAATAAAGGACTGAAATAGAAGTTAGTGTTAAAACTAGATTGCTGCCCATGCTTGATGACTGAAAACAGATTGCAATTGAGAGTTTAGAACAGGTTTTAAAACAAGGTAACAAAGTTTACAAGAAACAGAAATATTTACACGTCCATTTGAGTCAATCCACAAGACCAAGCAGTTTGAAACTGTATAAAGAGTAGATGCAAGTATAGCTTCAAATAGCAGGCTCTGATGAGTGTTTCGCCATGGTGACAGAGGAATTAAGAAATTCAGATGGCATTATACACCACAGCAGTAAAGGTATCATTTATTGAAACCAGAAAAATTAAATTTTAACCCTGTGGTCGTTTGCAGCTATTTATGCTTTGAATCTATGTTAGTGGGAATTGTTATTCTGCCAGCAGTGGTGATCATGGTGTGCAAAAACCAATGCGCCTAATTGTTATTGTACAAAAACATCTACACTAAATATTACAAATAATGTAGTCATTTGCAGGCTTACTGAATAATGGCCAACAGTTAATTAACAACACACAAGACGTATAATATGCAGTGAAATCATACACATGAAGATATTGTGTAGATTGTAATAGGCACTAAAACTAAACAATGATATACAACCTGTCATATTTAGAATTGGGGTTGAAAATAATGAAAAATTGTTTTCAGAAATCATGCACACACTGTATGTATACATGCACATTACAAAATAACTAGATTTCTTTCAAACAATTTTGACTTCTAACCAACACTCATTCTATCCTTAGATGATGTATCCAATCACTGGCAGTGCTAACTCAGAGCAAACAATGGGGAAACAAGTCACAGCCAATTTCAGGGAAGAGTGAATCCCCAACTCCTCAAGCAAATTCTAACAAATCATACATTACCCATGTCTCACCACTAACCACTCTCCCCGTTCAACCCCGGTGTATCACATAAAATCCTACAAGCCACTTAACTCACTAAAGACTGCAATTATTTATGACATACTTAACTGGTAAACTGTTTCATAAGCAGTAACTATCATTTACTATTTGGGCTTTAAAAAGCTGCGAGCCCTCTGGTCTAAAACATAATGGCCAAATTAAATTTCTGTAGATAGTTAAGAGCAGTTGCACCAGTAGTATAGGAGGCATGCATTACTGAGGTTTCAGTTATGGAAATTTGCTGACAATTGCATTACTGCATAAACAATAAAGTTGAAGGTCAGTTACAGCAGGAAGGGCAGAAGCTTTGACAACACAACTCCAGTGACTTTTTGCACCACTTTCTATACTAAGGAGGACAAAATATTTTTCAGCCGTTTGGTTATTTCTCAATCCATTTTTTTAAGAAATTGATTTGACTGCATCTAGAGAGGAAGAGTGTTACTCAACAATCTCATGACGCACTGAGATGTCCACTGTTAGCGCATCATATTGCTTAGATTGAGGCCTCAAGACTATACAACTTAACAGGAACACTTTCTTAGTCTACGCAGCAATAAAAAGCAAGTAACTTCACACAAAAATTAATTTCACTCAAAATTCCAAAGGTATCATTTTCATATCTGAAAACCTTATGTTTTAACTGGAGGTATTGCATTTAAATTGGGAAATTTTGCAGAATGATGCAGAGCAAAGACTCGGCATTTTTCATGGCTGACTATTAAACTGTATAATTAGTTTACACAAATTTAGAACTATCACACAGCTTTGAAGTCTTACCACATGTATTCAATCACATTTGACTTTTGTAGTTCCTATTTTCCATCTCAATTTGCAATTTGACACCTTTGCTGAAATTTCTGTTCATTTTTTTTCCTGTACAACCTTTTTCTAAACCCTCTTTCAGCATTCCAATTTATTTCTTTCACATTTCCCCTTGGTTTGCTTGGTCCCCTATTTTTTCCCGTGTGTCACAATTGGAGATCTACAAATATTCATATTTCAGCAAGGTTTGGGATGTCATAAAGCGACAAAAACTGAAAGAGATGTTCCACTTAATTGGCCACAAATCCAATACACATCAGAAGCCTTTACATCATACAGAGGAGTGATCACCCTAGCCAGCTGAAAGAGCAAGAACTTTGAGCGGTGAATGAAAACATAGCTCAACATATTCAAAAATTACCTGGAAAGAATACCTCATCAAAATGCAACTGTGAATCAGCCACATACCATTAAAGATAGGAGCTATAGCATATATTGATCTCTTTAATCCCAACTGCTAAGAAAGCTTCAATGCCCCTACATGCAACACAATCACTAAAGACACTGTCAAAATTTAAAATAAATTTCCATGCATCACCTGAAACCAAACAACAGCACAATCCCACTTTGCTCAGGCAATTGTTACTTTACTAATATGTTCAATTGATTCAACTGGTTAACAAGTTACTAAAAATTCCAGTATGATCAAATATAAGCACTGCTCCTCCAAATGCAAAAGGATTTTTTTTCTACTGTAACACTGATCGCCATAAGGCCAAATGACACGCTCAGAAAATGTCATCACTGCCACCTGGACGTCGATGTAGAACTATGGTACTTGCACAGCAAATCATACTACACGCAGTAAACGTGGAAATTTGCAAAATGTCAATCACTTGTCCTGCTAAATATTTGCACTTAGAAAACTGCTGTTTCAATGGCAGTTCCAACTGCTTTTGAGAAATTCTTCCATCGTGTTTGCTTAATCAGCTAACAGGGCATCGCTTACAAACACCTCAATTCTGTACACTTCAAAGATAACATCAGAAGGACTGTCAGCATCATTTCTCCACTCTTTCCTCCCCCATTCCAGAAAAGCTCAAATGCCTGGAAATCTGCCAACATTTTTCAGTGATCACTACACACTGCTTATTCAAATACCAGTAACCAAATATCATATTGAAATCAAACTGCCGTGGGGAAGGGAACAAAAAAAAGTGTAACACTGTCCTCCAGAGCCCCAAGCACTATAGCAGTTGACACATCCTCACTGAATATCTCATCAAAATGCAACTGTGAATTAGCCACAGTTTACACCAAACTTTACAGTTCTGGCCAGAACATAATAGCACAGAAAAATCAAAAGTCAGTGTTTTTATTTGAAAGAAAGAGGATGCACACTAAGGATCCTTAGAAACTTTCAGATTATCTATTTTGCTTTAAAAATACAAATAAAAGTTTGGATTATTTCTGCATCAAATATGTTCCTCATATATAAATATTTCCCCAAACGTTGAAAAAAAGTGTCTATTATGGAAATTGGATCCTTTATGTCATTGCCAAAAATTACTGTCAACTGCTTTCAGAGTAAACCATTAACTAATGAAGGAACTCACATACTTGTCACTGTACTGTTGGCTGTTCATGAAAAACTGAATTCTAAAAGATGGTATTTTAAATTTTTTCAAATGTGGCATTTCACTTAACTGTTAAAAATAATTGGAAAAAGTGAGATAAGTTGACGTCAGTATAAACAAACTGAACAGAAAAATCCCATTTTGCCCACAAAAAAGGTTTAATGAAATGAAAGTATTTGAGATTTTAACTTTGCTGTTCCTCATTTGTACAGAAGTAGGTGGTTTTAAAAGTATAAGGAGGCACTGTCCAGTAGGTACTAAAATATATTTATCCTGATTTGTTATTTAGCCTCTTGATTAAGTTTACAAATACTGGCTTCAGGGAAACGTAACATTTCTGGCAACTAAAGACTTGATCATTACAAACAGATCATCATGTAATAGAAACATTGTGCAAACATTTTTAAAATCAATAATTAAGTTTCAGGAACCTGTAACACATCAGTGAACAGGTTAGATCACTAACAATAACTTATCTTCAAGGTTACTTTTCCTCTCACTCACTAGCTGCTGTTACAGTTTGTGATTTGAAATTGCTGAGAACTCGATACCCTGACAGGGGAAGGTCAGCCCTCCCGGACAGCGAGGATCTGGAACCGGTGCAGCCGGCAGGAGCCGAGGGTGACAGCGGCTCAGAGTGGGCGGAGAGCCCGAGGCCGAGCCTGAGCCCCCGGGTCGCTCGCCGTGTGTGTGCGGGCCCTCAGCCCCCTTGGCAGGGGAACCGGAGTTGCGAGCCGGGAGGGTCCCCACACGGGCAGGCCTGGGTCCGCGCAACGGAGCGAGACCGCAGGAGCTCCACTGACAAGCGGCCCGGCCGCCCGAGGACAACCCGGGGATAGTGACTGCGGTTAGGCCGCGCTCCCACACTGCCAGGCAGGCTCCAGCCCAGCCGAGCCTCGAGGCTTCCTCCCGGGCCCAGCCTGGCACTGGCTGGATAAAGCTTACCTCAGGCCGCTCTCCCCGGGGCCTCTAAATACCGGGTTACCGGGGCCGCTCTCTGCCCGCTCCCATTGCCTCCCTCTCTCACTCCGGCCGCTCCTCCCGCACAGCCCCACCCCCCATGCGCACGCATCGCCCCGCCTATTTGGTGTGACGCCATAGCATGCCCCATTGGTACGCGTCGACGGGCCATCTGGTGATGTCACTTCTCCGCCCACAGGCTACGTCACAGTAACGTCCCCACCTGCCACACGAGGCCCCGCCCACCGCGCGTGGCCAAGCTCCGCCCTCTCTGTGCGAAACCCCGCCTATTCCATTGGTACTCTGATCCGCATCCACGCTCCTGTCTGTTGCCCCATCACAACACAAACCAAGTGCTCATTGCCCCAAACCCTGTATCTTTTTGCCAATTATCCTAAACTTCTGTCTCCTGATTACCCACCAGTTTTCTGTTTTTTTGCTCAGAGTTACTGTTGAACAAAAGCAGCTGGAGTATTCCTGGGAGAGTTTGTCACTGTGGAAAATCCTTCACCAGCCAATGGTTCCATTCTTGCTTGGAGGCTTATCACAGTTTCAATTTATAAACATGTTCTCTGGAAACCTAACGGCTGATGTAAACCATGCATTTAACGCACCATTTGTCCCATATCCAGTATTTTATGAAACGCATAGCTCCAAAATGCACAGCTGCAAGGCTGGCACACCAAGATTTCGATTCGAGCCAGACTCGTCTGGAGCTTCTGTTACTCAGCCAGTACCATCAGTACCATTAACCAGCACAAAAAGTAGCTGAGTTGCTATTCAAACTGACCACCACCACCCCACCCCCCCCACCTGTCTTCTTTTCTGTCATCAAAACTGGAAAGTGCTGAAAAACTTCAGCTGGTCTGTCAGCATGTATGAAGAGAGAAACCGAGTTAATGTTTCAAGTCCAATATGATTCTTCTTCAGAATGTTCCTTTCTTTGGCACAGTCAGTCATTCATTTTAACGCTGCTTCTGGGATCAAATGTTGTTGATATTGCTATCCTATTAAATTAGTTCTGATAATTATGTGTAGTGACACCATTCTTGGGGAAAGATTAAGATCTGTCAGTCGTTATTGGAGCATTGAGTGAGTTTCTCCTGAATGCAATCCAAGATAATCTGCATCCCAGGATTCTGAAAATAACTAATCTGAAAGGAAAGTGGTGGAACTATTATTAACTAACTTCATAACCACTATTAACTAACTATTATTATCTAACTTACTTCCATTGAAATGTATCCCTCTGTAAGTTAGTTTTAACATTGAATTTACAATATGTATGGGGAATTATGCAGGTTCTACCATTCTTACTGGTGGGCATGTAGAAGGCCATATGGTGCAGTGGGTAGCATCCCTAACTGTGAGCCAGAGGTTCTGGGTTCAAGTCCCATCTCAGGACTGGATAGCCAAGGAGGGAATGTTCATGACGGTGTTGCATGTAACTGTTAACCAGCCTACTAATCATTCCAACAGTTAGAACCCAAAGGGGGAAAAAATGTGTGTGCAAAAATGAAACAAATTATTGGAGATGGCATTCATAAGGAAGGGAAAAGTTGCTTATTTCCTCTGCAAAACCCCACCCCCTGCTGCAACAACATAATCAGATACAAATGTAAATCCTTTACTCTTCCACCTGACAGGATAAATTGTACAATTCCTTCAATAACTGACAGTTTCTGCAGATGGTGAGAAAGTATTTTCTCTGACGGGGTGAGTCCAAAACAAGGGAGAACAACCTTAAGATTAGAACTAGGCAATATCAGGAAGCAGCACTTCTTCAAGCAGCCTAATTGATTAGCATTCCATCCACAACCTTAAACATTCACTCCTTCCACCACCGACACACAGTAGCAGCAGTATGTACCATCTACAAGATGCACTGCAGGAATTCACCAAGGGTCCTTCGACAGCACCTTCCAAACCCACGACCACTACCATCTAGAAGTACAAGGGCAGCAGATAGATGGGAACACCACAACCTGAAAGTTCCCCTCCAAGTCACTCACCACCTGATTTGGAAATATATCACCGTTCCTTCACTGTCACTGGGTCAAAATCCTGGAACTCCCTCCCTAACTGCAGGTGTACCTACACCACATGGACTGCAGCAGCTCAAGAAGCAGCTCACCACCACCTTCTCCAGGGCAATTAGTGCTGGGCAATAAATGCTGGCCTAACCAGCGATGCCCACATCTTGTAAAAGAATAAAAAAAGGGAGTGGAAATCAGATCCTCTTTCCCCAAAAAAACTGTTGAGGCTGAGGATCAACTGAAACTTTCAAATCGGAGGTCATTAGATTGTTGTCAGGTGGAACCAAGGTTCATAAATGTAGTTAATATACAGATCAATCCTCATCTAATTGAATGGCAGAACAAATCGGAAGGGCTGAATGGCCTTTTCCTGTTCCAATGCTCTTACTCTGCCTCATAGGCTGATGTGAATCTGTCCACTGATGATGTGGCATGGGACAAGAGGACATAACAGGATAGAAAGCTAATGGGAAAGTGCCGTGCCTGAGAAGTTGAACCAGTGGCGATTTCCCACAACAATAGATGGCCTCCATCCTAAGCAGTATTTAATGATCGTTAAGGCACACAATATATAAGTCACACTAAAACCACCACGAACTTCTTAGGTCAACTTGAACTGAAATCAAAATAATCCCCAAAATAACGTGAAGAAATTCAATCAGCCAGTCAAAAGGGAAAGGAAAGAGAGAATGAGGACATGGTATTTGTGCAGGAAATTCATCTTATTCTTATAGAATGTGGATGGTAGAAAAAAGTATCAACCACCTGTTCATCAAAAGTAAGAAGAATATCAATTCCAATCAGTAAACAAGTCACCTTCATGCTGACACAGATATTCATGCAGAATATGATCATTTTTTTTTGTCAGGATATGACCCCAACAGTGGACAATGGGTCAGTGAAATATTGAGGTCAGGGCAGAAACTAGACGCCAAAATTATCACAACAGAAATGAATATTTATGAACAGTATATGTGTACCATCTGCGAGATCGTTAATAATATGTAAATAACTATAGATATTGTTTATGAAGACATGGCTAAAACTATACTCAACACACAGGTTGTAGTATTTGAGCTGGTGGCCTCAGACATTGTTCAACAGAATACTAATTAAGGCTAAACCTTTCTTTTTAACATAACAGAAACAGGAATTTCAGTATTTGTGAAAGTCATGGGGTCATGTGGATGTTTCATTTACAAAGAAGTTCCCAATATGATCAAAATATCTCAATGGAGCTTATAATAATTCCTGTTCCCATTATAATAGGAGATTTTAATTTTCTGCCTTCTAATCAGTTTTCTCTTAATTCTGCCCCTCCAATGGAGCAGTATTAACCTGCTGACAGTGTGGCCCTCCCTCAGCACTGACCCCCCAAAACTGCGGTACTCTCTCAGTCCTGACCCTCCGACAGTGCAGCACTCCCTCAATACTGACTCTCCAACAGTGCAGCACTGGCTCAGTCCTGACCCTCTGACAGTGTGGCACTCCCTCAGTACTGACTCTCCGACAGTGCAGCACTCCGTCAGTCCTGACCCTCCGTCAGTGCAGTACTCCCTCAGTACTGAACCTCCGACAGTGCAGTGCTCCCTCAGTACTGACCCTCCAACAGTGCAGCGCTCCCTCAGTACTGATCCTCCAGCAGTGCACTACTCCCTCAGTACTGACCCTCCGACAGTGCAGCACTCTCTCAGTACTAACTCTCCAACATTCATACTGAATCATATTGCCATTGAATAAAAACTTTAATGAAGACGTTAGAAGATACAAAAGACATTTATTCATGTTACTGTGAAATATGTATGGTCAAGGCTATTTTTCTTGTTTATTGAAGTCCTTATCTACAACTTGAGCAATCAAAATTTACCACCAAGCTGCAGAGGGAGACATTAGGGAAATGTGACCAAAAACTTGGTTAAAGTGGTCGGTTGTAAGGAGACTCTTAAAGGAGTAAATAGAGGTAGAGAGGCGGAACAGTTTTGGGAAAGAATTCCAGAGTTTAGGGCTTTGGCAGCTGAAGGCACAGCCAGTCATAGTAACTTGACTAAAATTGGTGATGTTCAAGAGGCCAGAATCGGAGGAACACAGATATCTTTGGCGGGGGAGGGGTGGGGGGGGGGGAGTGGAGGAGATTACAGAGATAGGGAGGCACAAGGTCATGGGGGGATTTGTAAACAAAAATGAAATTTTTTTACATGTGGTATTGCTGGCCTGGGAGCCAACATAGGTCAGTGAGCACAGGGATAATGGGTGACTGGGACTTGGTCCAAGTTAGAAAACAGGCAGCAGAGTTTTGGATGAGCTGAAGTTTACAAAGGGTGGCAGATGGGAGGCTGGCCTGGAGTGCATTGTAATATTCACGCCTAGAGGTAATAAAGGGATGGGTCAGTGTTTCAGCAGCAGATGAGCTGAGGCTGGTTTTGAATTAAACAATGATTATGTGACTTAGTTGATATTTTTGTAAAGCTGTACATTAAGTGAGATGGTGATATATGGAGCGTCTATTTGATCATACTGTACTGTGATTTTGCAAACATAACCTTTTTAGATTATCAACTTTCCCAGGTATTGAAACATTGGCTGAAGCTTATCAATAGTTACAAAGTTTCCATCAATGTATTAACAAAGGACATTTCAGCACAGGTTAGCGAGCATGTTAATGTTTAACCGTTGCTAAGTCACTCTATTTGTGAAAGATTAATTATGAGCAAAGAGCTGCAGGTGTCGGGAAATGTGAAACAAGAACAGAAAATGCTGGAGCCTCTTAGCAGGTCAGTCAGTGTGGCGAGACTGGACAATTCAACTTTACAGGTCTGGACCTTTGATCAGAATTGAAAAATATATCAAATACCAGGAGGGACTGTAACCAGAGGGCAATGTTTTAAGATAATTTTCCAAAAGGCAGAGTGTTGGAGGGATTGAGGAAAACTTTTTACACAGCGAGTTGCTGTGACCTGGAACGCACTGCCTGAGGGTAGTGGAGGCAGATTCAATAGGAATTTTCAAAAGTACATTGAATAAATCATTGAAAATGAAAATTTGCAGGACTATGGGAAAAGAGCAGGGGGAGTGGGATTAATTGAATCGTTCCTTGAAAGCTGATACAAACATGAATGGGCCAAATGGCCTTCTTCTATGCTGTATCATTCTGTGATGTCTCAGTTTTAAAATTCTCATCTTGTTTTCAAATTCCTCCTTTTGGCGCCTCCCCATTTTAATCGCTCCGCCATCAGTGGCCGTGCCTTCAGCTGCCTGGGCCCTGAAATTCTGGAATTCCCTCCCTAAATCTCTCTGCTTCTCTCTCCTTTTAAGTTGCTCCTTAAAACCTACCTCTTTGACCAAGCTTTTGGTCACCTGTCCCTCATATCTCCTTCTGCGGCTCAGTGTCAAATTTTATTTGATGATTTTTCCTTTGAAGCACCTTGGGATGTTTAACTACAAATGCAAGTTATTGTTGTCAGAGGCACTATAGAAATGCAGGTTGTTATTGATTGCACAGGAGTCTACACACTTTTTCAGGTTTAAAAATAATTGCAGGGACTGTCTGCTACTTTGTTCTGAACATTGGGATACCTACCCGGCGAATCCTGCACAATTACACAATGTTTCAGCTTGACAGGGTCACTATTTATCTCGGGGAGCGAGTAAGGCATTTGTTGAGTGTCAAGTTTGCACAATGCCTGGCACATAGCTTGGCAAAGGAGCTTGGTGGGGCTGAGAATGCTGTTCTTGCAGGACAGAATCCCATATCCCCTGGTATTTTCACAGCTCCAGCTGTGAAGCATCTTCATCCACTGGCTGAGTGTTTGAGAAGTTTGTCGGACAGGTGCCTCCTATGCCAGGCGTCAGAGTTCAGGGACAGAGTGTGCATATTGCTTGACGTGGAAGTTGAGAGGAACCTGCCAACGTGGCTAAGTGTCCTGTTGTCCTACAGTCAGGTCTAGGGGGGGTGATAAGACCAGTTAGTCGCACCATTGTTGGCCTTCATGGTCCAACACAGAGGGCTTGGAGAAGGGGGAGGAAGTACAATGGGTGCCTTACTGGAAGAAAGCATTGATCTTCCTCAGTTGGGGGATAGGATGGTGTCAGTGGTGGAATATTTTGGAGGGCTGGTTGTAGATGGAGAATAACACAACGTTCTAACAGTTATTAATTCACAAATGTGGAATACAGAATGTATTCAATATGTAGGATAACAACTTCTTTGCAATCCAGTTAACAATTCAACCAGGCCTAACCATACAATTGAGACTGAACAATAACTGATAACTTTCCTGTACAACATTTCAGCAGCTGTATCATTGACACAGTGTAACATGGAGTAATTTCTCTGACTGTCTCACCTGTTACCGTGGTAATTATAATTCTATTTCATAGCACTCTGTGGAAAACAAAATCATCACATTGAACCAAGAATCCGCCATAGCTCGAAGGAATATGTTCAGTATTGAAGAGGACAACATGAAACAAGGAGACATTTACTGTTCATATACAATGTTACACAGCAGGGTGAGTATTGTTCATATACACTTCATAAGTAGGAAAGGACTGGCATTTATATAGCACCTTTCATAATTTCAGGATAACCTCAAAGCACTTTACAGCTAATGAAATATTTCTGAAGTGTTGTCACTGTTACAATGCAGGAAACACAGCAGGCAATTTGTGCATAGCAAGCTCCCAGAATCAGCAATGTGATAATGACCCAGATAATCTATATTTTTGCGATGCTGATTGAGGAAAGAACACTTCTGGCCAGAACACTGGAGATAACTCCCCTGTTCTTCTTCAGAATAAAGCCACAGGATCTTTTACATCCAGACAAGAGTACAGAAGGAGCCTCAGTTTAATATTTCATCCGAAAGACAGCATCTCCAACAGTGCAGCACTCCCTCAGCACTGCACTGGAGTTTCAGACTGGATTATGCGTACATGTTCCTGAACACAAATGGAATAAGCATCATTTTGAACAGCATTCAAGAGAACATTTTTTTTTATTCATTCACAGGATGTGGGCTTCGCTGGCTGGGCCAGCATTTATTGCCCATCTCTAGTTGCCCTTGGATGTCAATCATCAGCCAACTAATTCCCAGAGCTTTGTTGATTCAGAGGAATTATAGGATGTGGCTAGAAGGACTGATTGGCCTTCTCCTGTTCCTATTTGCTACAGTTAAGATCTTGAGGCCTCAGTTTTGCTGTTCTAGTCCTCCCCAAGTGTCTGACCTGATTGAAATGCTGGTGCTGGGCTCCTGGCCGTATCTCTTGTATCACCAGCTTCCCTCTGGGAAAGCAAGGGGAAGAAAAACCTCCGAAGTGTATGATGGAATGCCTGAGGTCCCAGCAGAAGAAAAACATTTTTGAAAATTGATTTTTCACTAAGCAAAGTGTCTTTCAACAGCCTCCTCTTACCCTCCCTCTCCTCCACCCCTCCCTATGTATTATTGGATGACAGCAATGCAGCAGTATTGCTACGACACTAATGACAAGATAGCACTGGAAAACCATCATTTCCCCATAATTTGTAAATGGTCACCCAAATTCTTGCAGAAATGGGAGATTTGGTGGATGGGCTCCCACCACAAATCTCACTCTCATCCCCTCCAAGCCTGCACCCCCCCCTCACAAAAAGGTCAGCTAAGTTTGAATATTTTGAATGAAGAGCTATAAGATTGGACTAAAAATGTTTGGACAATGGTTTAAAGATTAGATGGTGATGTACAATTTTCGATTTTCTCAGAAAATGTCTCCCACCCAACATGGAAAAGAAAGTTGAAGTTTACCTCATCGCATCCAGCAATCTGAATTGTAATGTGAGCAAAAGGTTGTTTGTTGGACAATAGTGTGTAATAACTGTACTGCAACTTTCATTGGAGATTGTTCCTGTAATGGTGACCAGTGTAATCTACCGTCATGAGGTCTGAACTTAACCAACATCTGCCTCCCACTGCAGTCAATACCATGCCTGTCTATTTCTCTTTAACACAGGGAACTGTTATAGCTGATCTATTTACATATTGACTGTTCCAGACGGGGCAAATTCAACTCCGATGAGGCACCTTTTGTATTGCAGAACCCAGCTATTAATAGTGATTTGTTTTGTTTAGTTACAATTTTTATTAAGCCCTAAAAAGAAAGCATTGTGTATTTAAAAAGAAAAGTTGTGAGTCTGACCTTTTAGTGATTGGTAGTGTTCTGTGTTGAGGTATTCCTACTGTAATCCGAAAAATATCCACAAAGTTTATGTTCTCAGGGACAGCTGTTCATAGGGGACACTCAATCCATTTGTATGCAATAAAAAAATGTTTAAAAATGCATCCCACAATTATTTTATTAATTCCAAAATCAGACTGCTGCTTGTTAAACTTGATGATAAAGAAAATTAAACTTGATGAGGGAAACAATTTGAGACAATGGTTAAGGGGTCTGGCTTGGCAGAGGGTCCGCCTATCTCGGCCGAGGGTTCGTCTGGCTTGGCAGAGGGTCCGCCTATCTCGGCAGAGGGTTCGTCTGGCTTGGTAGAGGGTCTGTCTGGCTCGGCAGAGGGTCTGTGTGGTTCTGCAGAGGGTCCGTCTGGCTCGGCAGAGGGTCCAGCTGGCTCGGCAGAGGGTCCGCCTGGTTCGGCAGAGGGTCCGTCTGGTTCGGCAGAGGGTCCATCTGGTTCGGCAGAGGGTCCGCCTGGTTTGGCAGAGGGTCCGCCTGGTTTGGCAGAGGGTCCATCTGGCTCGGCAGCATCCCAGGTTATTTTTAACAAAATCGCTTCTTCAGCTCTACTGCCAGTGGTGAGCAGTTCCAACCTAAAATGGCAATAAATTTCCTCTGTCCATCATAAAACCCTGATCTGAATAATAAAAAGAGCTGACTTCTGGTACAGGTGGGTGATTCAGCCACTCATTGTGCGTGAAGCTGTGAAATCAAAAATTTGCTTAATCCATTGCGAATGAAATTTAATAAATGTAAAGTGAAGACAAAGGCATTCTGAATTTGAAAGAAGATTGGGCACCCAATGTGTCAAACGTTCATTGAGCAGCAATAGGCAAAGTAGAATGTTAATCTGTACTGTTGGGCCAATTGTTCAGGTTTCTGAAGATGTCAGGATAAAGCTGTACAATGTCCTGCACAGGATTATCATCAGCTTTCATCACCAAGATGTGCACAATCTGTGGAGGTGATGTGTGGATTTGTTAAGAGCAAACCGTGCTTAACTAATCTGATCAAGTTTTTGATGAGCTAACAGAGAGGGTTAATGTGGGTAATGCAGTTGCTGTGGTGTACATGGACTTCCAAAAAGCATTTGATAAAATGCCACATAACAGGCTTGTCAGCAAAGTTGAAGCCCATGGAATGAAAGGGGCAGTGGCAGCATGGATATGAAATTAGCTGAATGATGGGAAACAGAGTGTAGTGGTGAACGGTTGTTTGTCGATCTGGGGGAAGGTTTACAGTAGGATCCTCCTGGAGTCAGTGTTAGGCAACCTGCTTTTCTTGATCTGTACTAATGACCTAGATTTGGAAGGGTTATGAACTGTGAAGAGGACATAGAATGGTTACAGCATTTAAATTTCACCTGCCATGTGTTTGCCCATTCCACCAGACTATGATTCTATGAAAAAAGCAAAAAACTGCGGATGCTGGAAATCCAAAACAAAAACAAAAATACCTGGAAAAACTCAGCAGGTCTGGCAGCATCTGCGGAGAGGAGTACAGTTAATATTTCGAGTCTGCATGACTCTTCAACAGAACTAAGGAAAAATAGGAAAGAGGTGAAATATAAGCTGGTTTAAGCAGTTGTGGGGGGGGGGGTGGGGTGTGGGGGGTGGTGGGACAAGAAGAGCTGGATAGAGGGCCAGTGATAGGTGGAGATAACCAAAAGATGTCACAGACAAAAGGACATAGAGGTGTTGAAGGTGGTGATATTATCTAAGGAATGTGCTAATTAAGGGTAGAAAGCAGGATGAGCAAGATACAGATAGCCCTAGTGGGGGTGGGGTGGGGAATCGAAATAGGCTAAAAGGTAGAGATAAAACAATGGATGGAAATACATTTAAAAATAATGGAAATAGGTGGGAAAAGAAAAATCTATATAAATTATTGGAAAAAACAAAAAGGAGGGGGAAAATCGGAAAGGGGGTGGGAATGGAGGAGAGAGTTCATGATCTAAAATTGTTGAACTCAATGTTCAGTCCGGAAGGTTGTAAAGTGCCTAGTCAGAAGCTGGAGGAATAGCACCTCATCTTCCGACTAGGCACTTTACAGCCTTCCGGACTGAACATTGAGTTCAACAATTTTAGATCATGAACTCTCTCCTCCATCCCCACCCCCTTTCCAATTTTCCCCCTCCTTTTTGTTTTTTCCAATAATTTATATAGATTTTTCTTTTCCCACCTATTTCCATTATTTTTAAATGTATTTCCATCCATTGTTTTATCTTTACCTTTTAGCCTTTTTCAATTCCTTCACCCCACACCACCCCCACTAGGGCTATCTGTACTTTGCTTGTCCTGCTTTCTACCCTTAATTAGCACATTCCTTTAGATAATATCACCACCTTCAACACCTCTTTGTCCTTTTGTCTGTGACATCTTTTGGTTATCTCCACCTATCACTGCCCTCTATCCAGCTCTACTTGTCCTACCCCCCCTTAAACTAGCTTATATTTCACCTCTTTCCTATTTTTCCTTAGTTCTGTTGAAGAGTCATGTGGACTCGAAACGTTAACTGTGTTCCTCCCTGCAGATGCTGCCAGACCTGCTGATTCTATGATGCTGATTGGTGGCATCAAATATTTTGGTCACTTAGTAAGTAATACATTTACTCCGTTAAGTCATAATTATATATTTTTTCACAGGTATGAAGGAACACACGGAATATACAATGAGTAACCATGAGGTGCATTTTTATCCCATTAGTTAGAAAAAATCATCACAAACTAATAGGTTCCTCAAGTTTATTTTGCATGAGACTTTAAAACATTTACTAGAAGAAAGAGCTGAGTCATCTTTCAGATGAACAACATTGATTTGCATGTCCCTGTTTTTTCTCTAAAACAATGCACTTAGATCCTGCACCCTCAGAGCCAGAATGTATAATTCCCACGAAGTTAAACATCAGACAGATAATGAGTTCAAATTAAATGCTGAGAATGATGTACGAGCCTGATTTTCAGCCCAGCGGAGGTTATCTAGTCTCTGCTAATCTTCTTTCACTGAAACGTGGCAAAGGTTCAAAACCTGCCACGCAAATTATTGTCATGAATCTCACCAAACTGGCTGAGTGTGTCCAAGCCCCAGGATAACCTGCCTTTCAGGGCCTTGTACAAAAAAATGAAACATCTTTCTCAGTTTCAACTTTCTGTTTCTTTGTGACTCCGTCTCCTTCTGTTTCCATTTCATCTTTCTCTCATAGTTTATACTATCATCACTCCCTGTGCCTCTTTGTTCTGGGGAAGTACTTTGTAGCTAAAGTATGGCACTGGTGGTGTTGAAATGTTTCTTTTTGTGTTGCATCAGTTCCAAAATACCACAATTCTTGGAATTGAGGAGTTTAGCAGAGTTTTGCTCCGCAGATACACACTAGCTTCTGAAACCAGCAAAAGCTGCTCTCAAAACACCCCATCCAGGAAAGGAACCAGTCAGGCTAGTATCAGCAGTGTCTGGAGCAAATGCAACTGGATTTTCTCAGCCGGTAATATAATCACGAGTCAGTGACCTGAAATAGGCAAACTCGGAACATGTGATTTATGGTATCAATGAACAGCAACAACAACTTGCGTTTATATAGCATCGTTAGCTTAGTAAAATATCCCAAGGTGCTTCACAGGAAACAAAACGTGACACTGAGCCACATAAGGAGATATTAGGACAGGTGACCAAAAGCCTAGTCAATGTGGTAGGTTTTAAGCAGTGTTTAAGGAGAGATGTGGGGAGGAATTCCAGAGCTCATAGCCTGGGCAGCTGAAGGTTTGGCCATCAATAGTGGAGCATTTCAAATCTAGGAGAATCAATAGGCCAGAATTAGAGAACTGCAGTTATTTTGGAGCGTTGTGGGCCTGGAATGAATTACAGAGGTGGAGACAGACAAGACCATGGAGCGATTTGAAAACAAGAATGAGAATTTTAGAATTGGGACATTGTTTAACTAGGTCAGCAAGCACAGAGATGATAGGTGAATGGAAGTTGGTCTGAGTTAGGATACAGCAGCTAAGTTTTGTCTGAGCTTCTGCTTATGGAAGGTGAGAAAGCAGCTTGGATTGTGTTGGAATAATGGATTCTAGAGGTA
This sequence comes from Isurus oxyrinchus, assembly GCA_026770705.1. NCBI lineage: Eukaryota > Metazoa > Chordata > Chondrichthyes > Lamniformes > Lamnidae > Isurus > Isurus oxyrinchus. The sequence goes on along the minus strand of JANJGN010000002.1, from coordinate 120,164,729 downwards.
ATAAAGCCATGGATCCAGTGAAGATCCAATAATATTGCTGGATGCAGCACAAAAATACCAACTCTCATCCTGGTGAAGCAGCGTGGATCGAAGCCTAAATTTACAAAGTGATGTTGATAGGTTAAGTGAATGGGCAAAACTGGGGCAAATGTAGGCAAATGGGAGGTCACCCACTTTGGACCCAAAAAAGGATAGAACAGGGTACTTTCTAGATGATGTAAAGCTCGACAGATTGGAGGAACAATGAGACTTGGGTGTTCATGTCCATAGGGCATCAGTTTGTAAAGTATGTTTGTGAACCTGCTTGCCTACTCTCTGCTGCGACATTAGCTTATGGCTTAAGCTCTCACTGGGATAAGAACACTGTGGGAGGTACCAACTTTCAGGTTAATTTGAGGTCCTTGTTTGCCGTTTCAATTAGATGTCAAAGATTGCATGGACCCTATTTGAAGAAGAGCAGGGGAATTCCCACAGCGTCCTGGCCAACTTTTATTCTCAAGCACCACCTAAAAGGAGATTAACTGGTCATTCGTCTCATTTGCAGTTTGGTGGCACTGCTGTGTGCAACTGGCTGTTCAATCTGCTTACTTAACAAAAAAAGTGACCATATTTCAAAGTAATTCGTTGGAAAGGAATTGCTTTAGATCTCACCAAGCTGTGAAAGATCATCTTTTTCTTGCTGAATATCCCAGAGACAACAAAGTTCATTGTGACAGAATTGGCAAAGACACTGACAGTGTGGAATTCTGCAATACAGACCAGGTCATCCCCAGATTTGATTACTGCTGTCTGTTGAAATGGTTAATCCCGGTCAAAGCAGGAAAAACGCACTGGAAATGCCATCAGCAGCCTTGGGCTGCTGGGAGATCAGCCACCTCCCAATCCCCCACCCTGACTGCTACATGGTCATACTTGCTGGAAAATAACTGTGAACAAGTTTGGTTTTCACCTCCGACCCTCGCACTCCCTACCCACTGACCATCATCATCATCACGTGGGGCACTAAACTCTCCCTGAAGGCAGCTTGTCTCGTTGTCCTCTCACAGGGCCGAATCACCCCAGATTTGCACTAAGTGAGGTAGCGGGCGGGAAAATGAAGTTTCACCCGCCGGCCGCAATGGCGGCTTCTCACGCCGCATCGTCCCAAACATGCCACATTAATTATGCATTCCCCAGAAACATGTCGTTTCCATGGCGGGCAGGCTTTCATTCATCTGCCACACCATCAACTCGCTGCTTCATCACGCCGGGCACCATGTTTAAAATGCAGCCATGCGCACCCCTCTCAGTGCTTCCAGCCCAGGACAGCTGCACAGGGAACACAGCCCCAAAAGGCAAAAGACACTGCAACCCCCAGATTCAATGACGCATCCCTCGAGTGCCTTTTGGACGCAGTGGAGGCCCGCCGTGATGTTGTCTACCCAGCTTTGGCCGCAGGATGGACAGCAACATCACCAATCCGGCTTGGGAGGCGGTGGCAGTGGTGGTCAGTTCCAATGCCCTGCAAAAGAGGACAGCCACCCAGTGCTTAAAGAGGATGAATGATCCACCAGAGTAAGTCATTCTTCTCATTACTCTCAACTCACGTACTCACAAACCCATTACACATCCACAGGGCCCTCACTTGCTGCCAGTTCAAGGGACATCAGTATTCATTCTCTCACACACACTTTCATTGTCCTCATCCCATCCACGGGACCACACACCACCCACACAGGCCAGGCAAACATCATCTGGCGTGGCAAGAGTCCTGCTTACATTCTCTCCATCTCTATTCATGCAGGACAAGCTGGCACACAACCAGAGGGAGAGGTTGCAGACCTATGGAAGAATGCTTGAAATCAAGGTCCTCACGGACTTTGAAAACAGAGCCATCCAGCTGGCCAGCAAGGGTCTGAACCGTTTCTGTTATCATGAAGCTATTAATGTGTATAATATTATTGGAAAATATTTTAAAATAGAGGTTTAGTGTGTGGGTGTGTCTTAACTGCATTAAGGCCAGCTAGTCTGGTACTTTGATGTGTACTAGTTTTGATATGTAAGAGAGGTAGATTGCATTTACATTTTTTGAATAGAGCATTCATAAAGCAGGGTGGAAACCACCACCTAGGTAGTAGAGACCAAGCAATATGTTTACATTAGTAATAAAATTGGTACGATGAAAGGGGTTTTAATGTAAAAGGTGGAGTTCAAAGAGACTGGTGATACAATGAGAATTTACATTCAGTGAGTGGTGCTAGGTATAACTTCAACAGTTTTGTGTGTGTAGAGCAGAGGTAATGTGAGATCAACAGCTGTTGTAAGCCTCCAACTGTCTCCACAGGAACCAAAGTGAAAAGAACCTCATTTTGAATTCATAAGGTGAAAATGCTTTGCCTGGTGTTTGGTTAAGTCTATGGGCTGCTGTTCCTTAATGGAGATTAGCTTCGGAATTTGTTAAAAGTTATGATACTGGTAATTTGAAGCCATGTATATATATATATTTTAACCTGTGTAAAATAATAAAATGTTTCATTTAGTTTAATGTAAAACCTCGGGAACTGATCATCTGATTCCTGAATTTAGAGTTGCATCTCAAACATAACACTTAAAATTATAGGTTATGACAGTTGTTTAAAGTTTCCCTCTGGGATTTTTAAATAACTCAGCTTCACCAACTGCATCGGTCATAACACTGTGCTGATGGTGAGATCGGCAGTGCTCTACCAAATGGGGGTCCAGCAGTGCAACATCCATCAGACAACCAGGCCGTGAGTGATGTGTTCTGTTTCACAGGCCACTACCATTCACTAATTATCTCCCCTTGCTTTCGCAGGCACATCTGGGAAACAGCCAAGGGAGTCCATGACCCAGGGCCTCCAATCAAGCCCTGAGGGGAGCTCAGAAGAGGAATCCGCTGAAACCCTCCCTGATGTCTTATCACAGCGCTCACCCACACCCTCCCACCAGCGCAGAGACACACACCTCAGTGGGACCTAGCTTTACAGTAGGCTCGGGCTCACAATCTGGTGAGCGCATCACACTGTCTGATCCACAGCAGGCGGAGGCAGGGACTTCCCAGGTGTCCGGCGCTCGGAGGATTGCTGGAGGCCAGAACATTGCTGAGTCTGAGTTAGATGCCGCGCCTCTGGACTCAGTCATGTCACAGTTGCTGGAGCTGCAAAGGTAAGCCCGGGAACATCAGGAAGGGATGTCCAATGCACTCTTCAGATTGCAAGGCACAATGAAGGAGTCCATCTGCCTTCACTGTATGGCGATAGCATCAGCATGCCAATGCACTGAGGTCAACACTGGTAGGATGGTGGCTGCAGTTGAGACCTTGGTTCAGGACATCGCTCCTGCACCCCTGTTGTCCTCCAACAGTGTGTGTGCAAGAGGGGTGCCGGGCAGTCGATCTCATTCCAGCTTCCCCATTGCTTCATGGAGTCAGCCAGGGGCCCCTGAGCACTCATAGGGAGGAGGGTCAGCAGGTGTAGCCCTCGGGGTCATCCATCCAGGTGACTCCAGGAGTGCCTGGCACATCTGAATCCCCTCTTCCTGTGACCCCAGCAGCTCCAGCTCCATAGGCCAAGGAGCATGCCACTGCCACACAGCAGGACCCCAAAAGCAGGCCAGAGCCCTCCAGGTTTCAGCCTTCCAACAAGGTCATCACAGACAGGGCATCACAGTCAGCAGGCTGCCTCCACCTCCACTGTGGATGTCCGGGGAACACCAAGACGTAGCGGCAGGGTTAGGAAAGCTAAGAAAATGTAACTGTTTCAGAGGTTACACAGCCTGGACACGGGTGTTAATTACTTGTACATACTGTTCACTATGGTCAATAAACTCCTGACAATGTCTCCCTGCCTGTGGCTCCTTGTTCTGATGAGCAGTGTTCTTGTCACTCTGATGTGAAGCCTTTCTGCGCAAGATAAAGGTAGGTGTCTCAGTCCAGGGGCTCTTCCCTGTACTCTGTGCAGCTTTCAGACCAAAGTGATGGTCCAGCCTCACACTCTCTGGAAACATTACTGATGCCTGTACCTCGGCAGTGGTCATTGCTGCCAGAATGTCATAGGCAGGCATCACAGAGTTCTCTCATTCTCTCTGTGTGCTCTCAGCATCTTTAAGGTGGGGCTGGCCGCCATCTCATCAGCATCTGTGATCAGTGACGCTGTGCTCCTGGAGGGCTCAGGTGCTGAAGGCGGACAAAGGATCAGGTGCATTTAATGTTTCATGGCTGTGTCTCTATGATGTCTCTGATCACAGAGCGCAAGCGAGCTGATCTCGGCTAGACAGGAGTCAGACACTCACAGAGCCAATGTGAAGATCAGTGGAGTGTCCCCACTGCGGTTGTCATCATCCTCCTGCAATCGTGTGACTATTAGGGCTTCTACTGTGTCTCCATGACAGGAGCATTCTCACAGAGGATATGTGCACTGCCATAAGCCAGGCTGGAGTCAAACGTCCACAGATGCAATATGAGGATCCATGGGATCACTTCACTGCATGTTGTCATCATCCTCCACAAATCTAGTAGCTATTAGGGCCTCCCGAACACGCCTGCCTCGTCTGGCCATTTCAAGGGCCTCATCACCATCATCCTTGCCTTCGAGGGCCTCCTCACTCTCATCACAGTCAACGTCTGCCTCATTGGAGGAGACATCCAGTTCCTGCAGCTCATCCTCAGTCAGCTCCTCTTCCTGTTGCAGCGCCAGGTTGTAAAGGGCGCAGCGGACAGACGATGTGTGACACCCTCTGTGGACTGTATTGCAGGGCTCCACCAGACCTGTACAGGTACCAGAAGCGCATCTTCAGCATCCCGATGATCTGCTCCACCAAGTTGCGAGCTGCAGCATGAGTCTCATTATAGCATCGCTCTGCTGCAGTCTGAGGCCGCCGCACAAGTGTCATCAGCCACAGCCTCTGCGGGTAGCCCTTGTCCTCGAGGAGTCATCCCTGCAGCCTCTGTGGACCCTGGAAGATTTCAGGGATCTGTGATCAACTGAGAACGCAGGATGCGTTTGTGGTAGTCACACACTAGCTGCACATTCAACAAATGGAATCCCTTGCGGTTCACATAGTTGACCCCTCGTTGCGACAGATCTGAGTGTCATGTGAGTGCAGTCATTTGCACCTTGCACCTGTGGGAAACCCAAGATTTGGGCAAATCCAACCGCTCTTACATCCTGGCTCTCCTGGTCCCGGGCAAAATGCACAAAATGTTCACCATTGTTGTACTCCTGCAGGATGAAAGAGAGAGATGTGTGGGTTAGCATGGGTGTTCTAAGAACCTGCCTTGGTTAAGTCTGAAAGCCCCTTAAGCATCCTAGAGAATCCTGACCACCACTTGGATGGTCAGAGATTAGTGCGCTGCATGGCTGCCTGAAACCCCACCCACCTCCGTCCCACTTCATTCAACCAACTGGCAGCAGCTTTGCCCATTGGACTGCATGCTGTGGTCTCAGCTCAGGTGCAGCCATTCTCCTAACCTGAGCTGCAAGGCTGCACTGCTAGCTTGAATCATGGGGGACACTGTCCAAACCGGGATGGTGACATTGCAAGGGACTGTGAGCACCTCCACCAATGACTGCTCCACAGCCAGCTTTAGCAAGGAGATTGTATAACGTGCCCGGCCGTCCAACTGTTCTGCAGTCTACTAAAATGCTCAATAGTTTGCAGTCTGTGCCAGAGGAGTGAAAAGCTCTGGAGCACTTGGTGGCACGTTCATGTCTCTGTGTTGCTTGAGTGGGCAGATAAACTAGAGGCCTGACTCCACGCATGTCAATATGGCTGTGGCTGAGCCATCTCAGCTGCAGAGGAATGGTCACTTTATACAAGGTGCCCCTAATGGGTGGCCGCTTCCCTCCCCCACCCCAACCCCGCATGTGCTTGTGTACTACCCTCAACCACAGGGCAGCTCTCGCCCCCATGCCTCCAATGCACCTCAACCTTGAAGTCCAACAGGCAACCCAGTGAGCGCTGCAAAACGTTACTGTGCACTCACCTCCGAGTTCCCCTCAAAGTGCAGCCCGCCAAGTACACGGCTTCCAGCGGGCTGGCCTTATAATGATGTGCTTATGTATTACAATGAGGTTCCAGACATCCAATGGTGGGAAAGGCAGCCCACCATCGACGGGCTGAGCGGATGATCACAAACTAGTTTCACAACGTCGTGAAACCAATTTTTGGTCTTCTTTTCATATTGTCCGCTCACACGATGCCAGCAGGCATGGACAAATCCAACCCTTATCTCAGTCCTGTGCCAGTCTTTTCATTTTCAAGCCATCCAACATTGACCTTCTGTTCCTTCTTTTTCCTCGAAATCTTCCCTCCATAACATCTCTTACAAGTCTGTTTCCTCTTAAGATTTTCTCTACCTTTCCCTAATTAGATTCAGCAAATTTCTGTTATTGATTCACTCTCCTCAGTAATTCATCACTTATTCCATTTTCCACCCAGCTGATCATTTCCATTCTCCACCAAAACCAAATTTCAAAACTATTTAGCAAGTTGACCTCCTCTTTCGATAAGGTCCACATTTCACATCTATACAAAACAACACTCCAAATCAAACTCTTTATAAGTCACTTCTCAAGTTGTGTATTCAGCTTTCTGGTTAGCAACTGTCTCTTACATATGAACATATAAATTAAGAGCAGGAGAAGGCCATTTGGCTTCTCAAGCCTGTTCCACCATTTGATAAGATCATGGCTGATCTGGTTGTGGCCTCAACTCTACTTTCCTGTCTACTCCCCACACCCTGTAATTCCCTTGTTGATCAAGAATCTATCCAACTCAGCCTAATCTATCCAACTCTGAAAGAATAAGGTTTCCTACATTCAGAGGAAATCACTTGACAGTACAGAAAGTGAATATTGATATGTTGAGAGACATGTTACTTAATGGAAACATAGAAAATAGGAGCAGGAGTAGGTCATTTGGCTCTTTGAGCCTGCTCTGCCATTCAATATGATCATGGCTGATCCTCTATGCCAACGTCATACTCCCGCTCTCTCCCCAATACCTCTTGATGCCTTTAGAGTCTAGAAATCCATCTATTTCCTTCTTAAATATATTCAGCGACTTGGCCTCTACAACCTTCTGTGGTAGAGAATTCCACAGGTTCACCACCCTCTGAGTGAAGAGGTTTCGCCTCATCTCAGTCCTAAATGGCCTACCCCATAACTCCAGACTGTGACCCCTTGTTCTGACCATCCCCCCCCCCCCCCCCCCCCCCAGCCAGAGGAAATATCATTCCTGCATCCAGTCTACCCATCCCTATCAGAATTTTATACGCTTTAATGAGATCTCCTCTCATTCTTCTAGACTCCAGTGAATACAGGCCTAGTTGGCCCAATCTCCCCTCATATGACAAGGGAGGTGATGGCATACTAGTATTGTCACTAAACTACTATTCCAGGTTTCCAGGTGCCCTGGGGACCCAAGTTTAAATCCCATGGCAGATGGAGAAATTTGAATTCAGTAAGTTAGAATGTCTGATGACCAAAAACCATTGCCAATTGTTATAAAAACCCATCTGGTTCACAAATGCCCCTTTAGGTAAGGAAATTGGCTGGTCTGGCCTACATGTGACTCCAGATCCACAGTAATGTGGTTGACTCTTAAAAGCCCTATGAATAATGGTAATTAGGGATAAGCAATAAATGCTGGCCTATGCATTCCCATGAACGAATATATGAGAAAACCCTGACATCAGTCTGGTGAAACTTTACTGCAGTGCCTCTATGGCAAGTATATCCTTTCTTAGGTAATGAGACCAAAACTGCACACAATACTCCAGGTGTGGTCTTGCCAAGACCCTTTAGAGCCACAGTAAGATATCCTTGCTCCTGTACTCAAGTCCTCTCACAGTGAAGGCCAATATACCATTTGCCTTCTTAACTGCTTGCTGCACCTGCATGCTAGCTTTCAGTGATTGGTGTAGAAGGACACCCAGGTCCCTTTGTCTATCAACACTTCCCAATCTATCACCAATTAAATAATACTCTGCCATTCTGTTTTTCCTACTGAAGCTTTTCATCTTGCACTCATCAGGACAAATGCAAGAATATCAAATTTCAAACAATCACAACTATTTATACTACAGGAGGAAAGGGTGCTGATTGGTTGACAAGTCAAAATGTGTCATTCTTTCGTTTGTCCGAATAGATGCAAGATGAAAATCGTTAGAAACACTTTGCTGTTTTCAACAATATCAGAGGAAACGTTTTTTAAAAATTCATAAACTCCCCAGTGTTTCCAGCATGATGAACATAAATGAACCAATAACAAATAACAGCAGCAGTGCAGTTTATGATGATGTGGTGCTATCACCTCCGTTTTCTCCTTCCTGATTCAATAGAAATGGAACATAGCAGAGAGAGAAATATCCCAGCAAAGTCACAAAGCAAAAAAAAACTCATGGAGAAAAGCGAGTTTGATCGACTTGAGACAAAGATGCTGAGTGTGTGAATGAAAAATGTTTATTTGCTCACACATGTCACTATGATGGGAAAGACATAGTCCCCATTCAGAGAATGGACATGTACAGCAGTGTCAGGCTGACCTGACTTCTAGTCACTGTTACAATTGATAAGTTGCACCTTTAACATAGTAAAACATCCCAAGGTGCTTCATGGGAGGGTCAGCAAATGCTAAACCAGACAGGGGGAAATTAGGGTAGCTGCATGAGATGGGTTTTAAGCAGTGCCTGAAAGAGAGCTAGAGCTGTTCAGGGAGGAAATTCCAGAGATTAGGGCTCAAGCAGTTGAAGGCACAGCAGCCAAAGGAGGAATGATTAAAATTGAGGGAGGCTCCCCTCAGTGGGGGAGGGGGAGGGGGTGGTGGCGGTGGCATTAGCATAGTGCTAATGTTACTGCATTTTTAATCTAGAGGCCTGGGTTAATGATCTAGGGACATGGGTTCAAATCCCACCACTGCAGCTGGTTAAATTCAATTAAATCTGGAATTAAAAGCTAATCTCAATAATGATGACCATGAAACGATCGTCGATTGTCGTAAAAACCCATCTGGTTCACTAATGCCCTTTAGGGAAGGAAATCTGCTGTCCTTACCTTGTCTGGCCTACATGTGACCCCAGATCCACATCAATGTGGTTGACTCTTAGCTGCCCTCTGAAACGGCCGAGCAAGCCACTCAGTTCAGGGGCAACCAGGAATGAACAACAAATGCTGGGCTCACCAGCAAAACCCATTTCCCACGAAAGAATGTTAAAAAACTTTCGCATACCTTAGTCATGTGCAAATTTGTTTTAAACAAATAACATCAATTTTTAAGAAATCTTTAACAAAAGATATACAAAATGTTACGAGAGACCTTCATTCTTCAAAATAATTAAACAAATATATTCTTGGAGCAGATAGGCCTCCCCCTGGCAGCACTGCACTCCCTCGGGGCTACCCCTCCGACAGCGCGGCACTCCCATTAACCCCCCCCACCCGCCTCTCCAGCAGCACGGTGCTCCTACCCCCTCCCCCTCAGGGCTGCCCCTCTGGCAGCACAGCACCCCCCCTCAGGGCTGACACTGGAATGTCAGCCTACATTTTGCGCTCAACTCTCTGGATTTGGGTTTGAATAGCAACACCTTGCATTGATATTGCATCTTTAATATAGCAAAATGTGCTGAAAGCTTCACAGGAGCATTATCAAATTTGACATTGAACTACATAAGGAGATATTCGGACACTAATTGAAAAACAGTATATACTGCAGTTACTGGAAATCTGAAATAAAAAACAGAAAATGCTGGGAATACTCAGCTGATCAGAGAAAAACAGTTTGATGATTTTTCATTCACCTGAAAGGTTAACACTGTTTCTCTCTCCACAGATGCTGCCTGACTTGTTGAGGATTTCCAGCATTTTCTGTGATATTAGGACAGGGTGACCAAAAAAGGGACTAGCTTTAAGGAGTGTCTTAAAGAATGACCCTCTAACTTTGGACTCAGAGGCAAGTGGGCTGCCAGTTCTGAGACATGGTTGACACCTTAAAGGGTGAGTTAACTCCAGCAAGTGAAAGAGTGGTGCTAACACTGCTGTGGTGGTGCTGCTTCTACCTGTACTACAGGCATTTGGAAAAGAGGTATCTGGTCTGGTGGGAGCTCCACTCCTGCATCACTTAACTGTACGTCCAGGAGGCATCAAACATGAGAAACAGATTTGTGATCAACAGTGTCTATCAGGGAAGACTAACTGAAAGAACTGTTAGGGGAGGAGGGGTGAAAAGAAAAAGTATGAGGAAATTACAAATTATTTATTTTTAATTTACTCAGGATTGATCTTAACAAAGTTAAATGCCTGATGTTGATAACAGCATTACATTTGGAAAGGCATCTTTGCTTGATAAATTACAGGTTTCCATAAATCAATACATTTGTCAAAGTATCCACCAGGTACATCGTAGTTTAGATAAGTAGAAAATAACGAGATATTCTGTGTAATAATGAAGCAGCATATTCTGCTGTAACTGAGTCAACATATTACAATGCAGTCACATAGCCAGCCAGCTTTTCCAAGATATTCCCTATATTGGGACTAAAAAGTGTCACTTTCATTAAGGTCAACCCTGCATGTAACAAATGTCAGACTGCTTCAGTGCAGCAGTGAAATGTACAGAGAGGTGGATACACATTACACAGAGAAGTTTGTGAACGATTTTGACAAACACAGCAACACACATAAACAGGAAGATTGAGTGGAAAACACCAAAATATTTCTGCCCAATTGACAGACATGCCAAGACCCTGAATGCAATGCTCATAAAATTAACATGCCATCTTCTGACGCAACTTCTACAATACGTCAATGCTCTGACACAAAGTCATTTGCCATAAAACACAATCAGTGAGCACTCTGATTGGACCTATCAATTCTCTATGTCTGTTCTTTACACTGACAAACAAGAACAACAGATAATAAATTTCATACAACTCTGTTTACTGAACATGTGTAAAATGTCAGATATCTAGTTTCCTTTTAAATTAGTTTCTTTTACATTCAGAAAATGTTACTTTATGAAATATGTCAGTTGCAATAATTAGCAGAAAAAAGTTCCCGTTGATACCAATTGTTCTAAATAACAGCAGTTTATCAGATTAATCCAAAACCGATTGAATCATATATTCCTAGAAGATATCTTTCAGTTTAAGAATTTTATGAATAGCATTATGGATTATATTATTTCTTTTTTAAATTATTCAATTTATTGATTGGAATGCCTACAATTTTATTGCTTTCAATCTATAAAATTATTAATAAGCTATGAATTTCAAGAAATACACCTTTAATTTACAGAAACATTCATTTACTAACATTCTGATGGTTAATAATTCATTAAGACTAAAAGGCATGATGTATATAAATAAGTATCTAGTGTCATATATAACACAAACCACACCATCCATGTTACTCTCTACAAAAACTATTTACAGTCTAGACAATACCCTGACTATTTATGTCCCATTTTAAAATATATATTTGTTAATTATTTGTGCTGTCATTTCAGTGCAGAAACACATTCTGGAGTGTATGGTGTAAACAACACAAAAATTACTTGATTCACTGCCCTTTCCCTCTCCCCCCTCCCCACCCCTTGTGTAGATGTTCCAGACACGTTAACCTGCTAGAACGAATCATCCAGGCAGTGTCAGAACCGTTGCTAATTGGATTTTATTTTCTGTCACAAGCTTCCCCCCCCCCCTTCAATTGCTCCCTAAAATGGCCAATTCCCCGAATCATTTACATTGCCAATGTCCAAACAACAGTTCCATTCTTCCTTTCATACAGTGAACAATGGAGACTGACACTGGAGGCAGCTCAGACCCAGCTGGTACTGCCACGCATGCGTGATGGTGAATCTTTGACCCATTAGAAAGGTCACAGTTCCTCCTGACAATCCCAAATGCAGTTAACCAAGTTTGGTCAGCTGCAAATCGCCAAATATTTTTATCACGTTAATTGCTGATAAATCTAGGACACGATGGTGAAAATCGAAAAGCTGGTGCCCATCGACGAATATGCGGAATCGTTGATATTCGCAGTGCATCTCAAGCTGTAAATCAGGAAAATAAATAAATTGTCGTTGGGAAAGTGTAATTATCAAAACAACTTTAAAAATGTGTCACATTTACTCAGAATATTAAACAGATAAAATATTAGCTCCTAGCCATAAGTTCACAGGAACAAGAGGAGGCCACTTACCCCCACCAGTCTGTCTTGCTATTCTATGAGATTATGAGTGATCTGTGACCTAATTCCATATACTCACCCTTTCCCCATATCCTTTAATACCTTTTGGTAACAAAAAGATCAGATTTAAACTTTATAATTAATCAAGCATCAACTGCCATTTGCAGAAGAGATGTCCAAACCCCTACCACCCTTTGTGTGTAGAAATCTCTTCTAATTTCACTTCTGGCTCTAAATTTTAGGCTCTGTTTTTGCTGCTTTAATCCAGTACCTGCATACCACCTACAGCAGTAATAAGTGTAAGTTCCTTTATCAGGACAGGGAATGGAAGCATTAACCAGTATGAGACTAAGCCATACAGACTAGGAACATACCAAGTCTGATCTGTCGAGTTACCTAGGATTCCTGCACCTGATCACAATCAGTAACCCATGTGGATATGGATGCAGAGTGAAAACAACATCAGGCACAGCAGCGATATTTTCCACAGTTGAATGACTGATCAATACTGACTGTCTAGGCTGACATGAACAATAGTCAGTTGAAAACAAAGAAAACTGCGGATGCTGGAAATCTAAAACAAAAACAGAATTACCTGGAAAAACTCAGTAGGTCTGGCAGCATCGGCGGAGGAGAAAAGAGTTGACGTTTCGAGTCCTCATGACCCTTCGACAGAACTTGTCAAGTTCTGTCGAAGGGTCATGAGGACTCGAAACGTCAACTCTTTTCTCCTCCGCCGATGCTGCCAGACCTACTGAGTTTTTCCAGGTAATTCTGTTTTTGTTTTATGAACAATAGTCATGTGGGTAAGGTACCAGAGAGCTGCCAATACAGAAGGGGTCGATGCCTTTAAAAGGAGTGGAGACATGATAGGTGGAAAAAGAAAGAATTTCTTCAAGGTCAATAAATTGTCATGAATTTTAAATGTTATTTAAATAAATTTCCCCCACCACAAATACAATGGCTTTCTATATTCAGTACTCAAGGTCAAATAACATCCTGCTTTCTGTCCTGAACAAGTTGCAAACTGCTGTCATTTTTATGTCATTTATAATCAGAACAAAAACATATTTGATCAATGTATATTTTCAAATTCGTATTTATTTTTTCATTTACACTATTTACACTATACATCAATAATGAAATACCACTGTTTCTCTGCATTGGCAGCACTTGAGAATATCAGATTGTGAACTCACAGGAAGTGACAGTGACGGTATGTGCCATGTCACACCAAACTCCTGGTGCTAACAGGCTAGCCAGGTTTTGACATTACGTGGGCTTTGTAAGTACTGTCATACACTAGAGTTAGTTTTGATTCCCACTATGTAGCCCAGACATTAATATGTTATACAGTAACAGTTAATTATTAACAAAATCTAGTACATGTCTCATGACTTTGCAAGTCTCATCTAGCTGAGAATGAATAAAATAAGAATATAAAAAAGGAATTTAAATGTTGACCTGAAATAGATTCAATGTTTTAGCAGAGGAAACTGAAAAATAAAACTACCAAGCTAAGCCATGTCGCTTATGGTTAACAATGTACAGTATTACCTTGAGTTGTGTATAAAAGTTCTCCAGTTTCAATAATCCTCCATTACAAGACTCCTCAAAGATGGGAATCCACTTATGCATGATTACCATTGCTATGTCCTTTTACGTGGGCCCAATTTTAACTCTGCATGTGGATGGGTATCCAATCCCAGTTCTCCACCACTCCCATCCAAAAGAACTATTTCACAAAATAATGTGTCACTCTGTCGTATTGGCTAACTTTCTCAAATAAATCACTGAAGGTGTAATGTAAATGCAGAGTCAGGGTGTGATGAAGGAGAGTGAGACTCCCTAGACAAGGAAAGCTTACATCAATTTTTTTTTAAATTCATGGGATGTGGGCATTGCAGGCTAGGCCAGCATTTATTGCCCATCCCTAATTGTCCTTGTTCCCAGGGCATCTAAGAGTCAACTACATGGCTGTGGTTCTGGAGTCACATGTAGAACATTTAAGGGCAGCAGATTCCCTTCCTTAAAAGGACATTAGTGAACCAGATGCATTTTGTACGACAATTGGCAATCGTTTTGTGGTCATCATCAGACTTTTAATTCCAGATTTTTACTGAATTCAAATTTTCCCATCTGCCTTGGTGGGATTTGAACCCATGGCCCCAGAGAATTAACCTGGGTCTCTGGAATAATGGTCCAGTGACAATACCAATATGCCATCAGCTCTCTGTAATTATTACTTAGAATCAGAGATCATAAAAAAAGGAGGCTATTCAGCCCATCATGCCTGTGCTGGCTCTTTGAGTGAAGGCTCCCCCCTTCAAGTATTTATCCAATTCCCCTGACATTCCCTTATTATTGAATCTGCTTCCACCGCCCTTTCACACAACGCATTCCAGTTCACAACAACTCACTGTATCTTTTCTCATGTCATCCCTGGTTCTTTTGCCAACCACTTTGAAAAATATTCCTGTATTATCCATTGCAACTGGAAAGTATGGGTCTTCACCAATCTACCTCCAGACTTTTTTATTACTGCCCAACACAGATGCAGCAAAGGTCGTGGCAAAATTAGTTTGAGAATATTGGTTCACAACTGAGTGCTTTCTCTCAAAATGAGCAGGTGCCATTTTCTCAGTATTTGATCTGAGTAAGAGGCAAATATTAGGTCCCAGCTCGACGAGAGAGGTGGAAACTTTAGACTCATTTGTGAACCCACTGGATATGGCAATGGAGAGACTTTAGGGTATTATTGGCTAAATGAACTAAAATGGGCTAAATGACATCCATCATTCATAATGATCTTGTGTCGTAAGGACTAATTAAACCTGCGTTGTGCAAGTGTCAAAATCTGACAGTCTAAGGTGATATAATTCACATTTTAAAAAGAAAAACCTGTTATTAATTAACTTAACTGCAGCAAATAAAAGAACACAATATCATTCCAGTTAAATCTTGGAATTATTACAGTTGATTGATGTTCTTTAATTCTTTCAGAACCTTTAAACTCTGGGCAAAGAAGTTGCTTGTGAAGTCACTATTAAAGCTGGTGATATTTACAGACCCTAGTTTCGATCTTCTCTATAAGTAGAAACATCCTCTCTTTATGTGCCCTATCAAATCCTTTTATCATTTTGAAGATCTCCATCTGCTGACTCCTCAGTCTTTAAGAGTGCCAGCCTATTCAATCTTCCCTTGATAGTTATAAGCTTCAGTTCTGGTATCATCCACTACAATCTTCTTTGCACTTTCTCCGCTGCCTCTATACCCTGTTTTACAATACGGAGACCAGGACTGTGCAGAGTGTTCCAATGTGCTGCATATAGTTACTCACCCGAAATGGTTGGTCTGGGATGAAGGGGAAGTAAGGAATAGATGTTTCCTCTTCTCCCCATTCTCCAGAGACGAAAGCATTTCTGACAAATTGCTGATCAGGAAATCTCGCCTGGAGCTCCATAGCAACATCAGCTGGCGATACATCGGAGTCTCCACAGCACAGGCTAATTTCAAAGCTTTAGCAAAGGCAGGAAGAAATTAAACTTCAGTCACAAATAAAAGTTCCTTAACCTATCAAAGGCTCTAAATGAAGTGACTGTTCAACAACAACTTGCACTTACACAGCACCTTTAACATTGTACGGAGCATTATCAAATAAAACTTAACACCGAGCCACATAAAGACGTACTAGATCAGGAGGAATAAAAGCTTGGTCAAGGTGGTCAGTTTTAAGCAGCATCTTAAAGGAGGTGGAGAGAGACGTGGAGAGAGGGAATTCCAGATCTTAGGGCCCAGATAGCTAAAGTACAGCCAATGGTGGATCAATTATCAACATCAACTTTGATGTAATAATGTGTATTATGGTGCTCCAGGGCAGCGTTATGAAACAAAATGTGACATTGGGCCACGTAAAGTTTCATAAGCCGCATAATTAAAGTTGGGCACTAAATTAGAAGCAAATTACTGCGGATGCTGGAGATCTGAAATAAAAACAGAAAGTGTTGGGAAAAATTCAGCATGTCTGGCAGCGTCTATGGAAGCAGAAACAGAGTTAACATTCCGATTCCAATATGGCTCTTCTTCAGAACAGGTAAACAAGGTGAAGAAGGGTCATATTGGACTCGAAACATTAACTCTTTCTCGCTTTACAGATGCTGCCAGACCTGCTGAGGTTTTCCAGCACTTTTTGTTTTAATTAAAAGTGGGACTGTAGGGGCTGGAGGAGGTTACAGAGATAGGGAGGAGCAAGACCATGGAGGGATTTGAAAACAAGGGTGAAAATTTTAAAATTGAGGCGATGCCATATGAAAAGTGCAATATACAATAAAGTTTCAACCTCTGATGAATAAAAAAGCATGTTTAAAAACACACTGAAGCAACAGGTTAATGTGAGCCACAATCCAACCACAATATCTCTAACATTACTCAGCCTGTGGACTTACTGTAGCTAATGTATTAACCACACTTACCAGGGCTGTTAAAGGTCAAGTTGCAAAACTTGAATATTTCCCACCTACAAATGCTATTCGCATTTTTGTTTACTTGCATACGCTGCATGAACAGAATAATTTCTGGAGATAATTCCTTTTCTGGCTGCATGAGATATTTCTCAAATACAAACATGATCAGTCCAAAAACGTCTTAAATACGTTCAAACAAACTCTTGGCACTGGGTCCTCATATTGAACAACAGACTGAAACAATTTGCAATTATTGAAGAAGAATGGAAATGGAACAATTTGTACTTGTTTGCAGAGTTTTGTTGGAATCTGTTTTGTCATTTGTCCTGTAACAGCCTGTCAAACACCAAAAGCTTCAAATCATAATGATAAACATTCCTCAATAATTTTTTTCCAATATTAGGGCTGTTAACTCCTCTTGGATAGTAATTCTCACAATTCGCTGCTTCAAGAGATCCAAAACCACATCACTGTAAACCCCAAAACATGCATCGTTCTTTTCTTCACTAAGTTGCCTAGTTTCAACCTTTTTCAACATTACATATGGAAAGGTATATCAAATTCTCTCAATCCACCCAGATCATCCAACAAAAGTCACAACTTTTGTCAGTTGCTGATGAAAATAGTGCTGGGGATTATTCCAATTTTGCATCACTGATTATTAAGTGAAAGTGTTTATTGATGAGTCTATGCCTGCATGCAGCAAGACCTGGACAACATTCAGGCTTGGGCTAAGTGGCAAGTATCATTCGCGCCACACAATGAACATCTCCAACAAGAGAATCTAACCATCGCCCCTTGACATTCAATGGCATTACCATCACTGAATCCCCCACTATCAACATCCCTGGGGTTACTATTGGTCAGAAATTGAACTGGACCAGCCATATAAATACTGAGCAGGTTATAAGAGTAGGTCGGAGGCTAGGAATTCTGCAGCGAGTAACTCACCTCCTGACTCCCCAAAGCCTGTCCACCATCTGCAAGGCACAAGTCAGGAGTGTGATGGAATACTCTCCACTTGCCTGGATGAGTGCAGCTCCAACAACACTCAAGAAGCTTGACACCATCCAGGATAAACAGCTTGTTTGAGTAGAACTCCATCCATCACCTTAAACATTCGCCACCGACGCACAGTAGCAGCAGTGTGTACCATCTACAAGATGCACTGCAGGAACTCACCAAACCTGCAACCTCTACCATCTAGAAAGACAAGGGCAGCAGATACATGGGAACACCACCACCTGGAAGTTCCCTTTCAAGTCACTCACCACCCTGATTTGGAAATATATCACCGTTCCTTCACTGTCACTGGATCAAAAGCCTGGAACTCCCTCCCTAACAGCACTGTGGGTGTACCTACACCATGTGGACTGCAGTGGTTCAAGATGGCAGCTTACCACCACCTTCTCAAGGGCAATTAGGGATGGGCAATAAATGCTGGCCCAGCCAACATGGCCTACATCCCAGAAACAAAGAATATAATGAGTACCTTGTAGGGTTGGGGTCCACTATTCCCATCACGATGATCTTCTTCCCAGGTCTCATTCCTCCTTTTATTGCACCACCAAAAGGAACAGTCTTAAAGAAAGAGAGAAACTGCTCAATGTGACGCTGGGAGCAGGGGTGAATTACACAGTATTAAGCAGTAATTACATGCAAGGAAAATTTAGATCGAAGGCATTGATGCAGTAAGTTAAATGCATAAAAAACATGCATTTTCTTTTACCAAGCGTGGAAAGTCTTCAGACTCTGGAGACCTGAGTGAGTTATTCAGGTGTGGCTCATCCTCCGTCTAAAACAAGAATGAAATGGAAAATTATCTGAAATTATAACATGGCTTTTTCACAACCCCTGCGAGGCATTAAATGCAAGCTACTATCCAATATTATGTTAATATTATCCAGCCAGTTGGAGCAGAGATTATAGGCTCGACTCTAACAACAAACATGGATTCGATATCATTTATGCCTTTTCACCCAATCATTTCTCAATTCTCTTTGATCAATATCAGTAATTGACACAGATCTGAAAAGTTGGCGGGAGAAGAAACTCGCTCCACATTAAATCGATAGAAAACTCCTCCAAACCGGAGCAGGTACAGAATCAGAATCAATCAAAACAACAGCCTCAAAGGCTGAGCAAGAAACTGAACTCCCGGAGCAGGAGCAGCGACACCGGGACTCAATCCGGACTGAAAACCGAGGCCTAAACTGACAGCCGGAGTCAGAACCGGAATCCCTGAATATCCAAGTCCCGGAGTGATCGGGATCGGGGTGTTCCTGAGTCAATCCCGAATCCCCAGGCTCGGGGTTCGCCCTCCCAGAGAGGGGAGCGGAATGTGCTGCCGCTGATCGGGATCCGGTTCTGGTCGGGATCCCGATGCCCCGCACTCACAGTTTGCTCCTTATTCGTTGCCATCTTGCACCGAAGTCAGTAGAAGCTGTGGAATCGGCCCGGGATTTGAGGACGTGGAGGCGGCGCCCGCCCCACCCGCCGGCGGAACCCGCCCCGCCCGCCGGCGGCGCCTCCTCTATCTCCCGGTGTAACCGCGACCTCCGCAATCTCTCCGCTTCCTGCACCGCCGGCTGTCCGCAATCCAACCGCAAATGGCGGCGAATCCTGTTTGGGTTTAACACAAAGCAGGAAATCCAGGAGTTAAACTGGAGAAACCGCGATTGGAAAGGTGGAAAGAGAAATGTGATGGAGGGGGTTTAAATTTAAGAAGGGGCTCTGCCAGAATGAACCCGCATTTAAGGAGGATAGATTAACACAAAATAAAGGCCCGGAGAGTTCCACAGGGAATTAACGATCGCAAATGTAATCGGAACAGATTCAGTCATAATGTTCAGAAGGAAATTGGATAAATTGTTAAACAGGATCGAGGGACGCTCATTTAAGACAGAGATGAGAATTTTTTTTCTTAGAGATGGTGAGGAACCTCTCTTCCTCGAAAGGCAGTGGAAGCAGAGTCTGAATATTTTGAAGACAGAACAAGATAGATTTTTGATTAACAACTGGTTAGGCAGGAATGTGGAGCGGAGATTACACTCATCAATCATGATCTTACTGAAAGGTGGAGCAGGCTTGAGGGGCCGAGTGGCCTACTCCTACTCCTAATTTGCATGTTTGTATGTAGGGATTACTGAGGGGGCTCGAGCACGGGAGGGAGATGATTTGGATACCTTGTTGAAAGAACCAGCGGAGACAGAAAGGGCCAAAGAATCACCTCCAGTACTGTGTCCTCTCTGGTGAAGACGGACAGAATAGCACCCCCCCATTCATCCATAGTCTGCCAACCAGTTGGTAACACTCTCACCCAGCTCGGAGTCAGAAGGTTATGGGTTCAGTGGATAATCCAGGCCAAGAACCTGTGGAAACCTGAGTGAGCACCGCACTGTCAGAGGGTTAATACTGAGGGAGAGCCACACTGTCTGAGGGTCAGTACTGTGGGAGTGCTGCATGGTTGGAGGGTCAGTACTGAGGGAGCGCTGTACTGTTGGAGGGTCAATACTGAGGGAATGCCACACTGTTGGAGAGTCAGTACTGAGGGAGTGCTGCACTGTCAGAGGGTCAGTACTGAGGGAGTGCTGCACTGTCAGAGGGTCAATACTGAGGGAACGCCACAGAGGGTCAATACTGAGATGGTGCTGCACTGTTGGAAGTGCTGCCTTTTAGGTGAAATGTTAAATTAAGACCCCGTCCGTCCACTTGCTTGGCAGTGAAGGGTCTCATAGCACTTTTTGGAAGATGAAGAGTGAAGTTTTCCCTCATATACTGGCCAATATTTCAGTGTCAGGTAACATCACTAAAAGCAGATTATCTGGTCATCATCTCATTGTTGTTTGTGGAGTTTGCTGTGTGTAAAATTGGCTGCCATCTTTTCTGCATTACACTCATTGACTGTGAAGCACTTTGGGACCATCCTGACAATGTGAAAGGTTCCATGTTTCTCTCTGTCTTATCTCCTATAACTGGAGTGCAAATTTCAAAGCAAGAATTATGGGAATTATAATAAACTTTTGTTCACCATTACACTCACTAACCACGCAGCTATCATTCAGTCTGGGTGCTTTTGGTTTTTAATGTACATGTACATTAATTTGGTGTTGTTGGTGATTTAAATGTGGATTTTTTTAAGGGATATCCCATGAAAAATTGCAGTATGATGAACCCACAATCAGTGGGAAGGAGGCTGAGAGTCAGAATTTTCCAGCCCCTTCCTCTGACGGGATTTTCCAGTCTCACTGATGTGAATGGAGATTTCAATGGCTCGCTGGTCCCACTGCGGAGGTGGGATGCTGCAAAATTCAGACCTTAGAGTCATTTACACTACAGTAGGAGGCAATGGTGGATTTTCATGCCATATCGTCCCATTCCCACCTAATTAATTATGCAGCCTCAGGAAACATGCCGTCTCAATTTGCCTGCCACCACCTTACTTCACTGCTTTGCCATGCCAGGTGCCATATTTAAACTGCAGCTGCGCACATACTTCTCAATGCTTGCAGCCTAGGACTGCTCTGGTGAAGACAATGCCCCAAAAGCCAAGAAGAGCGCAGCCCCCCAATTCAGTGACACATCCCCAGGATACCTTTTGGACACGTGGAGGCCCGCCGTGATGTCCTCTACCCCCAGCTCTGGCCGCAGGAGACATATTAGTCTCAGTACTCAGGCTTGGGAGGTGGTCAGTGCCAACACTGCACACAAGAGGTCACCCATCCAGTGCAGAAAATGGATGAAAAATCACATCCATGCTGCCAGGGTAAGGCACCCAACATATCACTCTAAACTCACACACTCACAAGATAATCTCACTCACAGCACATCACCACTCACTCTCTCACACACATCCTCATATCTCCATCTGGCCTCATCTCCTCTGGAGGCTGCCTCCTCAGCCCTCACCCTCTTGAGGCCACTTGCACAGATCAACATGTGTCCCCACACACCCTGGGATACCCTCCTTCTCCAGTACAGCCCTCATCCTGCAGCCTCTTCCCTTGCCTGAGGCCACTTCTCCCCCTTCCCCGGGCAAGCCTTAGCCCTGCAGCCATTGAAAAGCCGTCCCTACCTTATGGCTGGTCTGGTGGGTAAAGACCTGCCCGTGAACCCCCCTAAAAGCGACATGGTGCTGCCTGTGAAGCCTGGGGCTGATGATCACAAGTGCTGCCCAAAGCGAGATAGGCAAACACACCTCGAAGTCCTGAGCGAAGTGCAGCTCGCCAGGTGCATGTCACTTGTGTACAGTTGTGAAACACGTCAGCGTGCAATCACACCAACATGCCTGGATGATCCCGCGTGGCGGAATGATTCTGGTGAGCTGGACTTATGATGAGATGCTGAAGTATTGAAATAAGGTTCCCAAAGTGCAGCGGCCCACCATTAATGAGCAGAGCAGATGATTGCAAACTGGTTTCACGATGGCACAAAACCAATTTTTGGCCTTCTTGCTCTATTGTTCCCCCTGCCCCCACCCACATTGAAGCCCGACGCCAACGGGGCCATAGAATTCCGACCATTGTCTCTATTTATGAAGCCCAAGATCCCATATGCTTTGCTAACCACTTTCCCAACATAACCGGCCACCTTCAAAGGTCGATGTACGTGCACACCCAGGTCGCTCTGTCCCTGCACACTTCTTAGAAATGTGCTATTAAATCTACGTTGCATCTTCCCATTCTTTCTGCCAAAATGCATCCTCACACTTCCCTGTTGCCTCACAGATCAATAACTGGGGCAAATGGGTCAGAGGCATCATTGGGATCAGAATTAAACTGCTCGTGTTAATTCGCTATCAAAACAAACTGCAGGGAAGTAATTTAATCCATCTAACTAGGCGATTAATCTAATAGGCTGTACAGATATAAACTGTCCATCTGTCTCAATTTACCAGTCCATGAAATAAGAAATAATGATAAGTTACTATTTCTGTGCATAATATGAAAGCGCTCTCATGATTTCCTGGTTTAAATAACAATGGATCTGCAATCAAAGACTGAATAGTAATCCCCAAAATTAAAATTCCTGCTCATTATCATTAAGATATTGTATATCCTGCAATTTTACATAAAGCTATTGTTTCATTAAAATCTCTCCTTTAAATGTATTGAATAAGAACCCTACCAATGTAGATTGGCAACGTGTACCATTGAAATGCTTTCTCTGCTACTGAATTGTTCCAGAAAGTATATAATCTGTATTTCAAAATGAGCGATTTGGATGGGGAGAGACACTGACCATGAAGCAGATAGGCTGTGTTAGTGAGGGATAGAACATCAAAACCCAGAATCCAGTCAGAGCCATTAAAATGTGCTTTCAGGATGAGGTTGTCAGTGGGAGAATCTTGGTTACAATTCTGCATCTACAGTAGACACATTCTCAGGTGCAGCATCATCTGTAAGTGGATCTGACAATCAGGACAATTCCTTTACTCCACAAGGTTAGGCCTTGACATGACCTGGGTCTGTAAGCCCCAGTCTGCATGTTGGATTCTATGATCTCCTGAGCACATCTCTCCAGCTTTAGCAAAATGGACTGTGAACAACAACAACCAGCATTTATACAGCATCTTGAACAAAGAGAAATGCCCCAAGGTACTTAAATAAGCACAGTCAATGAGATGAGGCCAACTGTCGACCATGAGCAGTTTATTTCGCTCACAAATGACTTAGCTTTAATTTTAAGATTATCCTGCCTTGCTCTGGATTTTCCACAAGGAGGAAATAATGACTCACCATTGAAACATTCTTGTGTAGAATTACATGGACTGTAGAGCACAGAAACATGCCATTCAGCCCAACCAGTCCATACTGGTGTTTAAGCTCCATATGAGCATCCTCCCATTCTTCCTCATTTCACTCTATCACTGTATTCTTCAGTTCCTTTCTCCCTTATATATTTATATAACTTCCCTGTAAACATCATCTCTGCTATTCCTTTTGGTACTGAGTTCCATATTCTCATCACTCTCTGGGTAAAGAAGTTTCTCCTGAATTCCTACTTGGATTTCTTGGTGACTATCTTATATTGATCACCTCTAGTTTTACTCTTCCCCGAAAGCAGAAACGTTCTCTATCATATTGGGAAAATGCTGGAATACCTAATTAAGGAGATAGTAGCAAGACATTTAGAAAATCATAATACAATCAGAGTCAACATGGTTTTGTGAAAGGGAAACTGTGTTTGCAAAATTTATTTGAGTTATTTGAGGATGTAACAAGCAGGGCGGATAAAGGGGAACCAGTAGATGTAATACATATGGATTTCCAAAAGAGATTCAAGAAGGTGCTACATAAAAGGTTACCACACAAATAAGAGTTCATGGTGTTGGGAATGATATACTAGTATGGATAGAGGATGGCTAACTAACAGGAAACAGAATCAAGATAAATGGGTAATTTTCAGGCTGGCAAACTAACTAGTGCAGTCCACAGGGATCAGTGCCAGGCACTCAACTATTTACAATCTATATTAATGGCTTGGATGAAGGGACAGAGTGAATTATAGCCAAATCTGCTGATAGGTAGGAAAACAAGTTGTGAGGACACTAAGGGTCTGCAAATAGATATAGATAGGTTAAGTGAGAGGCATAAAATTTGGCAGATGAAGTTTAATGTGGGAAAATGTGAGATTATCCACTTTGGCAGGAAGAATAGAAAAGCAGAATATTATTTAAATGGGGAAAGACTGCAGAATACTGTGGTGTAGAGGATCATTAAGGGGCATGCGAGGAGACAGGCAACTCTGCTTAAGTGAGGTGGAGGTCGAGTGAATAGCAAATTAGATTCACATGGGAATTTGGCGCATGGGGGAATGAGGTGTAATGTACGTAGGAATTATTCTAAGTTAGTTAAGAAAGTAATTAAATTAAGCTAACTAAACAACACAAGACAGCCCATAAAGCAGTGGGAGTTCGGAGAGAGACTGAGCCCATAAAATAGCAGAGAGAGAGAGAGAGAGTCCACAGATAAAATCTAAAAGTGACATCACAGGAGTTCCATAAGTTGATTGGTTGGTAAGTATAGATCTTTCCAGACCGGGCACAGCGAAGGTGATTGGTGAGTGACAGGTGAGTTATATACCATACTGTAGTAAACACTTTATATAAAGTTTAAGGAATGTCAGTGCAGCTCTGCCATGTGGATTGTGCATCCTGAGGGATGTGGGAAGTCTTGCAGGCACAAAGTGCCCTCGCTGACTGCATCTGCAGGAAGTGTCACCAGCTGCAGAATTGTGAGCTCTGGGTTGCATGACACAAGCGGCAGCCCGAGTCAATGTGGTGCATCTGCAAGGCTGAGGATTACATGGATAGCATGTGTAGAGAGGTGTTCACACCGCAGTTTAGGAATGTGTAGGCAGAGAGGGAATAGGTGATCACCAGAAAATCTAGGAGGACCAGGCAGGTAGTGCAGGAATCCCGAGGCTACCTCGCTCTCTAACCACTTTTCCATTTTGGATACTGGTGAGTGAGATGGTTCCTCAGAGGACTGTAGCAAGAGCCAAGTCCATGGCACCACAGGTGGCTCAGCTGCACAGGATGAGAGGTGGAAGACTAGAAGTGCTATAGTGGTAGGGGATTCCATAGTTAGGGGAGTCATAGTTAGGGGAATCACTCACCATCCTGACTTGGAAATATATCACCGTTCCTTCACTGTCACTGGGTCAAAATCTTGGAACTCCCTTCCTAACAGCACTGTGGGTGTACTTACACCATGTGGACTGCAGCAGTTCAAGAAGGCAGCTCACCACCACCTTCTCAAGGGCAATTAGGGCTGGGCAATAAATGCTGGCCCAGCCAGCAAAGCCCACATCCCGTGAATGAATTTTAAAAAGGGGGAGCAGACAGGCATTTCTGCAGCTGTAGACATGACTCCAAGATGGTTTGTGGCCTCTCTGGTGCCACGGCTAAGGATATCACAGAGCAGCTGCAGGAGATTCTTTTGAGGGAGGGTGAACAGCCAGAGATTGTGGTCCACATTGGGTCCAATGACATGAGTAGGAAAAGGGATGAAGTCCTGAAAGCAGATTTTAGGGAGTTAGGAAGGGAATTAAAAAGCAGAAGCTCAAGAGATGTAATCTCAGGATTATTCCCAATGCAAGGTGCTAGTGAGCATAGGAATAGGAAGATTGAGCAGTTCAACAAGTGGCTGGAGAAATGGAGTAGGAGGGAGGGCTTTAGATTTCTGAGGCATTAGGATCAGTTCTGGGACAGGTGGGGCCTGTACAAGAAAGATGGGTTACACCTTAACAGGGCTGGGACTAATGTCCTCATGGGGCAGTTTACTAGTGCTGTTGGGGAGGGTTTAAACTAGATTGGCAGGGGGATGGGAACCTGAGGGGATATTCAGAGTGGAGAAGGAAAAAACTGGCAGTGGGAATTAGAGAAGTAGTAACTGATAAGGAGGATATACCTGAGTCAAGTGAGTTGGAATCAAATGTTGGCGGAAAAGACGGTGGGTGAACAATGGGCCACCTTCAAAGAAAATGTATTGCAGACAATGTCAAGGTATGTTCCCTTGAAGGGGAAAGGTAGGGCAAATAAATCGAGAGTGCTCTGGATGTTGAAAGAGATAGAGCTAAAGATGAAAAGGAAGAAGTGCATATACGACAGATGTCAGATAGAAAATAGAATGGAGAATCAGGCTGAATATAGAAGGGACAGAGGGAATGAAAAAACTAATAAGAAAAACAAGGAAAGAGCATGAAAAGAGACTGGCAGCTAATATAGAAGGGAATCCCAAGGTCTTCTATAAGCAAATAAATAATAAAAGAGTCGTAAAAGAAAGAGTAAGGCCGATTAGGGACAAAAAGGGACTTGCATGTGGAGGCTGGAGAAATAGTGGGGGTGTTTGTCTTTGCAAAGGAAAAAGATGCTATCCAGGCTCAGGTGAGAGAGGAGATAAATGGTACATGAAAGAATTTATAATTGAGAAGGAGCAGGTGTTAGAAAGATTATCTTTACTTAAAATTGATAAGGTACCAGACCCAGATGAGATGCATCCAAGTGTACTGAGGGATGTGAGTGGAAATTGCAGAGGCACCAATGATAATCTTCCAGTCTTTCTTAGACACTGGAGAGGTGCCAGAGGACTGGAGAACTGCGAATGTTACACGCTTGTTCAAAAAGGGGTGCAAGAATAAAGCTGGCAACTACAGACCAGTCAGTTTGACCTCAGGGTAGGGAAACTTCTGGAAACTACAGTATGGGGTAAAATCAGTAGTCACTTAGACAAGTGCAGGATAATTAAGGAAAGCCAGATATTAAAGAGAAAATCATGTTTAACTAACTTGTTGGAGTTTTTTGAAGAAGTAATAGAGAAGATTGATAAGGGCAACACTGTTGATGTGGTGTATAAAATAAAGGGAGAGGCTCTAAAGGAGGTGCAGGAACAGAGGCACCTTGGTGTATACGTACATCAGTCATTGAAGATGGCAGGGCATGTTGAGAGAGCAGTTAATAAAGCATATAGTATCTTAGGTTTTATTAATAGGGGCATTGAGCATAAGAATAAGGAGGTCATGTTGAACTTGTATAAGACACTAGTTAAGCCTCATCTGGAGAACTGTGTCCAGTTCTGGGCGCCATACTTGAGGAAGGATGTGAAGGCATTGGTGAGACTACAGATGAGATTCACAAGAATGATTCCTAGGATAAAAAAACTGAGGATGGATTGGAGAGGTTGGGACTGTTTTCCTTGGAGAAAAGAAGGCTGAGAGGAGACTTGATAGAGGTATTCAAGATCCTGAGGGGTATGGACAGGGTAAATCGTGAGAAAATGTTCCCACTCAAGAGAGCATCAAAAACTACAAGCACAGATTCAAAATAATTGGCAAAATGAGTAAATGTGATGTGAGGAAAATGTTTTTCACCCAGAGGGTGGTTGGAATCTGGAACAAACTTCCTAGGAGGGTTGTGATTCTGCGAACTGTGATTCTATGATTCTGTGAACTTGGTGTCCTCATACACGAATCACAACAAAGTTAGCATTGATTAGGAAGTTATTGATTAGAACAGTGATTAGGAAGGCAAATGGAATGTTGGCCCTTATTACAAGAGGGATGGAGTATAAAAGTAGGGAAGTGTCATGAAGAGATATTAATGTATATAATGTTCGTGGAAATTATTTTTTAAAAAAGGGTCCTAGTGGAGTCTGTGTCTATGTGTGTATCTGTGTGTGCCTTACTTGTTTCTCACTATTTACCCTGTCCATACCCCTCAGGATCTTGAATACATCTATCAAGTCTCCTCTCAACCTTCTTGGATTAAAGCCAGCTAGTCTGGCTGCTTTGATATATTGTAGTTTTAATATGTTAATTAGGTCAATGTAGGGAGGGTAGAAGGTAAAGTGTAAATTTGCATTTGTTAAAAGAATTCAAGACTGCAGGCGAAACCTTACACCTAGCTAGAAGATACCAAGCAATGTGTTTTTTTTCAGCTTACTAATAAAATTGGTGGGATGAAAGGATGTTATTAGAAGAGGTAAAGTTAAAAGCCGAGTGATACAATGGAAAATTTACATTCAAAGAGAAAGATATGTATAAAGGAGAAAGGAGATTGTGTGTAAGGTAGAGGCATTTTAAGATCCAAGAAGTGTGAAAAGCCTGCAGCCTGTAAGCCTGAAGTATGTCTGCAAGGATCCAGAGCTGAAAGAAACTCATTTTGAATGCGACTGTCCAGGGTATGCTTTGCCAGGTGTCTGTTTAAATCTCTGAGTTTTACTGTTGTCTTAATGGGGGTGTAACTGAGAGTCAGGTTAATTAGAGGGTTTTTGTAGTTATTATAGTAGTAATTTTGTAGATGTGTGTATATGTTTACAATGTTTCTTGTATTCATAAATGTTTAATTTAGTTTTATAAAAAACCTCTTGAGACTTGGTGGTCTTACTACTGAATTCAAAGCCTGCACCTTGAAACACACAAATTGCAAAAATGGGTTATGACAGTTGTTTCAAGTTTCCCTCTGGGATTTGAACAACTCAGCCTTTACCATCGGCTGTGTCATAATAGAAGCCATGCTACAATTGGCAAGGGCATTGGTGAGACCATTGTTACGAATTCTGGACTTTAAAAGATGGTTATGTTTTAAACTGTCATTTTTAATTCAAAGTAACATGAAGTAGTTTGGAGAAGGGGGTGTGACCGACAAAATCTGCCCAGAGACAAGCCCATGTGACCTGCTTGTTCTAGAGACAGAAGCTCAGGTCAAAACTTACTGAAAGTAAGGTGCAAGTCTTAGCATCTGGACACAAAGGAGGAAGCAGCTAGGCTTGCTGCTTAAAGACTCTCAGAGTCAGTCAGACAGAGGGACCTGAGGGAGAAAACCCAAAGCAGGTGCTACTACGCCAGGCAACAGAAAAGGGCTGTTTTTGGGATGACTATCAAGCAAAGGGCTAGTGAGGACAAAACTCCTGTTTGAAGAATCAAAGCTTGTGGAGATTAAAATACCAATGAGTTGCTACTAGAAGTCCATTTGATTATGTTCAGAAGATGGGGTGAAGGGACTTCCTTTTAAAAGGACACTGGAAGATTCACCCTGATGAGGTATTGAGAAGAGGTCCTGTGAAAGCTGGGAGGACCTTGAGACATTAAACACAAGACGACATCTCTGCTGAGAACGTAGTGTAATGCATACATATGGTGTGGGGTTTTCGGTTGTGTTAAGAAGTTAATGAATCTTCTTCCAGTGTCCTTTTAAAAGGAAATCCCTTCACCCCATCTTCTGAACATAATCAAATGGACTTCTAGTAGCAACTCATTGGTATTTTAATCTCCACAATCTTTGATTCTTCAAACAGGAGTTTTGTCCTCACTAGCCCTTTGCTTGATAGTCATCCCAAAAACAGCCCTTTTCTGTTGCCTGGCGTAGTAGCACCTGCTTTGGGTTTTCTCCCTCAGGTCCCTCTGTCTGACTGACTCTGAGAGTCTTTAAGCAGCAAGCCTAGCTGCCTCCTGTAGTTTAGGGTATTAAATGCCTACTAAGTAATGTTAAAATCAATGTTGATTTTAGTTTGTTGTCAAAGGAAAAATCTTAAAACTGAAATCTTGTGTGATCTGTTGTGTTGGTCATTGGGAATTCATATCTCTTTTTAAACGTTATCAGTCTCCATGGAGATCATAACACCACATGTAGAGTACTGGCACAGTTTTGGTCTCTTTATTTAAAGAGGGATATAATTGCATTGGAAGCTGTTCAGAGAAGTTCAATAGACTGATTACTGAGATGAAGGAGTTGTCTTATGAGAAAAGGTTCAGCAGGTTGGGCATATACTCATTGGAGTTTAGAAGAATGAGCGATGAATTATTGAAACATTTGACAGAGTAGATGTTGAGAGGATGTTTCCCTTTGTGGGGTAATCCAGAACAAGGGGGCACAGTTTGAAAATAAGGGGTCTCCCTTTTAAAATGGAGATGAGGAGGAATTTCTTCTCTCAGATGGTCTTTAGTCTTTGGAATTCTCTTCCCCAGAGAGCAGTGGAGGCTGGGTCATTGAATATATTCAAGACTGAGTTGGGCAGAATTTTGATTGACAAGGGAGTCACGGGTTATGGAGGCTAGCAGGAAAGTGGAGTTGAGGCCAAGGTTAGACCAGCAATGATCTTATTGAATGGTGGAGAGGTTTGAGGGGCCGAATGGCTGACTGCTCCTCTTTCTCATGTTCTAATGTTCTTTCAAAAACCTCTAGGTCCCCCCTCAGCCTTCTCTTCTCTGTTCATCCTTTCCTGATATGTATCACCTAAGTTTTGGTATCAACCTTGTAAATATTTTTTGCGCCCTCTCAAGTGCCTCTATATCCTTTTTCTAATGTTGACCAGACTTACACCATACTGCAGGTGCAGCTGAGTGAAGGTATATGGAGACCAGAGAAACAGGTGGAGCCTGATCTGTGCCATTCAATGAGATCATGGCTGATCTGTGACCTAACTCTATTAACCTGCCTTTGACCCTAATGCCTTAATATCTTTGGTTAACAAAAATCTATCAATCTCAGATTTAACATGACACTTGAACTAGCACCAATTGTCATTGACCAGCTCACTACATTAATGAACATATGAAACTACTTATTTAAGTTGGTGAAAACATCAGTTAAATTTGGAGAAAAGGTACCTCCATAATTGGAACTTTAAACATGCAGCAAATCTAAACATTGCTTTGAATTTACCGTTAGAGTTGCTGAACCGTCCTACACACTGCGATGTTTTGTAGGAGTAACTAGGAATTTCCATAACTCAGCATTTCATAGATCTGCAAGTTAGTTTTTCAGTAACAATATGATGTTGTAGTATATAATATCCATTATACAAATTCCTGCTGTTTTGATTCAAACTGATTGGATTGTCTCTCCTCCCACAAGGGATATGACAGAGATTACAAGTGGCTGAATTGGAGTTAGCCGCCTGCATGTGTCCCATATCACGGCAGCCTATGGCAGTACACATTACTGATCCAGTACAATGTATCAGCACATTGCCTCCACGATAACCAGAATGTTGCTTTTGCAATGGAACAGACAAATAAATATGTACTTATCTAACACCTTTCATATCCTCAGACGCCCAAAGTGTTTCACTGCCAGTAATTGGTTAGATGTAGTCAAAGGTGCTTTGTAGAAAAATGTGATCTCAGTTTGCACACAGTAGGATCCCACAATTGCAATGAGATTAATGATGAGAATCTGTTTTCGTGGTTTTTGTTGGGGAATGTGTGGCTCTTGATGCAAAGCCTGAGATTGGATCTGTGTTGAATTGGCTGCAGGGAGCTAAAACAGCTAGCGTAGGCAAAAGCATTTGTAGAAGATTCTTGCTTCCAACGACTCTCTAGTGATCCCTTCTGAAAGGACACCTGTAGACATCAAGTTAGACTCAGCTATGTTTTCCCCACCTTTTCCTTAGTTAAATAGGCTGCCAAAACTCATCACCAATCTTTATGCCTGAGTGTTAGCTCTTGGCTGACTTACCAGGAGACATCAACCATCCTTGGTAAGTAAGGGAAAATATTGAAGGAAAATAAATTCATTTTCATTCAAATGTCTCTGTTGTTGTGTATTAAGTTATCTCCACCCTGTATTTACTTGATTGTTACACTTCATTGATGGATTAATATTTCACTTTGTCTTGCCAACATTTCACATTCAACCAGTCCCACCAGAAACACATTGGGGGCCGTACCTTCTGAGCTCCAGGGCATCATATCTGGGGGGAATCCCAATGATGTATTGGGGACTCCCCCATCTTCCATCAGGAGTTCCCAGGTAAGGATTGCAAGGCAATTTCCCGGGACTTTCAAACTTCCCATGAGCAGTTGGGAACCATTCAAAAATATGATTTAAATCGCAAACTTTGGATGGTTCCCACTGTGTTCCATCATTAGTTACCCAGGAAAAGTTAAAAGAATTAAGACTACTTCTAGCCTCAGGGTAACTATTGTACAGACCCACACTGATGCACCCCCCAAGGGACTATCCTCAACCCCCCAAACCCCCAGGGGAACGCCCCCACCTCTGACTACTCCCCACTCCAAGGGGTTCCCCCCTCCATGGGACACCCCCCACCACCCCCAAGACCACAGGCACCACGAGACTCCCCCTGACCCCTGACCTGAGCTGCCCTTCCCTCAAGGCCCAACTCAACTCGAACCCCCCACACCAAGGCCCAGCCTGACAAATCTGACCACCCAATCCCATTGCCCCTTCCACTCCAAACCCCCCCACCCCCCACACCCCCCTCCCAGGGCCTGGCCCAACCCAAACCTCCCGTCTCCCAAGGCCCAGCCCAACCAGGCTCAACCCCACCTCAAGGCCTGGCCCAACCAGACCCAACCACCCCCCACATCACCAAACCCCAAGACCTGACCTGATCTGACCCAACATCCCCTCTCCACCCAAGGCCCGAGCTGACCAAACCCAACCGAACCCCCATCAAAGGTCCGACCTGACCACAGCCCTCACAAAGGACTGACCCAACCTGACACCCCCACCGCCTCAAGGGCTGAACTGACCCAATCCATCCCTCCACCCCCCAACCCCTGACCTGACTCACCCCCCAAAGGCCCAGCCTGACTCCAACCCCTCCATACAAATCCTACCCACTTACCAGGCACAATTACCTTGTGTCCTGAAATCCATTGATCTTTGTGCCCCTGGGTATTAAATTAGAAGTCTGTGGAGATTGTAACATTTAAGGTACAGGATGTTACAATGTCTGTTACATTGGTTCCTGCTTAGTGACAAGGGTGGGATCCTCTAGGAGTGTTTTGATAGGTCATCAGATCAGTTCAAGGTTCAGTGAACAGCTCTTCTTGAGGCAGTCAGTTTGAGGCAGTCAGCTCTAGGTAGTCTGCCAGCCAGAAGTGTCACAGACACAGGGTCTGGAATAGGCCCTGTTAAGTAAGTTAAGGAAAGGGAGCAAAGAAATAGGTTCGGAATTAAAGAAAGAGCTGCAGACTGACTCCCTAGTGTGGGCCATTGGGGCAAAGGTCCGTTCTGGAGCAGTGGTGTTCTGCTTGGCACAGCATAGATCTGAAAGTGTGCTTTTAGGCTAGTGTTTGAATGTATTCGAGAGTCCAAGGAGAAGGAATCTCAGAAGGTGAGACTGAAACACTGTGAAGTGGGCCATTGTTAAAGCCGTCCAAGTGGGAATGACTTTTGCAGAGGATTCCATGGAACGATCTTTGAAGGTGAAGCTGTGAATCCCTTGTGAAAGAGACTTTCAATGAGATTGTTTGACTTAGTATTACTGACATCTGGGTGGTTTCTTGAGAAATCCATGGACTCTGTCTTGGTTGCGTCTGTTAATTACTCTGTAGTGTGGTGTGTCCAACCATATTGTAAATTGTTTTATCTTTCTGAACTTGTATGGTAAAGTTTGTTTTCGTTCATTCAAAACTGCGGAATCTTGTGGTTTTATTCCAAAAGCAGGTATCCTGAATCCCAACCTTCATCAACTTTAAACAAAACGCTATTGATTCCTAACCAGATCTTCCCCCCGTGACCCGAGACCTGGACAAGATTGATATTACTTGTCAAAGACTGGACCTACTGGTTTATGGCAGCTAGTGGTGTAACATAGAGTGCGTGGCTTACTTACCTTTGACTCTACAGTCCTCAGAGCTAGGCCCCAGGGACAATACACTGCCCAGATCTCACCCGGCCTGAGTTGGAAGGTTGGGTGAGATAGGAGTGGTTGGATTTTCAGGTAAGGACTTTCGAGCAGGGTGGCAATTTGACTCAATTGGCACTTTAACTGGCAATTTATCCCACACACTTGCTGTGCACAGATTGACAGCTGTGTTTGAATTACATAAGAATAGTCATTGCACTTCAAAGAAGTAATTGATTGGAAATGAAGCGCTTTGAGATAACCTGAGGATGTGATAGGTACTATATAAATGTAACTTCCTCCTTCCCAGTTTGCAAGCATTTATGTCAGTGTTGGAATGGGATTCAATCGAAAGGGAATTGTATATATATCTGAAGGTGAAAAAATTGCAGAAATATGGGCCTAAATTTTCCCCTCATCAGTGTGTGCGATCGGTGGGCCCGGGACAGGCTGGGAA
The DNA here is from genome assembly GCA_026770705.1 of Isurus oxyrinchus. Classification (NCBI taxonomy): domain Eukaryota; kingdom Metazoa; phylum Chordata; class Chondrichthyes; order Lamniformes; family Lamnidae; genus Isurus; species Isurus oxyrinchus. The sequence goes on along the minus strand of JANJGN010000002.1, from coordinate 120,130,525 downwards.
ATGGGCCCTCATCCACGGCTGGCCCATGACCGCGATTTCACACTGGCTGGCCAATTAATGGCCTCCATGCGTGAAACGCGCGCTGAGAAGCTCAGCGCTGCTGGGGGTGGGGGGGGGGGGGCGCGATGTGGGGTGGGGTGGGGGTGGGGGGTGGTGGGGAGCGCCGGGAGAGGGTGGACGATGACGTCACTGTGGGCGGGAGGTGAGCACTTGCAGAGAGCTCCCTGAAGGCAGGCAGCGGCCTCATGGAGCTGCAGACCCGCAAATAATGAAATGAAGAACTGAAAAGGCTGCAAACAAAAATGTCCATGCATCACAATCAAGCACCTGAATGCACATCTCATAAAAATACTACCTCCTTATATTTATTTTAATTTTATTTCCTAACGGAGATTCCATCCCCCCACTTCGGATGAGGTTTGATGAAAAATGTAAAGGCCGCCTGGCCAATTCGCCCCGTCTGCCAACGGAAAAGTTGGACGGGCCACGAAAAGTTACAGACAATTGCGCAGTTAATGGGCTTAATTGCCTTCTTAATTGTTGGTGGGTGCGCTTCTGAATTTTGCACGCACCCGCCAAGCGAAATATCACACAAGTGCACAAAGACATTGAGACACATGCCTGACGTCATCTCATGTGATTTTATGCCCGATCGGGTTGGGTGTGCCCCTGTCCGCGGGACCTAAAATCCTGCCCATGGGGAAAGGGGAAGGGAGTGGGTTTAATTGGACGGCTCTTTCAGAGAGCTGGCACAAACACGATGGGCTGAATGGCCTCCTTCTCTGGTGCATAATTCCATGAAGCAATGGCCATAATGATTTAGAAACAATATCTCTTTCCATCTCCTCACATATCCAAAAGGCAGGAGTCTCACATTCACTGTCAGAACCCATCAATAATTCACTAAATCATCTCCTCACGTTCCTAATTTGAAAAGAACAAGACGTTAGATTCACTGCCACTCACTTTAACAAAGTGCAGAGTGCACGTTTGTCTGTTGAAAGCCCACTTTCTAACAGGATTCTGGGACTAATGTTACGTTTCTGCTGATTCTGCTGCTAGTTGTGTGGAATGAACTCATTTCTCACAGGCAACCATTAACTTTCCCCCTGACCAATCAATTACTCAGTGACCATTTTCCCTGGGGTTACATTTCCTTTAATAGTTTTGGTTGTCATGAATTGACAACAAACTTTCTTCAGCCACCTCCCACTGACCCAACTGCATCCCTGAAGAGCCACCTAACCCAAACCCCCAACCCCCACCATCCACTGACCCATCTCACATCCCATTACCCACCCGAGCTACATCCCATCATCCACCCGAGCTACACCACATCACCCACCCGAGCTACATCCCATCACCCACCCGAGCTACATCCCATCACCCACCCGAGCTACACCAAATCACCCACCCGATCCACACCTCATCACCCACCCGTGGTACACTCGGTCACCCACCCGATCTACACTCATTCACCCAACCGAGCTACACTCCATCACCCACCCAATCTACACCCCATCATCCACCCGATCAACACCCCATCGCCCACCCGATCAACACCCCACCACCCACCCGAGCTACACACCATCACCCACCCGATGTACACTGCATCACCCACCCGATATATACCCCATCACCCACCAAAACTGCACTCCATCACCCACCTGAACTACACCCCATTACCCACCCGAGCTACACCCCATCACCCACCCGATCGAAATTCCATCACCCACCCATGCTACACCACACCACCCACCTGATCTACACCCCATCACCGACCAGAGCTACACACCATCACCCACCCGATCTACACTCCATCACCCATCTGAACTACACTCCATCACCCACCCGATTTACACACCATCACCAAACCGAGCTACACCACACCAACCACCCGATCTACATACCATCACCCTTCCGAGCTACATCCCATCACCCACCAGATCTACACGCAATCACCCACTCTATCCACACCCAATTATCCACCCGTGTTAAACTTGGTCACCCACCCGATCTACACACAATCACCCAACCGATCTACACCCCATCACTCACCCGAGCTACATCCAATCACCCAATACACACCATCACCCACCCGATCTACACTCCATCACCCATCTGAACTACACTCCATCACCCACCCGATTTACACACCATCACCAAACCGAGCTACACCACACCAACCACCCAATCTACACCCCATCACCAAACCGAGCTACACTCCATCACCCACCCGATCTACACCCCATCACCAACCCGATCCACAACCCAACACCCACCTGATCTACACCCCATCACCCAGCCGATCTGCACCAAGTCACCCACCCGATCTACACCCCATCACACGCCCATCTACATCCCATCACCCACCCAAACTACACTCCATCACCCACCCGAGCTACACCCCATCACCAACCCGATCTAAACACCATCACCCACCTGAGCTACACTCCATCACCCACCCGAGCTACACTCCATCACCCACCCGAGCTACACTCCATCACCCACCCGATCTACACCCCACCACCCAACAGAACACCATATTACCCCCAAAAGCTACAGTCCATCATCCATCCAAACCACACCAAATCACCCACCCGAACTACACCCTATCTCCCTCCTGATCTACATCCCCTCACCCGCCCAATCTACACCATATCACCCACCCAATCTACATCCCATCACCCACCCGAGCTACATACCATCACCCACCCTATCCACACCCCATCATCCACCCGTGGTACACTCGGTCACCCACCCGAGCTACACACCATCACCCACCTGATCTACACCCCATCACCCACCCGATCTACACCCCATCACCCACCCGATCTACACCCCATCACCCAACCGATCTATACCCCATCACCCACCAGACCTACACCCCATCACCCACCCGATCTACAACCCATCACCCACCCGATCTACACCCCATCACCCACCTGATCTACACCCCATCACCCACCCGATCTACACCCCATCACCCACCCGATCTACAACCCCTCACCCTCCCGATCTACACCCCATCACCCACCCGATCTACAACCCATCACCCACCCGATCTACACACCATCACCCACCTGATCTACACCCCATCACCCACCCGATCTACACCCCATCACCCACCCGATCTACACCCCATCACCCAACCGATCTATACCCCATCACCCACCAGACCTACACCCCATCACCCACCCGATCTACAACCCATCACCCACCCGATCTACACCCCATCACCCACCTGATCTACACCCCATCACCCACCCGATCTACACCCCATCACCCACCCGATCTACAACCCCTCACCCTCCCGATCTACACCCCATCACCCACCCGATCTACAACCCATCACCCACCCGATCTACACCCCATCACCCAGCCGAGATACACCCCATCACCCAGCTGAGCTACAATCCATCAACCTCCCGACCTACACCCCATCAACCACCAGAGCAACACTCCATCACCCATTCGAGCTACACTCCATCACCCACCCGATCTACACCCCATCACCAACCCGATCCACAACCCAACACCCACCTGATCTACACCCCATCACCCAGCCGATCTGCACCAAGTCACCCACCCGATCTACACCCCATCACACGCCCATCTACATCCCATCACCCACCCAAACTACACTCCATCACCCACCCGAGCTACACCCCATCACCAACCCGATCTAAACACCATCACCCACCTGAGCTACACTCCATCACCCACCCGAGCTACACTCCATCACCCACCCGAGCTACACTCCATCACCCACCCGATCTACACCCCACCACCCAACAGAACACCATATTACCCCCAAAAGCTACAGTCCATCATCCATCCAAACCACACCAAATCACCCACCCGAACTACACCCTATCTCCCTCCTGATCTACATCCCCTCACCCACCCAATCTACACCATATCACCCACCCAATCTACATCCCATCACCCACCCGAGCTACATACCATCACCCACCCTATCCACACCCCATCATCCACCCGTGGTACACTCGGTCACCCACCCGAGCTACACACCATCACCCACCTGATCTACACCCCATCACCCACCCGATCTACACCCCATCACCCACCCGATCTACACCCCATCACCCAACCGATCTATACCCCATCACCCACCAGACCTACACCCCATCACCCACCCGATCTACAACCCATCACCCACCCGATCTACACCCCATCACCCACCTGATCTACACCCCATCACCCACCCGATCTACACCCCATCACCCACCCGATCTACACACCCTCACCCTCCCGATCTACACCCCATCACCCACCCGATCTACAACCCATCACCCACCCGATCTACACCCCATCACCCAGCCGAGATACACCCCATCACCCAGCTGAGCTACAATCCATCAACCTCCCGACCTACACCCCATCAACCACCAGAGCAACACTCCATCACCCATTCGAGCTACACCCCATCACCTAGCCGATATACACCCCACCACCCAAGAGAGCTACACCACATCACCCACCCGATCTTGACCCAATCACCGACCCGAACTACACCCCATCACCCACGCGATCTACACTCCATCACCCATCTGAGCTACACTCCATCACCCACCCGATTTAAACATCATCACCCACCCGATCTACACTCCATCACCCATCTGAACTACACTCCATCACCTACCCGATTTACACACCATCACCAACCCGAGCTACACCACACCACCCACCCGATCTACACCCCATCACCCACCCGAGCTACATCCCATCACCCACCAGATCTACACCCCATCACCCACTCTATCCACACCCAATTATCCACCCGTGTTAAACTCGGACACCCACCCGATCTACACCCCATCACCCACCCGAGCTACATCCAATCACTCACACAAGCTACACTCCATCAACCTCCCGATCTACACACAATCACTGACCCAATCTAGACCCAATCACCCAACCGAGCTACACACCATCACCCACCCGATCTACACCCCATCACCCGCCCAACTACATCCCATCACCCACCTGAGCTACACCCCATCACCCACATGAGCTACACTCCATCACCCACCCGATCTACATCCCATCACCCACCCGAGCTACACCCCATCAAACTCCCGATCTACACCACATCACCCACCCTATCTACACTCCATCACCCACCTGAGCTACACTCCATCAAACACCTGATCTACATACCAACACCCACCCGAGCTACACCCCATCACCCACCCGATCTAGGCAGCAACATCCACCCGAGTTGGAACCCATCACCCACCCGATCTACACTCCATCACACACCTGAGCTACACTCCATCACCCACCCAATCTGTAACCCATCACCCACCCGAGCTACACCCCATCACTCACCTGATCTACACACCAACACCCACCCGAGCTATACCCCATCTCCCACCCGATCTACAAAGCAACACCCACCCGAGTTGCACCCCATCACCCACCTGATCTACACTCCATCACACACCTGAGTTACAATTCTTCACCCACCAAATCTACACCCCATCACCCACCTGAGCTACAACCCATCACCAACCCGATCTACATCCCGTCACCCACCCGAGCTAAACTCCATCACCCACGTAAGATACACACCATCACCCACCAAATCTACATCCCATCACCCACCCGATCTGCACCCCTTCACTCACCCGAGCTACATCCCATCACACAACATATCAACACCCCATCAGCCACCCGTGGTGCACTCGGTCACCCACCCATACTAAACTCCATCACCCACCCGAGCTACACTCCATCACCTACCCGATCTACACCCCATCACTAACCCGATCCACACCCCATCACCCACCTGATCTACACCCCATCACCCAGCCGAGCTGCACCCAGTCACCCACCCGAGCTACATCCCATCACCCACCAGATCTACACCCCATCACCCACTCTATCCACACCCAATTATCCACCCGTGTTAAACTCGGACACCCACCCGATCTACACCACATCACCCACCCGAGCTACATCCAATCACTCACACAAGCTACACTCCATCAACCTCCCGATCTACACACAATCACCGACCCAATCTAGACCCCATCACCCAACCGAGCTACACACCATCACCCACCCGATCTACACCCCATCACCCGCCCAACTACACCCCATCACCCACATGAGCTACACCCCATCACCCACCCGAGCTACACTCCATCACCCACCCGATCTACATCCCATCACCCACCCGAGCTACACCCCATCAAACTCCCGATCTACACCCCATCACCCACCCTATCTACACTCCATCACCCACCTGAGCTACACTCCATCAAACACCTGATCTACATACCAACACCCACCCTAGCTACACCCCATCACCCACCCGATCTAGGCAGCAACATCCACCCGAGTTGGAACCCATCACCCACCCGATCTACACTCCATCACACACCTGAGCTACACTCCATCACCCACCCAATCTGCACCCCATCACCCACCCGAGCTACACCCCATCACTCACCTGATCTACAAAGCAACACCCACCCGAGTTGCACCCCATCACCCACCTGATCTACATTCCATCACACACCTGAGTTACAATCCATCACCCACCAAATCTACACCCCATCACCCACCTGAGCTACAACCCATCACCAACCCGATCTACATCCCATCACCCACGTAAGATACACACCATCACCCACCAAATCTACATCCCATCACCCACCCGATCTGCACCCCTTCACTCACCCGAGCTACATCCCATCACACAACATATCAACACCCCATCAGCCACCCGTGGTGCACTCGGTCACCCACCCATACTAAATTCCATCACCCACCCGAGCTACACTCCATCACCAACCCGATCTACACCCCATCACCAACCCGATCCACACCCCATCACCCACCTGATCTACACCCCATCACCCAGCCGAGCTGCACCCAGTCACCCACCCGATCTACACCCCATCACCCGCCATCTACATCCCATCACCCGCCCAAACTGCACTCCATCACCCACCCGAGCTACACCCCATCACCCACCCGATCTAAACACCATCACCCACCTGAGCTACACTCCATCACCTATCCGAGCTACACTCCATCACCCACCCGATCTACAGTCCATCACCCACCCGATCTACACCCCACCACACAACAGAACACCATATCACCCCCACGAGCTACAGTCCATCATCCATCCAAACTACACCACATCACCCACCCAATCTACACCCTATCTCCCACCCGATCTACATCCCCTCACCCACCCGATCTACACCATATCACCCACCCGATCTACATCCCTTCACCTACCCGAGCTACATACCATCACGCACCCTATCCACACCCCATCATCCACCCGTGGTACACTCGGTCACCCACCCGAGCTACACCCCATCACCCACCTGATCTACACTCCATCACCCACCCGATCTACACCCCATCACCCACCAGACCTACACCCCATCACCCACCCGATCTACACTCCATCACCCATCTGAGCTACACTCCATCACCCACCCGATTAAAACCCCATCACCCACCCGTGCTACACCACACCACCCACCTGATCTACACCTCATCACCGACCAGAGCTACACACCATCACCCACCCGATCTACACTCCATCACCCATCTGAACTACACTCCATCACCCACCCGATTTACACACCATCACCAAACCGAGCTACACCACACCAACCACCCGATCTACATACCATCACCCTTCCGAGCTACATCCCATCACCCACCAGATCTACACGCAATCACCCACTCTATCCACACCCAATTGTCCACCCGTGTTAAACTTGATCACCCACCCGATCTACACACAATCACCCAACCGATCTACATCCCATCACTCACCCGAGCTACATCCAATCACCCAATACACACCATCACCCACCCGATCTACACTCCATCACCCATCTGAACTACACTCCATCACCAACCCGATCCACAACCCATCACCCACCTGATCTACACCCCATCACCCAGCCGATCTGCACCAAGTCACCCACCCGATCTACACCCCATCACACGCCCATCTACATCCCATCACCCACCCAAACTACACTCCATCACCCACCCGAGCTACACCCCATCACCAACCCGATCTAAACACCATCACCCACCTGAGCTACACTCCATCACCCACCCGAGCTACACTCCATCACCCACCCGAGCTACACTCCATCACCCACCCGATCTACACCCCACCACCCAACAGAACACCATATCACCCCCACGAGCTACAGTCCATCATCCATCCAAACTACACCAAATCACCCACCCGAACTACACCCTATCTCCCTCCTGATCTACATCCCCTCACCCACCCAATCTACACCATATCACCCACCCGATCTACATCCCATCACCCACCCGAGCTACATACCATCACCCACCCTATCCACACCCCATCATCCACCCGTGGTACACTCGGTCACCCACCCGAGCTACACACCATTACCCACCTGATCTACACCCCATCACCCACCCGATCTACACCCCATCACCCACCCGATCTACACCCCAACACCCAACCGATCTACACCCCATCACCCACCAGACCTACACCCCATCACCCACCCGATCTACAACCCATCACCCACCCGATCTACACCCCATCACCCACCCGATCTACACCCCATCACCCACCCGATCTACAACCCCTCACCCTCCCGATCTACACCCCATCACCCAGCCGAGATACACCCCATCACCCAGCTGAGCTACAATCCATCAACCTCCCGACCTACACCTCATCACCCACCAGAGCAACACTCCATCACCCATTCGAGCTACACCCCATCACCTAGCCGATATACACCCCACCACCCAAGAGAGCTACACCACATCACCCACCCGATCTTGACCCAATCACCGACCCTAACTACACCCCATCACCCACGCGATCTACACTCCATCACCCATCTGAGCTACACTCCATCACCCACCCGATTTAAACATCATCACCCACCCGATCTACACCACGCCACCCACCTGATCTTCACCCCATCACCCACCCGAGCTACATCCCATCACCCACCAGATCTACACCCCATCACCCACTCTATCCACACCCAATTATCCACCCGTGTTAAACTCGGACACCCACCCGATCTACACCCCATCACCCACCCGAGCTACATCCAATCACTCACACAAGCTACACTCCATCAACCTCCCGATCTACACACAATCACCGACCCAATCTAGACCCCATCACCCAACCGAGCTACACACCATCACCCACCCGATCTACACCCCATCACCCGCCCAACTACATCCCATCACCCACCCGAGCTACACCCCATCACCCACATGAGCTACACCCCATCACCCACCCGATCTACATCCCATCACCCACCCGAGCTACACCCCATCAAACTCCCGATCTACACCCCATCACCCACCCTATTTACACTCCATCACCCACCTGAGCTACACTCCATCAAACACCTGATCTACATACCAACACCCACCCGAGCTACACCCCATCACCCACCCGATCTAGGCAGCAACATCCACCCGAGTTGGAACCCATCACCCACCCGATCTACACTCCATCACACACCTGAGCTACACTCCATCACCCACCCAATCTGCACCCCATCACCCACCCGAGCTACACCCCATCACTCACCTGATCTACAAAGCAACACCCACCCGAGTTGCACCCCATCACCCACCTGATCTACACTCCATCACACACCTGAGTTACAATCCATCACCCACCAAATCTACACCCCATCACCCACCTGAGCTACAACCCATCACCAACCCGATCTACATCCCATCACCCACCCGAGCTAAACTCCATCACCCACGTAAGATACACACCATCACCCACCAAATCTACATCCCATCACCCACCCGATCTGCACCCCTTCACTCACCCGAGCTACATCCCATCACACAACATATCAACACCCCATCAGCCACCCGTGGTGCACTCGGTCACCCACCCATACTAAATTCCATCACCTACCCGAACTACACTCCATCACCTACCCGATCTACACCCCATCACCAACCCGATCCACACCCCATCACCCACCTGATCTACACCCCATCACCCAGCCGAGCTGCACCCAGTCACCCACCCGATCTACACCCCATCACCCGCCCATCTACATCCCATCACCCACCCAAACTGCACTCCATCACCCACCCGAGCTACACCCCATCACCCACCCGATCTACACCCCATCACCCACCAGACCTTCACCCCATCACCCACCCGATCTACACTCCATCACCCATCTGAACGACACTCCATCACCCACCCGATTTACACACCATTACCAACCCGAGCTACACCACACCACCCACCCGATCTACACCCCATCACCCTTCCGAGCTACATGCCATCACCCACCAGATCTACACCGCATCACCCACTCTATCCACACCCAAATATCCACCCGTGTTAAACTCGGTCACCCACCCGATCTACACCCAATCACCCAACTGATCTACAACCCACCACCCAACAGTACACCATATCAGCCCCACGAGCTACAGTCCATCATCCATCCAAACTACACCACATCACCCACCCGAACTACACCCTATCTCCCTCCTGATCTACATCCCCTCACCCACCCGATCTACATCATATCACCCACCCGATCTACATCCCATCACCCACCCGAGCTACGAAACATTACCCACCCTATCCACACCCCATCATCCACCCGTGGTACACTCGGTCACCCACCCGAGCTACACACCATCACCCAACTGATCTACACCCCATCACCCACCCGATCTACACCCCATCACCCACCCGATCTACACCCCATCACCCAACCGATCTACACCCCATCACCCACCAGACCTATACCCCATCACCCATCTGAGCTACACTCCATCACCCACCCGATTAAAACCCCATCACCCACCCGTGCTACACCACACCACCCACCTGATCTACACACCATCACCGACCAGAGCTACACACCATCACCCACCCGATCTACACTCCATCACCCATCTGAACTACACTCCATCACCTACCCGATTTACACACCATCACCAACCCGAGCTACACCACACCACCCACCCAATCTACACCCCATCACCCACCCGAGCTACATCCCATCACCCACCAGATCTACACCCCATCACCCACTCTATCCACACCCAATTATCCACCCGTGTTAAACTCGGACACCCACCCGAGCTACACCCCATCACCCACCCGAGCTACACCCCATCACCCACATGAGCTACACCCCATCACCCACCCGATCTACATCCCATCACCCACCCGAGCTACACCCCATCAAACTCCCGATCTACACCCCATCACCCACCCTATTTACACTCCATCACCCACCTGAGCTACACTCCATCAAACACCTGATCTACATACCAACACCCACCCGAGCTACACCCCATCACCCACCCGATCTAGGCAGCAACATCCACCCGAGTTGGAACCCATCACCCACCCGATCTACACTCCATCACACACCTGAGCCACACTCCATCACCCACCCAATCTGCACCCCATCACCCACCCGAGCTACACCCCATCACTCACCTGATCTAAAAAGCAACACCCACCCGAGTTGCACCCCATCATCCACCTGATCTACACTCCATCACACACCTGAGTTACAATCCATCACCCACCAAATCTACACCCCATCACCCACCTGAGCTACAACCCATCACCAACCCGATCTACATCCCATCACCCACCCGAGCTAAACTCCATCACCCACATAAGATACACACCATCACCCACCAAATCTACATCCCATCACCCACCCGATCTGCACCCCTTCACTCACCCGAGCTACATCCCATCACACAACATATCAACACCCCATCAGCCACCCGTGGTGCACTCGGTCACCCACCCATACTAAATTCCATCACCTACCCGAGCTACACTCCATCACCTACCCGATCTACACCCCATCACCAACCCGATCCACACCCCATCACCCACCTGATCTACACCCCATCACCCAGCCGAGCTGCACCCAGTCACCCACCCGATCTACACCCCATCACCCGCCCATCTACATCCCATCACCCACCCAAACTGCACTCCATCACCCATCTGAACGACACTCCATCACCCACCCGATTTACACACCATTACCAACCCGAGCTACACCACACCACCCACCCGATCTACACCCCATCACCCTTCCGAGCTACATGCCATCACCCACCAGATCTACACCGCATCACCCACTCTATCCACACCCAAATATCCACCCGTGTTAAACTCGGTCACCCACCCGATCTACACCCAATCACCCAACTGATCTACAACCCACCACCCAACAGTACACCATATCAGCCCCACGAGCTACAGTCCATCATCCATCCAAACTACACCACATCACCCACCCGATCTACATCCCATCACCCACCCGAGCTACGAAACATTACCCACCCTATCCACACCCCATCATCCACCCGTGGTACACTCGGTCACCCACCCGAGCTACACACCATCACCCAACTGATCTACACCCCATCACCCACCCGATCTACACCCCATCACCCACCCGATCTACACCCCATCACCCAACCGATCTACACCCCATCACCCACCAGACCTATACCCCATCACCCACCCGATCTACAACCCATCACCCACCCGATCTACACCCCATCACCCACCCGATCTACAACACATCACCCACCCGATCTACACCCCATTACCCACCCGATCTACAACCCATCACCCACCCGATCTACACCCCATCACCCAGCCGAGCTGCAATCCGTCAACCTCCTGACCTACACCCCATCAACCACCGGAGCAACACTCCGTCACCCATTTGAGCTACATCCCATCACCTAGCCGATATACACCCCACCACACAAGGGAGCTACACCACATCACCCACCCGATCTTGACCCCATCACCGACCCGAGCTACACCCCATCACCCACCCGATCTACACTCCATCACCCATCTGAGCTACACTCCATCACCCACCCGATTAAAACCCCATCACCCACCCGTGCTACACCACACCACCCACCTGATCTACACACCATCACCGACCCGAGCTACACCCCATCACCCACCCGATCTACACTCCATCACCCATCAGAGCTACACACCATCACCCACCCGATTTAAGCCCCATCGCCCACCCGAGCTACACCACAACACACACCTCATCTACACCCAATCACCGACCAGAGCTACACCCCATCACCCACCCGATGTACACTCCATCACCCATCTGAACTACACTCCATCACCCACCCGATTTACACACCATCACCAACCCGAGCTACACCACACCACCCACCCGATCTAGACCCCATCACCCTTCCGAGCTACATCCCATCACCCAACAGATCTACACCCCATCAGCCACTCTATCCACACCCAATTATCCACCCGTGTTAAACTCGGTCACCCACCCGAACTACACCCAATCACCCAACCGATCTACACCCCATCACCCACCTGAGCTACATCCAATCACCCACACAAGCTACACTCCATCAACCTCCCGATCTACACCCTATCACCCATCCAATCTAGACCTCATCACACAACTGAGCTACACTCCATCACCCACCTGATCGACACCCCATCACCCAGCCGAGCTGCACCAAGTCACCCACCCGATCTACACCCCATCACCCGCCCATCTACATCACATCACCCCCCAAACTACACTCCATCATCCACCCGAGCTACACCACATCACCCACCCGATCTAAACACCATCACCCACCCGATCTACAACCCATCACCCACCCGATCTACACCCCATCACCCAGCCGAGCTGCCATCCATCAACCTCCCGACCTACACCCCATCACTCCCCAGAACAACACTCCATCACCCATTCGAGCTACACCCCATCACCTAGCTGATATACACGCCACCACCCAAGAGCGCTACACCCCATCACCCACCCGATCTACACTCCATCACCCATCTGAGCTACACTCCATCACCCACCCGATTTAAACCTCATCACCCACCCGAGCTACACCACACCACACACCTCATCTACACCCCATCACCGACCAGATCTACACCCCATCACCCACCCGATGTACACTCCATCACCCATCTGAACTACACTCCATCACCCAGCCGATTTACACACCATCACCAACCCGAGCTACACCACACCACCCACCCGATCTACACCCCATCACCCATCCGAGCTACATCCCATCACCCACCAGATCTACACCCCATCAGCCACACTATCCACACCCAATTATCCACCCGTGTTAAACTCGGTCACCCACCCGATCTACACCCAATCACCCAACCTATCTACACCCCATCACCCAGCCGAGCTACATCGAATCACCCACACAAGCTACACTCCATCAACCTCCCGATCTACACCTCATCACCAACCCGATCCACATCCCATCACCCACCTGATCTACACCTCATCACCCAGCCGAGCTGCACCCAGTCCCCACCCGATCTATACCCCATCACCAGCCCAGCTACATCCCATCACCCACCCAAACTACACTCCATCACCCACCCGAGCTACACTCCATCAGCCACCTGATCTAAACACCATCACCCACCTGAGCTACAATCCATCACCCACCCGAGCTACACTCCATCACCCACCCGAGCTACACTCCATCACCCATCCGATCTACACCCCACCACCCAACAGAACACCAAAGCACCCCCACGAGCTACAGTCCATCATCCGTCCAAACTACACCACATCAGCCACCCGAACTACACCCTATCTCCCTCCTGATCTACATCCCCTCACCCACCCAATCTACACCATATCACCCACCCGATCTACACTCCATCACCCATCTGAACTACACTCCATCACCCAGCCGATTTACACACCATCACCAAACCGAGCTACACCACACCAACCACCCGATCTACATACCATCACCCTTCCGAGCTACATCCCATCACCCACCAGATCTACACGCAATCACCCACTCTATCCACACCCAATTATCCACCCATGTTAAACTTGGTCACCCACCCGATCTACACACAATCACCCAACCGATCTACACCCCATCACTCACCCGAGCTACATCCAATCACCCAATACACACCATCACCCACCCGATCTACACTCCATCACCCATCTGAACTACACTCCATCACCCACCCGATTTACACACCATCACCAAACCGAGCTACACCACACCAACCACCCAATCTACACCCCATCACCCAACCGAGCTACACTCCATCACCCACCCGATCTACACCCCATCACCAACCCGATCCACAACCCATCACCCACCTGATCTACACCCCATCACCCAGCCGATCTGCACCAAGTCACCCACCCGATCTACACCCCATCACACGCCCATCTACATCCCATCACCCACCCAAACTACACTCCATCACCCACCCGAGCTACACCCCATCACCAACCCGATCTAAACACCATCACCCACCTGAGCTACACTCCATCACCCACCCGAGCTACACTCCATCACCCACCCGAGCTACACTCCATCACCCACCCGATCTACACCCCACCACCCAACAGAACACCATATCACCCCCACGAGCTACAGTCCATCATCCATCCAAACCACACCAAATCACCCACCCGAACTACACCCTATCTCCCTCCTGATCTACATCCTCTCACCCACCCAATCTACACCATATCACCCACCCGATCTACATCCCATCACCTACCCGAGCTACATACCATCACCCACCCTATCCACACCCCATCATCCACCCGTGGTACACTCGGTCACCCACCCGAGATACACACCATCACCCACCTGATCAACACCCCATCACCCACCCGATCTACACCCCATCACCCACCCGATCTACACCCCATCACCCACCTGACCTATACCCAATCACCCACCCGATCTACACCATATCACCCAGCCGAGCTACAATCAATCAACCTCCCGATCTACAGCGCACCACCCAACAGATCTACACCACATCACCCACATGAGCTACAGTCCATCACCCATCCGATCTACACCCCATCACCTACCTGAGCTAAACACCATTACCCACCCTACCTACATCCTATCTCCCACAAGATCTACAGCACATCAGCCACCCGATCTACACCCCATCTCCCAACCGAGCTGCATCCCATCACACACCCTATCAACACCCCATCAGCCACCCGTGTTACACTCGGTCACCCACACGATCTACACTCCATCACCCACCCGAGCTACACTCCATCACCCACCCAATCTACACCCCATCATCCACCCGATCAACACCCCATCGCCCACCCGATCAACACCCCATCACCCACCCGAGCTACAAACCATCACCCACCCGATCTACACCGCATCACCCACCCGATATATACCCCATCACCCAACAAAACTGCACTCCATCACCCACCTGATCTACACCCCATTACCCACCCGAGCTACACCCCATCACCCACCCGATCTAAATTCCTTCACCCACCTGAGCTACACTCCATCACCCACCCAATCTACACCCCATCACACACCCGAGCTACACCCCATCACTTAACCGATCTACACCTCAGCACCCAGACGAACAACACACCTTCACCCACCCGAGCTACAATAAATCATCCACCCATCTACACCCCATCACCCACCCTATCTTCACCCCATCACCCACCCGAGCTACACCCTATCACCCACTCAATCTACACTCCATCACCCACCTGAGCTACACTCAATCACCCACCCGATCTAAACCCCATCACCCACCCGATCTACACGCCATCACCCACCTGATCAACACCCCATCACCCAGCCGAGCTGCAGCCAGTCACCCACCCGATCTACACCCCATCACCCACCCGAGTTACACTCCATCAACCTCCTGATCTACACCCCATCACCCACCCAATCTACAACCCATCACCCACCCAAGCAACACACCATCACTCATCCGATCTACACACCAACATCCACCCAAGTTGCACCCTATCACACACCCGATCTACACTCCATCACACACCTGAGCTACACTCCATCACCCACCCAATCTGCACCCCATCACCCACCCGAGCTACACCCCATCACCCACCCGATTTAAACCCCATCACCCACACGAGCTACACCACACCACACACCTGATCTACATCCCATCACCGACCAGAGCTACACCCCATCACCCACCCGATCTACACTCCATCACCCATCTGAACTACACTCCATCACCCAGCCGATTTACACACCATCAACAACCCGAGCTACACCACACCACCCACCCGATCTACACCCCATCACCCTTCCAAGCTACATCCCATCACCCACCAGATCTACACCCCATCACCCACTCTATCCACACCCAATTATCCACCCGTGTTAAACTTGGTCACCCACCCGATCTACACCCAATCAGCCAACCGATCTACACCCCAACACCCACCTGAGCTACATCCAATCACCCACACAAGCTACACTCCATCAACCTCCCGATCGACACCCTATCACCGACTCAATCTACACCCCATCACCCAACCGAGCAACACTCCATCACCCACCCGATCTACACCCCATCACCAACCCGATCCACACCCCATCACCCACCTGATCTAGACCCCATCACCCAGCCGAGCTGCACCCAGTCACCCACCCGATCTACACCCCATCACCCGCCCATCTACATCCCATCACCCACCCAAACTGCACTCCATCACCCACCCGAGCTACACCCCATCACCCACCCGAGCTACAGTCCATCACCCACCCGATCTATACCCCACCACACAACAGAACACCATATCACCCCCACGAGCTACAGTCCATCATGCATCCAAACTACACCACATCACCCACCCGATCTACACCCTATCTCCCACCCGATCTACATCCCCTCACCCACCCGATCTACACCATATCACCCACCCGATCTACATCCCTTCACCTACCCGAGCTACATACCATCACCCACCTGATCTACACCCCATCATCCACCTGTGGTACACTCCATCACCCACCCGAGCTACACCCCATCACCCACCTGATCTACATCCCATCACCCACCCGATCTACACCCCATCACCCACCCGACCTACACCCCATCACCCACCCAATCTACAAACCATCATCCACCCGATCTACACCCCATCACCCACCCGATCTACACCCCATCACTCACCCGATCTACAACCCATCTCCCATCCGATCTACACCCCATCACCCACCCGATCTACAACCCATCACACACCCAATCTACAACCCATCACGTACCCGATCTACAAGCCATCACCCACCCGATCTACACCTCATCACCCAGCCGAGCTGCAATCCATCAACCTCCCAACCTACACCCCATCACCCACCGGAGCAACACTCCATCACCCATTCGAGCTACACCCCATCACCTAGCCGATCTACACCCCACCAACCAAGAGAGCTACATCACATCACCCACCCGATCTTGACCCCATCACCGAACCAAGCTACACCCCATCACCCACCCGATCTACACTCCATCACCCATCTGAGCTACACACCATCACCCACCCGATATAAACCCCATCACCCACCCGAGCTACACCACACCACAAACCTGATCTACACCCAATCACCGACCAGAGCAACACCCCATCACCCACCCGATCTACACCCCATCACCCACCCGACCTACACCCCATCACCCACCCGATCTACAAACCATCATCCACCCGATCTACACCCCATCACCCACCCGATCTACACCCCATCACTCACCCGATCTACAACCCATCTCCCATCCGATCTACACCCCATCACCCACCCGATCTACAACCCATCACCCACCCGAGCTACACCACACCACAAACCTGATCTACACCCAATCACCGACCAGAGCAACACCCCATCACCCACCCGATCTGCACTCCATCACCCATCTGAACTACACTCCATCACCCACCCGATTTACACACCATCACCAACCCGAGCTACACAACACCACCCACCCGATCTACACCCCATCACCCTTCCGAGCTACATCCCATCACCCACCAGATCTACACCCCATTACCCATTCTATCCACACCCAATTATCCACCCGTGTTCAACTCGGTCACCCACCCGATCTACACCCAATCACCCAACCGATCTACACCCCATCACCCACCTGAGCTAAATCCAATCACCCAACCGAGCTACACTCCATCACCCACCTGATCTACACCCCATCACCCAGCCGAGCTGCACCCAGTCACCCACCCGATCTACACCCCATCACCCGCCCATCTACATCACATCACCAATCCAAACTACACTCCATCACCCACCCGAGCTACACCACATCACCCACCCGATCAAAACACCATCACCCACCCGATCTACAACCCATCACCCACCCGATCTACACCCCATCACCCACCCGATCTACAACCCATCACACACCCAATCTACACACCATCACGTACCCGATCTACAAGCCATCACCCACCCGATCTACACCCCATTACCCACCCGATCTACAAGCCATCACCCACCCGATCTACACCACATCACCCAGCCGAGCTGCAATCCATCAACCTCCCGACCTACACTCCATCACCCACCGGAGCAACACTCCATCACCCATTCGAGCTACACCCCATCACCTAGCAGATATACACCCCACCACCCAAGAGAGCTACACCCCATCACCCACCCGATCTTGAACCCATCACCGACCCGAGCAACACCCCATCACCCACCCGATCTACACTCCATCACCCATCTGAGCTACACTCCATCACCCACCCGATTTAAACCCCATCACCAACCCGAGCTACACCACACCACCCACCCGATCTACACCCCATCACCCATCCGAGCTACATCCCATCACCCACCAGATCTACACCCCATCAGCCACTCTATCCACACCCAATTATTCACCCGTGTTAAACTTGGTCACCCACCCGATCTACACCCAATCACCCAACCTATCTACACCCCATCACCCAGCCGAGATACATCGAATCACCCACACAAGCTACACTCCATCAACCTCCCGATCTAGACCCTATCACCCACCCGATCTACACCCCATCACCAACCCGATCCACATCCCATCACCCACCTGATCTAGACCTCATCGCCCAGCCGAGCTGCACCCAGTCCCCACCCGATCTGTACCCCATCACCAGCCCAGCTACATCCCATCACCCACCCAAACTACACTCCATCACCCACCCGAGCTACACCCCATCACCCACCCGATCTAAACACCATCACCCACCTGAGCTACAATCCATCACCCACCCGAGCTACACTCCATCACCCACCTGAGCAACACCCCATCACCCACCCGAGCTACACGCCATCACCCACCCGAGCTACACTCCATCACCCATCCGATCTACTCCCCACCACCCAACAGAACACCGTATCACCCCCACGAGCTACAGTCCATCATCCATCCAAACTACACCACATCACCCACCCGAACTACACCCTACCTCCCTCCTGATCTACATCCCCTCACCCACCCAATCTACACCATATCACCCACCCGATCTACATCCCATCACCCACCCGAGCTACATAACATCACCCACCCTATCCACATCCCATCATCCACCCGTGGTACACTCGGTCACCCACCCGAGCTACACACCATCACCCACCTGATCTACACCCCATCACCCACCCGATCTACACCCCATCACCCACCCGATCTACACCCCATCACCCAACCGATCTACACCCCATCACCCACCAGACCTACACCCCATCACCCACCCGATCTACAACCCATCACCCACCCGATCTACACCCCATCACCCACCCGATCTACACCCCATCACCCACCCGATCTACAGCCCCTCACCCTCCCGATCTACACCCCATCACCCACCCGATCTAAAACCCATCACCCACCCGATCTACACCCCATCACCCAGCCGAGATACACCCCATCACCCAGCTGAGTTACAATCCATCAACCTCCCGACCTACACCCCATCACCCACCAGAGCAACACTCCATCACCCATTCGAGCTACACCCCATCATCTAGCCGATATACACCCCACCACCCAAGAGAGCTACACCACATCACCCACCCGATCTTGACCCAATCACCGACCCGAACTACACCCCATCACCCACGCGATCTACACTACATCACCCATCTGAGCTACACTCCGTCACCCACCCGATTTAAACATCATCACCCACCCGATCTACACCACACCACCCACCTGATCTTCACCCCATCACCCACCAGAGCTACACACCATCACCCACCCGATCTACACTCCATCACCCATCTGAGCTACACTCCATCACCTACCCGATTTACACACCATCACCAACCCGAGCTACACCACACCACCCACCCGATCTACACCCCATCACCCACCCGAGCTACATCCCATCACCCACCAGATCTACACCCCATCACCCACTCTATCCACACCCAATTTTCCAACCGTGTTAAACTCGGACACCCACCCGATCAACACCCCATCACCCACCCGAGCTACATCCAATCACTCACACAAGCTACACTCCATCAACCTCCCGATCTACACACAATCACCGACCCAATCTAGACCCCATCACCCAACCGAGCTACACACCATCACCCACCCGATCTACACCCCATCACCCGCCCAACTACATCCCATCACCCACCCGATCTACATCCCATCACCCACCTGATCTACACTCCATCACACACCTGAGTTACAATCCATCACCCACCAAATCTACACCCCATCACCCACCTGAGCTACAACCCATCACCAACCCGATCGACATCCCATCACCCACCCGAGCTAAACTCCATCACCCACGTAAGATACACACCATCACCCACCAAATCTACATCCCATCACCCACCCGATCTGCACCCCTTCACTCACCCGAGCTACATCCCATCACACAACATATCAACACCCCATCAGCCACCCGAGGTGCACTCGGTCACCCACCCATACTAAACTCCATCACCCACCCGAGCTACACTCCATCAGCCACTCGATCTACACCCCATCACCAACCCGATCCACACCCCATCACCCACCTGATCTACATCCCATCACCCACCCAAACTGCACTCCATCACCCACCCGAGCTACACCCCATCAACCACCCGATCTAAACACCATCACCCACCTGAGCTACACTCCATCACCCATCCGAGCTACACTCCATCACCCACCCGATCTACAGTCCATCACCCACCCGATCTACACCCCACCACACAACAGAACACCATATCACCCCCACGAGCTACAGTCCATCATCCATCCAAACTACGCCACATCACCCACCCGATCTAAAGCATATCACCCACCAGATCTACATCCCTTCACCTACCCGAGCTACATACCATCACGCACCCTATCCACACCCCATCATCCACCCGTGGTACACTCGGTCACCCACCCGAGCTACACCCCATCACCCACCTGATCTACACCCCATCACCCACCCGATCTACACCCCATCACCCACCCGATCTACACCCCATCACCCACCCGATCTACACCACATCACCCACCAGACCTACACCCCATCACCCACCCGATCTACACCTCATCACCCACCCGATCTACACCCCATCACTCACCCGATCTACAACCCATCACCCACCCGATCTACACCCCATCACCCACCCGATCTACAACCCATCACACACCCAATCTACAACCCATCTCGTACCCGATCTACAAGCCATCACCCACCCGATCTACACCTCATCACCCAGCCGAGCTACAATCCATCAACCTCCCGACTTACACCCCATCACCCACCGGAGCAACACTCCATCAGCCATTCGATCTACACCCCATCACCTAGCCGATATACACCCCACCACCCAAGAGAGCTACACCACATCACCTACCCGATCTTGACCCCATCACCGACCCGAGCTACACCCCATCACCCACCCGATCTACACTCCATCACCCATCAGAGCTACACCCCATCAAACTCCCGATCTACACCCCATCACCCACCCTATCTACACTCCATCACCCACCTGAGCTACACTCCATCAAACACCTGATCTACATACCAACACCCACCCGAGCTACACCCCATCACCCACCCGATCTAGACAGCAACATCCACCCGAGTTGGAACCCATCACCCACCCGATCTACACTCCATCACACACCTGAGCTACATTCCATCACCCACCCAATCTGCACCCCATCACCCACCCGAGCTACACCCTATCACTCACCTGATCTACACACCATCACCCACCCGATCTACACCCCATCACCCGCCCAACTACATCCCATCACCCACCCGATCTACATCCCATCACCCACCTGATCTACACTCCATCAAACACCTGAGTTACAATCCATCACCCACCAAATCTACACCCCATCACCCACCTGAGCTACAACCCATCACCAACCCGATCGACATCCCATCACCCACGTAAGATACACACCATCACCCACCAAATCTACATCCCATCATCCACCCGATCTGCACCCCTTCACTCACCCGAGCTACATCCCATCACACAACATATCAACACCCCATCAGCCACCCGTGGTGCACTCGGTCACCCACACATACTAAACTCCATCACCCACCCGAGCTACACTCCATCAGCCACCCGATCTACACCCCATCACCCACCCGATCCACACCCCATCACCCACCGGATCTACACCCCATCACCCAGCCGAGCTGCACCCAGTCACCCACCCGATCTACACCCCATCACCCACCCATCTACATCCCATCACCCACCCAAACTGCACTCCATCACCCACCCGAGCTACACCCCATCACCCACCCGATCTAAACACCATCACCCACCTGAGCTACACTCCATCACCCATCCGAGCTACACTCCATCTCCCACCCGATCTACATCCCTTCACCTACCCGAGCTACATACCATCACGCACCCTATCCACACCCCATCATCCACCCGTGGTACACTCGGTCACCCACCCGAGCTACACCCCATCACCCACCTGATCTACACCCCATCACCCACCCGATCTACACCCCATCACCCACCCGATCTACACCCCATCACCCACCAGACCTACACCCCATCACCCACCCGATCTACAACCCATCACCCACCCGATCTACACCCCATCACCCACCCGATCTACACACCATCACTCACCCGATCTACAACCCATCACCCACCCGATCTACACCCCATCACCCACCCGATCTACAACCCATCACACACCCAATCTACAACCCATCACGTACCCGATCTACAAGCCATCACCCACCCGATCTACACCTCATCACCCAACCGATCTACACCCCATCACCCACCTGAGCTACATCCAATCACCCACACAAGCTACACTCCATCAACCTCCCGATCTACACCCTATCACCCACCCAATCTAGACCCCATCACACAACCGATCTACACCCCATCACCCACCTGAGCTACATCCAATCACCCACACAAGCTACACTCCATCAACCTCCCGATCTACACCCTATCACCCACCCAATCTAGACCCCATCACACAACCGAGCTACACTCCATCACCCACCTGATCTACACCCCATCACCCAGCCGAGCTGCACCCAGTCACCCACCCGATCTACACCCCATCACCCGCCCATCTACATCACATCACCCACCCAAACTACACTCCATCACCCACCCGAGTTACACCCCATCACCCACCCGATCTAAACACCATCACCCACCTGAGCTACACTCCATCACCCACCCGATCTACACTCCATCACCCACCTGAGCAACACTCCATCACCCACCCGAGCTACACTCCATCACCCACCCGAGCTACACTCCATCACCCATCCGATCTACACCCCACCACCCAACAGAACACCATATCACCCCCACGAGCTACAGTCCATCATCCGTCCAAACTACACCCCATCACCCACCCGATCTACACCCCATCACCCACCCGATCTACAACCACTCACCCTCCTGATCTACACCGCATTACCCACCCGATCTACAACCCATCACCCACCCGATCTACACCACATCACCCAGCCGAGCTGCAATCCATCAACCTCCCGACCTACACCCCATCACCCACCAGAGCAACACTCCATCACCCATTCGAGCTACACCCCATCACCTAGCCGATATACACCCCACCACCCGAGAGAGCTACACCACATCACCCACCCGATCTTGACCCAATCACCGACCCGAACTACACCACACCACCCACCTGATCTTCACCCCATCACCCACCAGAGATACACACCATCACCCACCCGATCTACACTCCATCACCCATCTGAGCTACACTCCATCACCCACCAGATCTACACCCCATCACCCACTCTATCCACACCCAAATATCTACCCGTGTTAAACTCGGACACCCACCCAATCTACACCCAATCACCCACCCGATCTACACCCCATCACCCATTCGAGCTACATCCAATCACTCACACAAGCTACACTCCATCAACCTCCCGATCTACACACAATCACCGACCCAATCTAGACCCCATCACCCAACCGAGCTACACACCATCACCCACCCGATCTACACCCCATCACCCGCCCAACTACATCCCATCAACCACCCGAGCTACACCCCATCACCCACATGAGCTACACCCCATCACCTACCCGAGCTACACTCCATCACCCACCCGATCTACATCCCATCACCCACCCGAGCTACACCCCATCAAACTCCCGATCTACACCCCATCACCCACCCTATCTACACTCCATCACCCACCTGAGCTACACTCCATCAAACACCTGATCTACATACCAACACCCACCCGAGCTACACCCCATCACCCACCCGATCTAGACAGCAACATCCACCCGAGTTGGGACCCATCACCCACCCGATCTACACTCCATCACCCACCCGAGCTACACCCCATCACTCAGCTGATCTACACCCCATCACCCACCTGAGCTACAACCCATCACAAACCCGATCTACATCCCATCACCCACCTGAGCTAAACTCCATCACCCACGTAAGATACACACCATCACCCACCAAATCTACATTCCATCACCCACCCGATCTGCACCCCTTCACTCACCCGAGCTACATCCCATCACACAAAATATCAACACCCCATCAGCCACCCGTGGTGCACTTGGTCACCCACACATACTAAACTCCATCACCCACCCGAGCTACACTCCATCACCTACCCGATCTACACGCCATCACCAACACGATCCACACCCCATCACCCACCTGATCTACACCCCATCACCCAGCCGAGCTGCACCCAGTCACCCACCCGATCTACACCCCATCACCCACCCATCTACATCCCATCACCCACCCAAACTGCACTCCATCACCCACCTGAGCTACACCCCATCACCCACCCGATCTAAACACCATCACCCACCTGAGCTACACTCCATCACCCATCCGAGCTACAATCCATCACCCACCCGATCTACAGTCCATCACCCACCCGATCTACACCCCACCACACAACAGAACACCATATCACCCCCACGAGCTACAGTCCATCATCCATCCAAACTACGCCACATCACCCACCCGATCTACACCCTATCTCCCACCCGATCTACATTCCCTCACCCACCCGATCTACACCATATCACCCACCCGATCTACATCCCTTCACCTACCTGAGCTACATACCATCACGCACCCTATCCACACCCCATCATCCACCCGTGGTACACTCGGTCACCCACCCGAGCTACACCCCATCACCCACCTGATCTACACCCCATCACCCACCCGATCTACACCCCATCACCCACCCGATCTACACCCCATCACCCACTCGATCTACAACCCATCACACACCCAATCTACAACCCATCACGTACCCGATCTACAAGCCATCACCCACCCGATCTACACCTCATCACCCAGCCGAGCTGCAATCCATCAACCTCCCGACCTACACCCCATCACCCACCGGAGCAACACTCCAACACCCATTCGAGCTACACCCCATCACCCACCCGATCTACACTCCATCACCCATCAGAGCTACACACCATCACCCACCCGATTTAAACCCCATCACCGACCCAAGCTACACCACACCACCCACCTGATCTACACCCAATCACCGACCAGAGCTACACCCCATCACCCACCCGATGTACACTCCATCACCCATCTGAACTACACTCCATCACCCACCCGATTTACACACCATCACCAACCCGAGCTACACCACACCACCCACCAGATCTAGACCCCATCACCCTTCCGAGCTACATCCCATCACTCAACAGATCTACACCCCATCAGCCACTCTATCCACACCCAATTATCCACCCGTGTTAAACTCGGTCACCCACCCGATCTACACCCAATCACCCAACCGATCTATACCCCATCACCCACCTGAGCTACATCCAATCACCCACACAAGCTACACTCCATCAACCTCCCGATCTACACCCTATCACCCACCCAATCTAGACCCCATCACACAACCGAGCTACACTCCATCACCCACCTGATCTACACCCCATCACCCAGCCGAGCTGCACCCAGTCACCCACCCGATCTACACCCCATCACCCGCCCATCTACATCACATCACCCACCCAAACTACACTCCATCACCCACCCGAGTTACACCCCATCACCCACCCGATCTAAACACCATCACCCACCTGAGCTACACTCCATCAGCCACCCGATCTACACTCCATCACCCACCTGAGCAACACTCCATCACCCACCCGAGCTACACTCCATCACCCACCCGATCTACACCCCTCACCCACCCGATCTACAACCCCTCACCCTCCTGATCTACACCCCATCACCCACCCGATCTAGACAGCAACATCCACCCGAGTTGGAACCCATCACCCACCCGATCTACACTCCATCACCCACCCGAGCTACACCCCATCACTCAGCTGATCTACACCCCATCACCCACCTGAGCTACAACCCATCACAAACCCGATCTACATCCCATCACCCACCTGAGCTAAACTCCATCACCCACGTAAGATACACACCATCACCCACCAAATCTACATTCCATCACCCACCCGATCTGCACCCCTTCACTCACCCGAGCTACATCCCATCACACAAAATATCAACACCCCATCAGCCACCCGTGGTGCACTTGGTCACCCACACATACTAAACTCCATCACCCACCCGAGCTACACTCCATCACCTACCCGATCTACACGCCATCACCAACACGATCCACACCCCATCACCCACCTGATCTACACCCCATCACCCAGCCGAGCTGCACCCAGTCACCCACCCGATCTACACCCCATCACCCACCCATCTACATCCCATCACCCACCCAAACTGCACTCCATCACCCACCTGAGCTACACCCCATCACCCACCCGATCTAAACACCATCACCCACCTGAGCTACACTCCATCACCCATCCGAGCTACAATCCATCACCCACCCGATCTACAGTCCATCACCCACCCGATCTACACCCCACCACACAACAGAACACCATATCACCCCCACGAGCTACAGTCCATCATCCATCCAAACTACGCCACATCACCCACCCGATCTACACCCTATCTCCCACCCGATCTACATTCCCTCACCCACCCGATCTACACCATATCACCCACCCGATCTACATCCCTTCACCTACCTGAGCTACATACCATCACGCACCCTATCCACACCCCATCATCCACCCGTGGTACACTCGGTCACCCACCCGAGCTACACCCCATCACCCACCTGATCTACACCCCATCACCCACCCGATCTACACCCCATCACCCACCCGATCTACACCCCATCACCCACTCGATCTACAACCCATCACACACCCAATCTACAACCCATCACGTACCCGATCTACAAGCCATCACCCACCCGATCTACACCTCATCACCCAGCCGAGCTGCAATCCATCAACCTCCCGACCTACACCCCATCACCCACCGGAGCAACACTCCAACACCCATTCGAGCTACACCCCATCACCTAGCCGATATACACCCCACCACCCAAGAGAGCTACACCACATCACCCACCCGATCTTGACCCCATCACCGACCCGAGCTACACCCCATCACCCACCCGATCTACACTCCATCACCCATCAGAGCTACACACCATCACCCACCCGATTTAAACCCCATCACCGACCCAAGCTACACCACACCACCCACCTGATCTACACCCAATCACCGACCAGAGCTACACCCCATCACCCACCCGATGTACACTCCATCACCCATCTGAACTACACTCCATCACCCACCCGATTTACACACCATCACCAACCCGAGCTACACCACACCACCCACCAGATCTAGACCCCATCACCCTTCCGAGCTACATCCCATCACTCAACAGATCTACACCCCATCAGCCACTCTATCCACACCCAATTATCCACCCGTGTTAAACTCGGTCACCCACCCGATCTACACCCAATCACCCAACCGATCTATACCCCATCACCCACCTGAGCTACATCCAATCACCCACACAAGCTACACTCCATCAACCTCCCGATCTACACCCTATCACCCACCCAATCTAGACCCCATCACACAACCGAGCTACACTCCATCACCCACCTGATCTACACCCCATCACCCAGCCGAGCTGCACCCAGTCACCCACCCGATCTACACCCCATCACCCGCCCATCTACATCACATCACCCACCCAAACTACACTCCATCACCCACCCGAGTTACACCCCATCACCCACCCGATCTAAACACCATCACCCACCTGAGCTACACTCCATCAGCCACCCGATCTACACTCCATCACCCACCTGAGCAACACTCCATCACCCACCCGAGCTACACTCCATCACCCACCCGAGCTACACCCCATCACCCACCCGATCTACACCCCTCACCCACCCGATCTACAACCCCTCACCCTCCTGATCTACACCGCATTACCCACCCGATCTACAACCCATCACCCACCCGATCTACACCCCATCACCCAGCCGAGATACAACCCATCACCCAGCTGAGCTACAGTCCATCAACCTCCCGACCTACACCCCATCACCCACCCGATCTAAACACCATCACCCACCTGAGCTACACTCCATCACCCACCCGATCTACACTCCATCACCCACCTGAGCAACACTCCATCACCCACCCGAGCTACACTCCATCACCCACCCGAGCAACCCTCCATCACCCATCCGATCAACACCCCACCACCCAACAGAACACCATATCACCCCCACGAGCTACAGTCCATCATCCGTCCAAACTACACCACATCACCCACCCGAACTACACCATTTCATCCACCCGATCTACATCCCATCACCCAGCCGAGCTGCAATCCATCAACTTCCCGATCTACACCCCATCACCCACCGGAGCAACACTCCATCACCCATTCGAGCTACACCCCATCACCTAGCCGATATACACCCCACCACCCAAGAGAGCTACACCACATCACCCACCCGATCTTGACCCCATCACCGACCCGAGCTACACCCCATCACCCACCCGATCTACACTCCATCACCCATCAGAGCTACACACCATCACCCACCCGATTTAAGCCCCATCGCCCACCCGAGCTACACCACAACACACACCTCATCTACACCCAATCACCGACCAGAGCTACACCCCATCACCCACCCGATGTACACTCCATCACCCATCTGAACTACACTCCATCACCCACCCGATTTACACACCATCACCAACCCGAGCTACACCACACCACCCACCCGATCTAGACCCCATCACCCTTCCGAGCTACATCCCATCACCCAACAGATCTACACCCCATCAGCCACTCTATCCACACCCAATTATCCACCCGTGTTAAACTCGGTCACCCACCCGAACTACACCCAATCACCCAACCGATCTACACCCCATCACCCACCTGAGCTACATCCAATCACCCACACAAGCTACACTCCATCAACCTCCCGATCTACACCCTATCACCCATCCAATCTAGACCTCATCACACAACTGAGCTACACTCCATCACCCACCTGATCGACACCCCATCACCCAGCCGAGCTGCACCAAGTCACCCACCCGATCTACACCCCATCACCCGCCCATCTACATCACATCACCCCCCAAACTACACTCCATCATCCACCCGAGCTACACCACATCACCCACCCGATCTAAACACCATCACCCACCCGATCTACAACCCATCACCCACCCGATCTACACCCCATCACCCAGCCGAGCTGCCATCCATCAACCTCCCGACCTACACCCCATCACTCCCCAGAACAACACTCCATCACCCATTCGAGCTACACCCCATCACCTAGCTGATATACACGCCACCACCCAAGAGCGCTACACCCCATCACCCACCCGATCTACACTCCATCACCCATCTGAGCTACACTCCATCACCCACCCGATTTAAACCTCATCACCCACCCGAGCTACACCACACCACACACCTCATCTACACCCCATCACCGACCAGATCTACACCCCATCACCCACCCGATGTACACTCCATCACCCATCTGAACTACACTCCATCACCCAGCCGATTTACACACCATCACCAACCCGAGCTACACCACACCACCCACCCGATCTACACCCCATCACCCATCCGAGCTACATCCCATCACCCACCAGATCTACACCCCATCAGCCACACTATCCACACCCAATTATCCACCCGTGTTAAACTCGGTCACCCACCCGATCTACACCCAATCACCCAACCTATCTACACCCCATCACCCAGCCGAGCTACATCGAATCACCCACACAAGCTACACTCCATCAACCTCCCGATCTACACCTCATCACCAACCCGATCCACATCCCATCACCCACCTGATCTACACCTCATCACCCAGCCGAGCTGCACCCAGTCCCCACCCGATCTATACCCCATCACCAGCCCAGCTACATCCCATCACCCACCCAAACTACACTCCATCACCCACCCGAGCTACACTCCATCAGCCACCTGATCTAAACACCATCACCCACCTGAGCTACAATCCATCACCCACCCGAGCTACACTCCATCACCCACCCGAGCTACACTCCATCACCCATCCGATCTACACCCCACCACCCAACAGAACACCAAAGCACCCCCACGAGCTACAGTCCATCATCCGTCCAAACTACACCACATCAGCCACCCGAACTACACCCTATCTCCCTCCTGATCTACATCCCCTCACCCACCCAATCTACACCATATCACCCACCCGATCTACACTCCATCACCCATCTGAACTACACTCCATCACCCAGCCGATTTACACACCATCACCAAACCGAGCTACACCACACCAACCACCCGATCTACATACCATCACCCTTCCGAGCTACATCCCATCACCCACCAGATCTACACGCAATCACCCACTCTATCCACACCCAATTATCCACCCATGTTAAACTTGGTCACCCACCCGATCTACACACAATCACCCAACCGATCTACACCCCATCACTCACCCGAGCTACATCCAATCACCCAATACACACCATCACCCACCCGATCTACACTCCATCACCCATCTGAACTACACTCCATCACCCACCCGATTTACACACCATCACCAAACCGAGCTACACCACACCAACCACCCAATCTACACCCCATCACCCAACCGAGCTACACTCCATCACCCACCCGATCTACACCCCATCACCAACCCGATCCACAACCCATCACCCACCTGATCTACACCCCATCACCCAGCCGATCTGCACCAAGTCACCCACCCGATCTACACCCCATCACACGCCCATCTACATCCCATCACCCACCCAAACTACACTCCATCACCCACCCGAGCTACACCCCATCACCAACCCGATCTAAACACCATCACCCACCTGAGCTACACTCCATCACCCACCCGAGCTACACTCCATCACCCACCCGAGCTACACTCCATCACCCACCCGATCTACACCCCACCACCCAACAGAACACCATATCACCCCCACGAGCTACAGTCCATCATCCATCCAAACCACACCAAATCACCCACCCGAACTACACCCTATCTCCCTCCTGATCTACATCCTCTCACCCACCCAATCTACACCATATCACCCACCCGATCTACATCCCATCACCTACCCGAGCTACATACCATCACCCACCCTATCCACACCCCATCATCCACCCGTGGTACACTCGGTCACCCACCCGAGATACACACCATCACCCACCTGATCAACACCCCATCACCCACCCGATCTACACCCCATCACCCACCCGATCTACACCCCATCACCCACCTGACCTATACCCAATCACCCACCCGATCTACACCATATCACCCAGCCGAGCTACAATCAATCAACCTCCCGATCTACAGCGCACCACCCAACAGATCTACACCACATCACCCACATGAGCTACAGTCCATCACCCATCCGATCTACACCCCATCACCTACCTGAGCTAAACACCATTACCCACCCTACCTACATCCTATCTCCCACAAGATCTACAGCACATCAGCCACCCGATCTACACCCCATCTCCCAACCGAGCTGCATCCCATCACACACCCTATCAACACCCCATCAGCCACCCGTGTTACACTCGGTCACCCACACGATCTACACTCCATCACCCACCCGAGCTACACTCCATCACCCACCCAATCTACACCCCATCATCCACCCGATCAACACCCCATCGCCCACCCGATCAACACCCCATCACCCACCCGAGCTACAAACCATCACCCACCCGATCTACACCGCATCACCCACCCGATATATACCCCATCACCCAACAAAACTGCACTCCATCACCCACCTGATCTACACCCCATTACCCACCCGAGCTACACCCCATCACCCACCCGATCTAAATTCCTTCACCCACCTGAGCTACACTCCATCACCCACCCAATCTACACCCCATCACACACCCGAGCTACACCCCATCACTTAACCGATCTACACCTCAGCACCCAGACGAACAACACACCTTCACCCACCCGAGCTACAATAAATCATCCACCCATCTACACCCCATCACCCACCCTATCTTCACCCCATCACCCACCCGAGCTACACCCTATCACCCACTCAATCTACACTCCATCACCCACCTGAGCTACACTCAATCACCCACCCGATCTAAACCCCATCACCCACCCGATCTACACGCCATCACCCACCTGATCAACACCCCATCACCCAGCCGAGCTGCAGCCAGTCACCCACCCGATCTACACCCCATCACCCACCCGAGTTACACTCCATCAACCTCCTGATCTACACCCCATCACCCACCCAATCTACAACCCATCACCCACCCAAGCAACACACCATCACTCATCCGATCTACACACCAACATCCACCCAAGTTGCACCCTATCACACACCCGATCTACACTCCATCACACACCTGAGCTACACTCCATCACCCACCCAATCTGCACCCCATCACCCACCCGAGCTACACCCCATCACCCACCCGATTTAAACCCCATCACCCACACGAGCTACACCACACCACACACCTGATCTACATCCCATCACCGACCAGAGCTACACCCCATCACCCACCCGATCTACACTCCATCACCCATCTGAACTACACTCCATCACCCAGCCGATTTACACACCATCAACAACCCGAGCTACACCACACCACCCACCCGATCTACACCCCATCACCCTTCCAAGCTACATCCCATCACCCACCAGATCTACACCCCATCACCCACTCTATCCACACCCAATTATCCACCCGTGTTAAACTTGGTCACCCACCCGATCTACACCCAATCAGCCAACCGATCTACACCCCATCACCCACCTGAGCTACATCCAATCACCCACACAAGCTACACTCCATCAACCTCCCGATCGACACCCTATCACCGACTCAATCTACACCCCATCACCCAACCGAGCAACACTCCATCACCCACCCGATCTACACCCCATCACCAACCCGATCCACACCCCATCACCCACCTGATCTAGACCCCATCACCCAGCCGAGCTGCACCCAGTCACCCACCCGATCTACACCCCATCACCCGCCCATCTACATCCCATCACCCACCCAAACTGCACTCCATCACCCACCCGAGCTACACCCCATCACCCACCCGAGCTACAGTCCATCACCCACCCGATCTATACCCCACCACACAACAGAACACCATATCACCCCCACGAGCTACAGTCCATCATGCATCCAAACTACACCACATCACCCACCCGATCTACACCCTATCTCCCACCCGATCTACATCCCCTCACCCACCCGATCTACACCATATCACCCACCCGATCTACATCCCTTCACCTACCCGAGCTACATACCATCACCCACCTGATCTACACCCCATCATCCACCTGTGGTACACTCCATCACCCACCCGAGCTACACCCCATCACCCACCTGATCTACATCCCATCACCCACCCGATCTACACCCCATCACCCACCCGACCTACACCCCATCACCCACCCAATCTACAAACCATCATCCACCCGATCTACACCCCATCACCCACCCGATCTACACCCCATCACTCACCCGATCTACAACCCATCTCCCATCCGATCTACACCCCATCACCCACCCGATCTACAACCCATCACACACCCAATCTACAACCCATCACGTACCCGATCTACAAGCCATCACCCACCCGATCTACACCTCATCACCCAGCCGAGCTGCAATCCATCAACCTCCCAACCTACACCCCATCACCCACCGGAGCAACACTCCATCACCCATTCGAGCTACACCCCATCACCTAGCCGATCTACACCCCACCAACCAAGAGAGCTACATCACATCACCCACCCGATCTTGACCCCATCACCGAACCAAGCTACACCCCATCACCCACCCGATCTACACTCCATCACCCATCTGAGCTACACACCATCACCCACCCGATATAAACCCCATCACCCACCCGAGCTACACCACACCACAAACCTGATCTACACCCAATCACCGACCAGAGCAACACCCCATCACCCACCCGATCTACACCCCATCACCCACCCGACCTACACCCCATCACCCACCCGATCTACAAACCATCATCCACCCGATCTACACCCCATCACCCACCCGATCTACACCCCATCACTCACCCGATCTACAACCCATCTCCCATCCGATCTACACCCCATCACCCACCCGATCTACAACCCATCACCCACCCGAGCTACACCACACCACAAACCTGATCTACACCCAATCACCGACCAGAGCAACACCCCATCACCCACCCGATCTGCACTCCATCACCCATCTGAACTACACTCCATCACCCACCCGATTTACACACCATCACCAACCCGAGCTACACAACACCACCCACCCGATCTACACCCCATCACCCTTCCGAGCTACATCCCATCACCCACCAGATCTACACCCCATTACCCATTCTATCCACACCCAATTATCCACCCGTGTTCAACTCGGTCACCCACCCGATCTACACCCAATCACCCAACCGATCTACACCCCATCACCCACCTGAGCTAAATCCAATCACCCAACCGAGCTACACTCCATCACCCACCTGATCTACACCCCATCACCCAGCCGAGCTGCACCCAGTCACCCACCCGATCTACACCCCATCACCCGCCCATCTACATCACATCACCAATCCAAACTACACTCCATCACCCACCCGAGCTACACCACATCACCCACCCGATCAAAACACCATCACCCACCCGATCTACAACCCATCACCCACCCGATCTACACCCCATCACCCACCCGATCTACAACCCATCACACACCCAATCTACACACCATCACGTACCCGATCTACAAGCCATCACCCACCCGATCTACACCCCATTACCCACCCGATCTACAAGCCATCACCCACCCGATCTACACCACATCACCCAGCCGAGCTGCAATCCATCAACCTCCCGACCTACACTCCATCACCCACCGGAGCAACACTCCATCACCCATTCGAGCTACACCCCATCACCTAGCAGATATACACCCCACCACCCAAGAGAGCTACACCCCATCACCCACCCGATCTTGAACCCATCACCGACCCGAGCAACACCCCATCACCCACCCGATCTACACTCCATCACCCATCTGAGCTACACTCCATCACCCACCCGATTTAAACCCCATCACCAACCCGAGCTACACCACACCACCCACCCGATCTACACCCCATCACCCATCCGAGCTACATCCCATCACCCACCAGATCTACACCCCATCAGCCACTCTATCCACACCCAATTATTCACCCGTGTTAAACTTGGTCACCCACCCGATCTACACCCAATCACCCAACCTATCTACACCCCATCACCCAGCCGAGATACATCGAATCACCCACACAAGCTACACTCCATCAACCTCCCGATCTAGACCCTATCACCCACCCGATCTACACCCCATCACCAACCCGATCCACATCCCATCACCCACCTGATCTAGACCTCATCGCCCAGCCGAGCTGCACCCAGTCCCCACCCGATCTGTACCCCATCACCAGCCCAGCTACATCCCATCACCCACCCAAACTACACTCCATCACCCACCCGAGCTACACCCCATCACCCACCCGATCTAAACACCATCACCCACCTGAGCTACAATCCATCACCCACCCGAGCTACACTCTATCACCCACCTGAGCAACACCCCATCACCCACCCGAGCTACACTCCATCACCCACCCGAGCTACACTCCATCACCCATCCGATCTACACCCCACCACCCAACAGAACACCGTATCACCCCCACGAGCTACAGTCCATCATCCATCCAAACTACACCACATCACCCACCCGAACTACACCCTACCTCCCTCCTGATCTACATCCCCTCACCCACCCAATCTACACCATATCACCCACCCGATCTACATCCCATCACCCACCCGAGCTACATAACATCACCCACCCTATCCACATCCCATCATCCACCCGTGGTACACTCGGTCACCCACCCGAGCTACACACCATCACCCACCTGATCTACACCCCATCACCCACCCGATCTACACCCCATCACCCACCCGATCTACACCCCATCACCCAACCGATCTACACCCCATCACCCACCAGACCTACACCCCATCACCCACCCGATCTACAACCCATCACCCACCCGATCTACACCCCATCACCCACCCGATCTACACCCCATCACCCACCCGATCTACAGCCCCTCACCCTCCCGATCTACACCCCATCACCCACCCGATCTAAAACCCATCACCCACCCGATCTACACCCCATCACCCAGCCGAGATACACCCCATCACCCAGCTGAGTTACAATCCATCAACCTCCCGACCTACACCCCATCACCCACCAGAGCAACACTCCATCACCCATTCGAGCTACACCCCATCATCTAGCCGATATACACCCCACCACCCAAGAGAGCTACACCACATCACCCACCCGATCTTGACCCAATCACCGACCCGAACTACACCCCATCACCCACGCGATCTACACTACATCACCCATCTGAGCTACACTCCGTCACCCACCCGATTTAAACATCATCACCCACCCGATCTACACCACACCACCCACCTGATCTTCACCCCATCACCCACCAGAGCTACACACCATCACCCACCCGATCTACACTCCATCACCCATCTGAGCTACACTCCATCACCTACCCGATTTACACACCATCACCAACCCGAGCTACACCACACCACCCACCCGATCTACACCCCATCACCCACCCGAGCTACATCCCATCACCCACCAGATCTACACCCCATCACCCACTCTATCCACACCCAATTTTCCAACCGTGTTAAACTCGGACACCCACCCGATCAACACCCCATCACCCACCCAAGCTACATCCAATCACTCACACAAGCTACACTCCATCAACCTCCCGATCTACACACAATCACCGACCCAATCTAGACCCCATCACCCAACCGAGCTACACACCATCACCCACCCGATCTACACCCCATCACCCGCCCAACTACATCCCATCACCCACCCGATCTACATCCCATCACCCACCTGATCTACACTCCATCACACACCTGAGTTACAATCCATCACCCACCAAATCTACACCCCATCACCCACCTGAGCTACAACCCATCACCAACCCGATCGACATCCCATCACCCACCCGAGCTAAACTCCATCACCCACGTAAGATACACACCATCACCCACCAAATCTACATCCCATCACCCACCCGATCTGCACCCCTTCACTCACCCGAGCTACATCCCATCACACAACATATCAACACCCCATCAGCCACCCGAGGTGCACTCGGTCACCCACCCATACTAAACTCCATCACCCACCCGAGCTACACTCCATCAGCCACTCGATCTACACCCCATCACCAACCCGATCCACACCCCATCACCCACCTGATCTACATCCCATCACCCACCCAAACTGCACTCCATCACCCACCCGAGCTACACCCCATCAACCACCCGATCTAAACACCATCACCCACCTGAGCTACACTCCATCACCCATCCGAGCTACACTCCATCACCCACCCGATCTACAGTCCATCACCCACCCGATCTACACCCCACCACACAACAGAACACCATATCACCCCCACGAGCTACAGTCCATCATCCATCCAAACTACGCCACATCACCCACCCGATCTAAAGCATATCACCCACCAGATCTACATCCCTTCACCTACCCGAGCTACATACCATCACGCACCCTATCCACACCCCATCATCCACCCGTGGTACACTCGGTCACCCACCCGAGCTACACCCCATCACCCACCTGATCTACACCCCATCACCCACCCGATCTACACTCCATCACCCATCAGAGCTACACCCCATCAAACTCCCGATCTACACCCCATCACCCACCCTATCTACACTCCATCACCCACCTGAGCTACACTCCATCAAACACCTGATCTACATACCAACACCCACCCGAGCTACACCCCATCACCCACCCGATCTAGACAGCAACATCCACCCGAGTTGGAACCCATCACCCACCCGATCTACACTCCATCACACACCTGAGCTACACTCCATCACCCACCCAATCTGCACCCCATCACCCACCCGAGCTACACCCTATCACTCACCTGATCTACACACCAACACCCACCCGAGCTGTACCCCATCACCCACCCGATCTACAAAGCAACACCCACCCGAGTTGCACCCCATCACCCACCTGATCTACACTCCATCACACACCTGAGTTACAATCCATCACCCACCAAATCTACACCCCATCACCCACCTGAGCTACAACCCATCACCAACCCGATCGACATCCCATCACCCACCCGAGCTAAACTCCATCACCCACGTAAGATACACACCATCACCCACCAAATCTACATCCCATCACCCACCCGATCTGCACCCCTTCACTCACCCGAGCTACATCCCATCACACAACATATCAACACCCCATCAGCCACCCGTGGTGCACTCGGTCACCCACACATACTAAACTCCATCACCCACCCGAGCTACACTCCATCAGCCACCCGATCTACACCCCATCACCCACCCGATCCACACCCCATCACCCACCGGATCTACACCCCATCACCCAGCCGAGCTGCACCCAGTCACCCACCCGATCTACACCCCATCACCCACCCATCTACATCCCATCACCCACCCAAACTGCACTCCATCACCCACCCGAGCTACACCCCATCACCCACCCGATCTAAACACCATCACCCACCTGAGCTACACTCCATCACCCATCCGAGCTACACTCCATCTCCCACCCGATCTACATCCCTTCACCTACCCGAGCTACATACCATCACGCACCCTATCCACACCCCATCATCCACCCGTGGTACACTCGGTCACCCACCCGAGCTACACCCCATCACCCACCTGATCTACACCCCATCACCCACCCGATCTACACCCCATCACCCACCCGATCTACACCCCATCACCCACCCGATCTACACCCCATCACCCACCAGACCTACACCCCATCACCCACCCGATCTACAACCCATCACCCACCCGATCTACACCCCATCACCCACCCGATCTACACACCATCACTCACCCGATCTACAACCCATCACCCACCCGATCTACACCCCATCACCCACCCGATCTACAACCCATCACACACCCAATCTACAACCCATCACGTACCCGATCTACACCTCATCACCCAACCGATCTACACCCCATCACCCACCTGAGCTACATCCAATCACCCACACAAGCTACACTCCATCAACCTCCCGATCTACACCCTATCACCCACCCAATCTAGACCCCATCACACAACCGATCTACACCCCATCACCCACCTGAGCTACATCCAATCACCCACACAAGCTACACTCCATCAACCTCCCGATCTACACCCTATCACCCACCCAATCTAGACCCCATCACACAACCGAGCTACACTCCATCACCCACCTGATCTACACCCCATCACCCAGCCGAGCTGCACCCAGTCACCCACCCGATCTACACCCCATCACCCGCCCATCTACATCACATCACCCACCCAAACTACACTCCATCACCCACCCGAGTTACACCCCATCACCCACCCGATCTAAACACCATCACCCACCTGAGCTACACTCCATCACCCACCCGATCTACACTCCATCACCCACCTGAGCAACACTCCATCACCCACCCGAGCTACACTCCATCACCCACCCGAGCTACACTCCATCACCCATCCGATCTACACCCCACCACCCAACAGAACACCATATCACCCCCACGAGCTACAGTCCATCATCCGTCCAAACTACACCCCATCACCCACCCGATCTACACCCCATCACCCACCCGATCTACAACCACTCACCCTCCTGATCTACACCGCATTACCCACCCGATCTACAACCCATCACCCACCCGATCTACACCACATCACCCAGCCGAGCTGCAATCCATCAACCTCCCGACCTACACCCCATCACCCACCAGAGCAACACTCCATCACCCATTCGAGCTACACCCCATCACCTAGCCGATATACACCCCACCACCCGAGAGAGCTACACCACATCACCCACCCGATCTTGACCCAATCACCGACCCGAACTACACCACACCACCCACCTGATCTTCACCCCATCACCCACCAGAGATACACACCATCACCCACCCGATCTACACTCCATCACCCATCTGAGCTACACTCCATCACCCACCAGATCTACACCCCATCACCCACTCTATCCACACCCAAATATCTACCCGTGTTAAACTCGGACACCCACCCAATCTACACCCAATCACCCACCCGATCTACACCCCATCACCCATTCGAGCTACATCCAATCACTCACACAAGCTACACTCCATCAACCTCCCGATCTACACACAATCACCGACCCAATCTAGACCCCATCACCCAACCGAGCTACACACCATCACCCACCCGATCTACACCCCATCACCCGCCCAACTACATCCCATCAACCACCCGAGCTACACCCCATCACCCACATGAGCTACACCCCATCACCTACCCGAGCTACACTCCATCACCCACCCGATCTACATCCCATCACCCACCCGAGCTACACCCCATCAAACTCCCGATCTACACCCCATCACCCACCCTATCTACACTCCATCACCCACCTGAGCTACACTCCATCAAACACCTGATCTACATACCAACACCCACCCGAGCTACACCCCATCACCCACCCGATCTAGACAGCAACATCCACCCGAGTTGGAACCCATCACCCACCCGATCTACACTCCATCACCCACCCGAGCTACACCCCATCACTCAGCTGATCTACACCCCATCACCCACCTGAGCTACAACCCATCACAAACCCGATCTACATCCCATCACCCACCTGAGCTAAACTCCATCACCCACGTAAGATACACACCATCACCCACCAAATCTACATTCCATCACCCACCCGATCTGCACCCCTTCACTCACCCGAGCTACATCCCATCACACAAAATATCAACACCCCATCAGCCACCCGTGGTGCACTTGGTCACCCACACATACTAAACTCCATCACCCACCCGAGCTACACTCCATCACCTACCCGATCTACACGCCATCACCAACACGATCCACACCCCATCACCCACCTGATCTACACCCCATCACCCAGCCGAGCTGCACCCAGTCACCCACCCGATCTACACCCCATCACCCACCCATCTACATCCCATCACCCACCCAAACTGCACTCCATCACCCACCTGAGCTACACCCCATCACCCACCCGATCTAAACACCATCACCCACCTGAGCTACACTCCATCACCCATCCGAGCTACAATCCATCACCCACCCGATCTACAGTCCATCACCCACCCGATCTACACCCCACCACACAACAGAACACCATATCACCCCCACGAGCTACAGTCCATCATCCATCCAAACTACGCCACATCACCCACCCGATCTACACCCTATCTCCCACCCGATCTACATTCCCTCACCCACCCGATCTACACCATATCACCCACCCGATCTACATCCCTTCACCTACCTGAGCTACATACCATCACGCACCCTATCCACACCCCATCATCCACCCGTGGTACACTCGGTCACCCACCCGAGCTACACCCCATCACCCACCTGATCTACACCCCATCACCCACCCGATCTACACCCCATCACCCACCCGATCTACACCCCATCACCCACTCGATCTACAACCCATCACACACCCGATCTACAACTCATCACGTACCCGATCTACAAGCCATCACCCACCCGATCTACACCTCATCACCCAGCCGAGCTGCAATCCATCAACCTCCCGACCTACACCCCATCACCCACCGGAGCAACACTCCAACACCCATTCGAGCTACACCCCATCACCTAGCCGATATACACCCCACCACCCAAGAGAGCTACACCACATCACCCACCCGATCTTGACCCCATCACCGACCCGAGCTACACCCCATCACCCACCCGATCTACACTCCATCACCCATCAGAGCTACACACCATCACCCACCCGATTTAAACCCCATCACCGACCCAAGCTACACCACACCACCCACCTGATCTACACCCAATCACCGACCAGAGCTACACCCCATCACCCACCCGATGTACACTCCATCACCCATCTGAACTACACTCCATCACCCACCCGATTTACACACCATCACCAACCCGAGCTACACCACACCACCCACCAGATCTAGACCCCATCACCCTTCCGAGCTACATCCCATCACTCAACAGATCTACACCCCATCAGCCACTCTATCCACACCCAATTATCCACCCGTGTTAAACTCGGTCACCCACCCGATCTACACCCAATCACCCAACCGATCTATACCCCATCACCCACCTGAGCTACATCCAATCACCCACACAAGCTACACTCCATCAACCTCCCGATCTACACCCTATCACCCACCCAATCTAGACCCCATCACACA
The DNA here is from genome assembly GCA_026770705.1 of Isurus oxyrinchus. NCBI lineage: Eukaryota > Metazoa > Chordata > Chondrichthyes > Lamniformes > Lamnidae > Isurus > Isurus oxyrinchus. Next base: position 120,086,238 of record JANJGN010000002.1, on the reverse strand, counting down.
ACCGAGCTACACTCCATCACCCACCTGATCTACACCCCATCACCCAGCCGAGCTGCACCCAGTCACCCACCCGATCTACACCCCATCACCCGCCCATCTACATCACATCACCCACCCAAACTACACTCCATCACCCACCCGAGTTACACCCCATCACCCACCCGATCTAAACACCATCACCCACCTGAGCTACACTCCATCAGCCACCCGATCTACACTCCATCACCCACCTGAGCAACACTCCATCACCCACCCGAGCTACACTCCATCACCCACCCGAGCTACACCCCATCACCCACCCGATCTACACCCCTCACCCACCCGATCTACAACCCCTCACCCTCCTGATCTACACCGCATTACCCACCCGATCTACAACCCATCACCCACCCGATCTACACCCCATCACCCAGCCGAGATACAACCCATCACCCAGCTGAGCTACAGTCCATCAACCTCCCGACCTACACCCCATCACCCACCCGATCTAAACACCATCACCCACCTGAGCTACACTCCATCACCCACCCGATCTACACTCCATCACCCACCTGAGCAACACTCCATCACCCACCCGAGCTACACTCCATCACCCACCCGAGCAACCCTCCATCACCCATCCGATCAACACCCCACCACCCAACAGAACACCATATCACCCCCACGAGCTACAGTCCATCATCCGTCCAAACTACACCACATCACCCACCCGAACTACACCATTTCATCCACCCGATCTACATCCCATCACCCAGCCGAGCTGCAATCCATCAACTTCCCGATCTACACCCCATCACCCACCGGAGCAACACTCCATCACCCATTCGAGCTACACCCCATCACCTAGCCGATATACACCCCACCACCCAAGAGAGCTACACCACATCACCCACCCGATCTTGACCCCATCACCGACCCGAGCTACACCCCATCACCCACCCGATCTACACTCCATCACCCATCAGAGCTACACACCATCACCCACCCGATTTAAGCCCCATCGCCCACCCGAGCTACACTACAACACACACCTCATCTACACCCAATCACCGACCAGAGCTACACCCCATCACCCACCCGATGTACACTCCATCACCCATCTGAACTACACTCCATCACCCACCCGATTTACACACCATCACCAACCCGAGCTACACCACACCACCCACCCGATCTAGACCCCATCACCCTTCCGAGCTACATCCCATCACCCAACAGATCTACACCCCATCAGCCACTCTATCCACACCCAATTATCCACCCGTGTTAAACTCGGTCACCCACCCGAACTACACCCAATCACCCAACCGATCTACACCCCATCACCCACCTGAGCTACATCCAATCACCCACACAAGCTACACTCCATCAACCTCCCGATCTACACCCTATCACCCATCCAATCTAGACCTCATCACACAACTGAGCTACACTCCATCACCCACCTGATCGACACCCCATCACCCAGCCGAGCTGCACCAAGTCACCCACCCGATCTACACCCCATCACCCGCCCATCTACATCACATCACCCCCCAAACTACACTCCATCATCCACCCGAGCTACACCACATCACCCACCCGATCTAAACACCATCACCCACCCGATCTACAACCCATCACCCACCCGATCTACACCCCATCACCCAGCCGAGCTGCCATCCATCAACCTCCCGACCTACACCCCATCACTCCCCAGAACAACACTCCATCACCCATTCGAGCTACACCCCATCACCTAGCTGATATACACGCCACCACCCAAGAGCGCTACACCCCATCACCCACCCGATCTACACTCCATCACCCATCTGAGCTACACTCCATCACCCACCCGATTTAAACCTCATCACCCACCCGAGCTACACCACACCACACACCTCATCTACACCCCATCACCGACCAGATCTACACCCCATCACCCACCCGATGTACACTCCATCACCCATCTGAACTACACTCCATCACCCAGCCGATTTACACACCATCACCAACCCGAGCTACACCACACCACCCACCCGATCTACACCCCATCACCCATCCGAGCTACATCCCATCACCCACCAGATCTACACCCCATCAGCCACACTATCCACACCCAATTATCCACCCGTGTTAAACTCGGTCACCCACCCGATCTACACCCAATCACCCAACCTATCTACACCCCATCACCCAGCCGAGCTACATCGAATCACCCACACAAGCTACACTCCATCAACCTCCCGATCTACACCTCATCACCAACCCGATCCACATCCCATCACCCACCTGATCTACACCTCATCACCCAGCCGAGCTGCACCCAGTCCCCACCCGATCTATACCCCATCACCAGCCCAGCTACATCCCATCACCCACCCAAACTACACTCCATCACCCACCCGAGCTACACTCCATCAGCCACCTGATCTAAACACCATCACCCACCTGAGCTACAATCCATCACCCACCCGAGCTACACTCCATCACCCACCCGAGCTACACTCCATCACCCATCCGATCTACACCCCACCACCCAACAGAACACCAAAGCACCCCCACGAGCTACAGTCCATCATCCGTCCAAACTACACCACATCACCCACCCGAACTACACCCTATCTCCCTCCTGATCTACATCCCCTCACCCACCCAATCTACACCATATCACCCACCCGATCTACATCCCATCACCCACCCGAGCTACATAACATCACCCACCCTATCCACATCCCATAATCCACCCGTGGTACACTCGGTCACCCACCCGAGCTACACACCATCACCCACCTGATCTACACCCCATCACCCACCCGATCTACACCCCATCTCCCACCCGATCTACACCCCATCACCCAACCGATCTACACCCCATCACCCACCAGACCTACACCCCATCACCCACCCGATCTACAACCCATCACCCACCCGATCTACACCCCATCACTCACCCGATCTACAACCCATCACCCACCCGATCTACACCCCATCACTCACCCGATCTACAACCCATCACCCACCCGATCTACACCCCATCACCCACCCGATCTACAACCCCTCACCCTCCCGATCTACACCGCATTACCCACCCGATCTACAACCCATCACCCACCCGATCTACACCCCATCACCCAGCCGAGATACACCCCATCACCCAGCTGAGCTACAATCCACCAAACTCCCGACCTACACCCCATCACCCACCGGAGCAACACTCCATCACCCATTCGAGCTACACCCCATCACCTAGCCGATATACACCCCACCACCCGAGAGAGCTACACCACATCACCCACCCGATCTTGACCCGATCACCGACCCGAACTACACCACACCACCCACCTGATCTTCACCCCATCACCCACCAGAGCTACACACCATCACCCACCCGATCTACACTCCATCACTCACCCCATCTACACCCCACCACCCAACTGAACACCATATCACCCCCACGAGCTACAGTCCATCATCCATCCAAGCTACACCACATCACTCACCCGATCTACACCCTATCTCTCACCCGATCTACATCCCCTCACCCACCCGATCTACACCATATCACCCACACGATCTACATCCCATCACCCACCCGAGCTACATACCATCACCCACCCTATCCAAACCCCATCATCCACCCGTGGTACACTCGGTCACCCACCCGAGCTACACAACATCACCCACCTGATCTACACTCCATCACCCACCCGATCTACACCCCATCACCCACCCGATCTACACCCCATCACCCAACCGATCTACACCCCATCACCCACCTGATCTACACCTCATCACCCACACGATATATATCCCATCACCCACCGAAACTACACTCCATCACCCACCTGATCTACACCCCATTATCCTCCCGAGCTACACCCCATCACCCACCCGATCTAAATTCCATCACCCACCTAAGCTACACCCCATCACCCACCCAATCTACACCCCATCACCCACCCGATCTACACACCAACACCCAGACGAGCTACACACCATCACCCACCCAAGCTACAATAAATCACCCACTCTATCTTCACCCAATCACCAACCCGTGCTACACTCCATCACCCACCTGATCTACACACCAACACCCACCCAATCTGCACCCCATCACCCACCCGAGCTACACCCCATCACCCACCCAATCTACACACCAACACCCACCCGAGTTGCACCCCATCACCCACCCGATCTACACTCCATCACACACCTGAGCTACACTCCATCACCCACCAAATCTACACCCCATCACCCACCTGATCTACACCCCATCACCAACCCGATCTACACCCCATCACCCACCCGATCTACACCCCATCACCCACCCGATCAACACCCCATTACCCAGCCAAGCTGCAGCCAATCACCCAGCTGATCTACACCCCATCACCTACCCGAGCTAAACCCCATCACCCACCCGAACTACATCCTATCTCCCACAAGATCTATACTGCATCACCCACCCGATCTATACCCCATCACCCATCCGAGCTACATCCCATCACAAAACCTATCAACACCCCATCAGCCACCCGTGGTACAATCGGTCACCCACCCGAACTACACTCCATCACCCACCCGAGCTACACCCCATCACCCCCCAGATCTATACCTCATCACCCACCCGATCAACACCCCATCACCCTGCCGAGCTGCAGCCAGTCACCCACACGATCTACACCCCATCACCCACCCGAGCTAGACTCCATCAAACTCCTGATCTACACCTCATCACCCACCCAATCTACAACCCATCACCCACCCGAGCTACACCCCATCACTCACCCGATCTACACACCAACAGCCACCCGAGCTCCACCCCATCACCCACCCGATCTACACTCCATCACACACCTGAGCTACACTCCATCACCCACCCAATCTGCACCCCATCACCCACCCGAGCTACACCCCATCACTCAACTGATCTACAAACCAACACCCACCCGATCTACACACCAACATCCACCCGAGTTGCACCCCATCACACACCCGATCTACACTCCATCACACACCTGAGCTACACTCCATCACCCACCAAATCAACACCCAATCACCCACCTGAGCTACACCCCATCACCAACCTGATCTACATCCCATCACCCACCCGAGCTAAACTCCATCACACACGTAAGATACACTCCATCACCCACCCGATCTACACTCCATCAACCACCCGAGCTACACCCCATCACCCACCCTAGCTATACTCCATCACCCACCCGATCTACATCGCATCACCCACCCGAGCTACACTCCATCACCCACCCGATCTACAGCCCACCATCCAACAGATCTACACCACATCACCCACATGAGCTACAGTCCATCACCCTTCCGATCTGCACCCTATCACCTTCCCGAGACAAACCCCATCACCCACCCGATCTACATCCTATCTCCCACAAGATCTACACAACATCACCCACCCGATCTACACCCCATCACCCACCCGATCTACACACCATCACCCACCCGAGCTACAGCCCATCACACACCCAATCAACACCCCATCAGCCACCCGTGATACACTCGGTCACCCACCCGATCTACACTGCATCACACACCCGAGCTACACTCCATCACCCGCCCAATCTACACCCCATCACCCACCCGATCAACACCCCATCACCGAGCCGAGCTGCAGACAGTCACCCACCCAATCTACACCCCATCACCCACCCGAGCTACATTCCATCAGCCTCCCGATCTACACCCCATCACCCACCCGAGCTACACACCATCACCCACCAGATCTACACCCCATTACCCACCCCGATATATATCCCATCACCCACCCAAACTACAGTCCATCACCCACCTGATCTACACCCCATTATCCTCCCGAGCTACAACCCATCACCCACCCGATCTAAATTCCATCACCCACCTGAACTACAACCCATCACCCACCCGATCCACATCCTATCTCCCACCCAATCTACACCCCAACACCCAGACGAGTTACACACCATCACCCACCCCGAGCTACAGTCAATCACCCACCCTATCTTCACCCCATCACCAACCCGAGCTACACCCCATCATCCATCCGAACTACACTCCATCACCCACCTGACCTACACACCAACATCCTTCCAATCTGCAGCCGATTACCCACCCGAGCTACACCCCATCACTCACCCGATCTACACACCAACACCCACCCGAGCTACACCCCATCACCAACCCGATCTACAGACCAACACCCACCCGAGTTGCACCCCATTACCCACCCGATCTACACTCCATCACACACCTGAGCAACACTCCATCACCCACCAAATCCACACCCCATCAACCACCTGATCTACACCCCATCACCAATCCGATCTACACTCCATCACACACCTGAGCAACACTCCATCACCCACCAAAACTACACCCCATCAACCACCTGATCTACACCTCATCACCAACCTGATCTACATCCCATCACCCACCTGAGCTAAACTCCATCACCCACGTAAGATACACTCCATCACCCACCCGATCTACACTCCATCAACCACCCGATCTACACCCCATCACCCACCCTAGCTATACCCCATCACCCACCCGATCTGCATCGCATCACTCACCCGAGCTACACTCCATCACCCACCCGATATATATCCCATCACCCACAAAAACTACACTCCATCTCCCACCTGATCTAAACCCCATTATCCACCCGAGCTACACCCCATCACCCCCCCCCGATCTAAATTCCATTACCCACCTGAGCAACACCCCATCACCCACACAATCTACACCCCATCACCCACCCAATCTGCACCCCATCATCCACCCGAGCTACATCCCATCACACACCCTAACAACACCCCATCAGCCGCCAGTGGTACACTCGGTCACCCACCCAAACTACACTCCATCACCCACCCGAGCTACACTCCATCACCCACCCGATCTACACCCGATCACCCAACTGATCCACACCCCATCACCCACCTGATCTACACCTCATCACCCAGCCGAGAAGCAGCCAGTCAGCCACCCGATCTACACCCCATCACACGCCCATCTACATCCCATCACCCAGCCAAACTACACTCCATCACCCACATGAACTGCACCCCATTATCCACCCGAGCTACACTCCATCACCCACCCGTGCTAAACTCCATCACACACCCGAGCTACACCCCATCACTCACCCGATCTACACCCCACCACCCAACTGAACACCATATCACCCCCACGAGCTACAATCCATCATCCATCCAAGCAACATCCACATCACCCACCCGATCTACACCCTATCTCTCACCCGATCTACATCCCCTCACCCACCCGATCTAGACCATATCACCCACACGATCTACATCCCATCACCCACCCGAGCTACATACCATCACCCACCCTATCCACACCCCATCATCCACCCGTGGTACACTCGGTCACCCACCCGAGCTACACAACATCACCCACCTGATCTACACCCCATCACCCACCCGATCTACACCCCATCACCCACCCGATCTACACCCCATCACCCAACTGATCTACACCCAATCACCCACCTGATCTACACCCCATCACCCACACGATATATATCCCATCACCCACCCAAACTACACTCCATCACTCACCTGATCTACACCCCATTATCCTCCCGAGCTACACCCCATCACCCACCCGATCTAAATTCCATCACCCACCTAAGCTACACCGCATCACCCACCCAATCTACACCCCATCACCCACCCAATCTACACCCCAACACCCAGACGAGCTACACACCATCACCCACCCAAGCTACAGTCAATCACCCACCCTATCTTCACCTCATCACCAACCCGAGCTACACCCCATCACCAACCTGAACTACACTCCATCACCCACCTGATCTACACACCAACACCCAACCAATCTGCACCCCATCACCCACCCGAGCTACACCCCATCACTCACCCGATCTACAAACCAACACCCAGCCGAGCTACAGCCCATCACCCACCCAATCTACACACCAACACCCACCTGAGTTGCACCCCATCACCCACCTGAGCTACATCCCATCACTCACCTGATCTACACACCAACACCCACCCGAGCTACACCCCATCACCCACCCGATCTACACGCCATCACACACCTGAGCTACACTCCATCACCCACCAAATCTACACCACATCACCCACCTGAGCTACACCCCATCACCAACCCGATCTACACCCCATCACCCACCCGATCTACACCCCATCACCCACCCGATCAACACCCCATCATCCAGCCGAGCTGCAGCCAGTCTCCCACCTGATCTACACCCCATCACCTACCCGAGCTGAACCCCATCACCCACCCGATCTACATCCTATCTCCCACAAGATCTACACCACATCACCCACCCGATCTACACCCCATCACCCATCCGAGCTACATCCCATCACCCACCCGATCTACACCCCATTACCCACTTGAGCTACAACCCATCAGCCACCCAGTCTACACTCCATCACCCACCTGATCTGCACCACATCACCCACCCGAGCTACATCCCATCACACACCCTAAACACACCCCATCAGCCGCCCGTAGTACACTCGGTCACCCACCCAAACTACACTCCATCACCCACCCGAGCTACATTCCATCACCCACCTGATCTACACCTGATCACCCACCCGATCCACACCCCATCACCCACCTGATCTACACCTCATCACCCAGCCGAGCTGCAGCCAGTCACCCACCCGATCTACACCCCATCACACGCCCATCTACATCCCATCACCCACCCAAACTACACTGCATCACCCACATGAAGTGCACCCCATTAACCACCCGAGCTACACTCCATCACCCACCCGAGCTAAACTCCATCACCCACCCGAGCTACACTCCATCACCCACACGATCTACACCCCATCACACACCCGATCTACACCCCATCACTCACCTGATCTACACCACACCACCCAACAGAACACCATATCACCCCCACGAGTTACAGTCCATCATCCATCCAAACTACACCACATCACCCACCCGATCTACACCCTATCTCCCACCTGATCTACATCCCCTCACCCACCCGATCTACACCATATCACCCACACGATCTACATCCCATCACCCACCCGAGCTACATTCCATCACCCACCCTATCCACACCCCATCATCCATCCGTGGTACACTCGGTCACCCACCCGAGCTACAAACCATCACCCACCTGATCTACACCCCATCACTCACCCGATCTACACCTCATCACCCACCCGATCTACATCCTATCTCCCACAAGATCTACACCACATCACCCACCCGATCCACACCCCATCACCCACCCGAGCTACATCGCATCACTCACCCTATCAACACTCCATCAGCCACCCGTGGTACACTCGGTCACCCACCTGATCTATAATCCATCACACACCCGAGCTACACTCCATCACCCATCCAATCTACACCCCATCACCCACCCGATCTACACCCCATCACCCACCCGATCAACACCCCATCACCCAGCCGAGCTGCAGCCAGTCACCCACCCAATCTACACTCCATCACACACCTGAGCTACACTCCATCACCCACCAAATCTACAGCCCATCACCCACCTGAGCTACACCCCATCACCAACCCGATCTACAACCCATCACCAACCCGATCTACATCCCATCACCAACCCGATCTACACCCCATCACCAACCCGATCTACATCCCATCACCAAGCCGAGCTAAACTCCATCACCCACGTAAGATACACTCCATCACCCCCACCCGATCTACACTCCATCAACCACCCGAGCTACACCCCATCACCCACCCTAGCTATATCCCATCAACCACCCGATCTACATTGCATCACCCACCCGAGCTACACTCCATCACCAACCCGATCTACAGCCCACCAACCAACAGATCTACACCACATCACCCACATGAGCTACACCCCATCACCCACCCGATCTACACTCCATCACACACCTGAGCTACACTCCATCACCCACCAAATCTACAGCCCATCACCCACCTGAGATACACCCCATCACCATCCCGATCTACACCCCATCACCAACCCGATCTACATCCCATCACTAACCCGATCTACACCCCATCACCAACCCGATCTACATCCCATCACCAAGCCGAGCTAAACTCCATCACCCATGTAAGATACACTCCATCACCCACCTGATCTACACTCCATCAACCACCCGAGCTACACCCCATCACCCACCCTAGCTATATCCCATCAACCACCCGATCTACATTGCATCAACCACCCGAGCTACACTCCATCACCAACCCGATCTACAGCCCACCAACCAACAGATCTACACCACATCACCCACATGAGCTACAGTCCATCACCCTTCCGATCTGCACCCCATCACCTTCCCGAGCTAAACCCCATCACCAACCCGATCTACACCACATCACCCACCCGAACTGCACCACATCACCCACCCAAGCTACATCCCATCACACGCCCTATCAACACCCCATCAGCCGCCCGTGGTACACTCGGTCACCCACACAAACTACACCCCATCACCCACCCGAGCTACGCTCCATCACGCACCCGATCTAAACCCGATCACCCACCCGATCCACACCCCATCACCCACCTGATCTACACCTCATCACCCAGCCGAGCTGCAGCCAGTCACCCACATGATCTACATCCCATCACCCACACAAACTACACTCCATCACCCACATGATCTGCACCCCATTACCCACCCGAACTAAACTCCATCACCCACCCAAGCTACACTCCATCACCCATACGATCTACACCCCATCACACACCCGATCTACACCCCATCACTCACCCGATCTACACCCCACCACCCAACAGAACACCATATCACCCCCATGAGCTACAGTCCATCATCCATCCAAGCTACACCACATCACCCACCCGATTTACACCCTATCTCCCACCCGATCTACATCCCCTCACCCACCTGATCTACACCATATCACCCACACGATCTACAACCCATCACCCACCCGAGCTACATATCATCACCCACCCTATCCACACCCCATCATCCACCCGTGGTACAGTTGGTCACCCACCCGAGTTACAAGCCATCACCCACCTGATCTACACCCCATCACCCACCCGATCTACACACCATCACCCACCTGATCTACACCCCATCACTCACCCGATCTACACCCCATCACCCATCCGATCTAGACCCCATCACACATCCGATCTACACCCCATCACTCACCCGATCTACACACCATCACCCACCTGATCTACACCCCATCACCCACCAGACCTACACCCCATCACCCACCAGACCTACACCCCATCACCCACCCGATCTACACCCCATCACCCACCAGACCTACACCCCATCACCCACCTGAGCTACAACCCATCACCCACCCGATTTACACCCCAACACCCAGCCGAGCTGCAAACCATCAACCTCCCGATCTACACCACATCACCCACAGGAGCTACAGTCCATCACCCATCTGATCTACACCCCATCACCTACCCGAGCTAAACCCCATCACCCACCCGATCTACACCCCATCACCCACCCGATCTACACCCCATCACCTACCCAAGCTAAACCCCATCACCCACCCAATCTACACCCCATCACCCACCCGATCTACACCCCATCACCAACCCGATCTACATCCATATCACCCACCCAATCTACACCCCATCACCCGCCCAACTACATCCCATCACCCACGCAAGCAACACTCCATCACCCACCCGATCTACATCACATCACACACACTATCAACACCCCATCAGCGGCCCGTGGTACACTCGGTCACCCACCCGAACAACACTCCATCACCCACCCGAGCTACACTCCATCACCCACCCGATCTACACCCCATCACCCACCCGAGCTACACCCCATCACTCACCCGATCTACACCCATCACCCTGCCGAGCTACACCACATCACCCTCCCAATCTACACTCCATCACCCACCTGAGCTACACTCCATCACCCACCCAGTCTACACCCCATCACCCACCCGAGCTACACCCCATCACCCACCCGAGTTGCACCCCATCACTCACCCGATCTACACACCACCACCCACACGAGCTACACACCATCACCCACCCGACTTACACTCCATCATCCACCTGATCTACACCACATCACCCAGCATATCTGCACCCCATCACCCACCCGAGCTACACCACATCGCCCACCCGATCTACAGCCCACCAACCAACAGATCTACACCACATCACCCACATGAGCTATAGTCCATCACCCATCCGATCTACACCCCATCACCTTCCCGAGCTAAACCCCATCACCCACCCGATCTACATCCTATCTCCCACAAGATCTAAACCACATCACCCAACCGATCTACACCCCATTACCCACCCGATCTACAAACCATTACCCACCTGAGCTACATCCAATCACCCACCCAATCTACACCCCATCACCCGCCCAACTACATCCCATCACCCACGCAAGCAACACTCCATCACCCACCCGATCTACACCCCATTAGCCTCCCGAGCTACACCGCATCACCCACATGAGCTACATCCCATCACCCACCCGAGCTGCACCCCATCACCCACCCGATCTACACCCCATCACCCACCCGAGCTACACTCCATCAAACTCCCGATCTACACCCCATCACCCACCCTATCTACATCCATCACCCACCTGAGCTACACTCCATCAAACACCTGATCTACACCGCATCACCCACACGAGCTACACCCCATCACGCACCCAATCTGCTTCCCATCACCCACCTGAGCTACACCCCTTCACCCACCCGATCTACACTCCATCACACACCTGAGCCAAACCCCATCACCCACCCGAGCTACACCTCATCACCAACCCGATCTACATCACATCACCCTCCCGAACTAAACTCCATCACCCACGTAAGATACACTCCATCAACCACCCGATGTACACTCCATCACCCACCCTAGCTATACCCCATCACCCAACCGATATATATCCCATCACCCATCCAAACTACACTCCATCAACCACCCGAGCTACACACCATCACCCACCCGAGCTACATCCAATCACCCACCCAAGCAACACTCCATCACCCACCCGAGCTACACTCCATCACACACCCGAGCAATATCCCATCACCCAACCGATCTACAACCCATCACCCACACGAGCTACAGTCCATCACCCATCCGATCTACATCCCATCACCTACCAGAGCTAAACCCCATCACCCACCTGATCTACAGCCCATCACCAACCCGATCTACATACCATCACACACCCGAGCTATACTCCATCACCCATGTAATTTACACTCCATCACCCACCCGATCTACACCCCACCACCCAACAGAACACCATATCTCCCCCACGAGGTACAGACCATCATCCATCCAAGCTACACCACATCACCCACCCGATCTACACCCTATCTCCCACCCGATTTACATCCCCTCACCCACCCGATCTACACCATATCACCCACCCGATCTACATCCCATCACCCACCTGAGCTACAAACCATCACCCACCTGATCTACACCCCATCACCCACCCGATCTAACCCCATCACCCACCCGATCTACACCCCATCACCCACCAGACCTACACCCAATCACCCACCCGATCTACACCCCATCACCCAGCTGAGCTACAATCCATCAACCTCTCGATCTACACCCCATCACCCACCCGAACTATACTCCATCACCCACGTAATTGACACTCCATCACCCACCCGATCTACACCCCACCACCCAACAGAACACCATATCACCCCCACGAGGTACAGACCATCATCCAGCCAAGCTACACCCCATCACCCACCCTAGCTAAACCCCATCACCCAACCGATCTACATCACTTCACACAGCCGAGCTACACTCCATCATCCACCCGATATATATCCCAACACCCACCCAAACTACACTCCATCAACCACCCGAGCTACACTCCATCATCCACCTGATCCACACCCCATCACCCACCTGATCTACACCCCATCACCCACCCGATATACACCCCATCACCCACCTGATGTACACACCATCACCCACCCGATCTACACCCCATCACCCACCCAAACTACACCCCATCACTCACCCGATCTACACACCATCACCCACCCGAGTTACACTCCATCACCCACCCAATCGACACCACATCACCCAGCATATCTGCACCCCATCACCCACCCAAACTACACCCCATTACTCACCCGATCTACACTCCATCAAACACCCGAGCTACACCCCATCACTCACCCGATCTACACACCACCCCCCACACGAGCTACACATCGTCACCCACCCGAGTTGCACTCCATCACCCACCCAATCGACACCACATCACTCAACATATCTGCACCCCATCACTCACCCGAACTACACCCCATCACTCACCCGATCTACGCACCATCACCCACCCGAGTTACACTCCATCACCCACCCAATCAACACCACATCACCCAACATATCTGCACCCCATCACCCACCCGAGCTACACTCCTTCACCCACCCGAGCAATACCCCATCACCCAAATGATCTACACCCCATCACCCACACGAGCTACAGTCCATCACCCATCCGATATAAACCCCATCATCTACCAGAGCTAAACCACATCACCCACCTGATCTACAGCCCATCACCAACCCGATCTACATACCATCACCCACCCAAGCTATACTCCATCACCCATGTAATTTACACTCCATCACCCTCCCGATCTACACCCCACCACCCAACAGAACACCATATCTCCCCCACGAGGTACAGACCATCATCCATCCAAGCTACACTACATCACCCACCCGATCTACACCCTATCTCCCACCCGATCTACATCCCCTCACCCACCCGATCTACACCATATCAACCACCCGATCTACATCCCATCACCCACCCGAGCTACAAACCATCACCCACGTGATCTACACCCCATCACCCACCCGATCTACACCCCATCACCCACCCGATCTACACCCCATCACCCACCAGATCTACACCCAATCACCCACCCGATCTACACCCCATCACCCAGCTGAGCTACAATGCATCAACCTCTCGATCTACACCCCATCACCCACCGGAGCTACACTCCATCAACCATTCGAGCTACACCCCATCACCTAGCCGATCTACACCCCACCACCCAAGAGAGCTACACCAGATCACCCACCCGATCTTGACCCCATCACCGACCCGAGCTACACCCCATCACCCACCCGATCTACACTCCATCACCCATCTGAGCTACACTCCATCACCCACCCGATCTACACCCCATCACCCACCCGATCAACAGCCCATCACCCAGCCGAGCTGCAGCCAGTCACCCACCCGATCTACACACCATCACCCACCCGATATATATCCCATCACCCATCCAAACTACACTCCATCACCCATCTGAACTACACTCCATCACCCACCCGATTAACAACCCATCACCAACCCGAGCTACACCACAACACCCACCCGATCTACACCCCATCACCCACCCGAGCTACATCCCATCACCCACCAGATCTAAACCCCATCACCCACTCTATGCACAACACATTATCCACCCGTGTTACCCTCGGACACCCACCTGATCTACACCCCATCACCCAGACGAGCTGCAGCCAGTCACCCACCCGATCTACACCCCAACACCCACCCGAGCTACACTCCATCAACCTCCCGATCTGCACCTCATCACCCACCCGATCTACACCTCATCACCCACCCGAGCTACACAGGATCACCCGCACATCTGCATCCCATCACCCACCCAAACTACACTCCATCACCCACATGATCTACACCCCATTAGCCACCCGAGCTACACCCTATTACCCACCCAATCTAAACACCATCAACCACCTGAGCTACACTCCATCACCTGCCTGAGCTACACTCCATCACCCACCCGATCTACACCCCACCACCCAACAGAACACCATATAACCCCCACGAGCTACAGTCCATCATCCATCCAAGCTACACCCCATCACCCACCTGATCTACACCCTATCTCCCACCCGATCTACTTCCCCTCACCCACCCGATCTACACCATATCACCCACCCGATCTACACCCCGGCACCCACCCGATCTACACCCCATCACCCACCCGATCTACACTCCATCACCCACCTGACATACACCCAATCACCCACCCGATCTACACCCCATCACCCACCCGATCTACACCCCATCACCCACCCGATCTGCACACCATCACCCACCTGACATACACTCAATCACCCACCCAATCTACACCCCATCACCCAGCCGAGCTACAATCCATCAACCATTCGAGCTACACCCCATCACCTAGCCGACCTACACCCAACCACCCATTCGAGCTACACAACATCACCCACCCGTTCTTGACCCCATCACCGACCCGAGCTACACCCCATCACCCACCCGATCTACACTCCATCACCCATCTGACCTACACTCCATCACCCACCCGATTTACACCCCATCACCCACCCGAGCTACACCACACCACCCACCTTATCTACACCCCATCACCCACCAGAGCTACACCCCACCACCCACCGGATCTACACTCCATCACCCATTCGAGTTACACCCCATCACCTAGCTGATCTACATCCCGACCACCCAAGAGAGCTACACCACATCTCCCACATGACCTACATTCCATCACCCACTCGATCTAGACCCCATTACCGACACGAGCTGCACCCTATCACCCACCCAACTACACTCCATCACCCACCTGAGCTACACTCAATGACCCTTCCGATCTACAAACCATCGCCCACCTGATCTACACCACATCACCCATCCGAGCTACACCACATCCACCACCCTATAAACACCCCATCACGCTACCGATCTACACTCCATCACCCACCCAATCTACACCCCATCACCCACCCGATCTGCACCCCAACACCCAGACGAGCTACACAACATCACCCACCCGAGCTACAATCAATCACCCACCCGATCTACACCCCATCACCAACCCTATCTTCACCCCATCACCCACCCGATCTACACTCCATCACACACCTGAGCTACACTCCATCACCCACCAAATCCACACCCCATTACCCACCTGAGCTACACCCCATCACCAACCGATCTACATCCCATCACCCACCCGAGCTAAACTCCATCACTCACGTAAGATACACTCCATCACCCACCCGATCTACACTCCATCAACCACCCGAGCTACACCCAATCACCCACAATAGCTATACGCCATCACCCAACCGATCTACATCGCATCAACCACCCGAGCTACACTCCATCACCCACCCGATCTACAGCCCACCATCCAACAGATATACACCACATCACCCACATGAGCTACAGTCCATCACCCATCTGATCTACACCCCATCAACTTCCCGAGCTAAACCCCATCACCCACCCGATCTACATTCTATCTCCCACAAGATCTACACCACATCACCCACCCGATCTACACCCCATCACCCACCAGACCTACACCCAATCACCCACCCGATCTACACCCCATCACCCAGCTGAGCTACAATCCATCAACCTCTCGATCTACACGCCATCACCCACCGGAGCTACACTCCATCAACCATTCGAGCGACAGCCCATCCCCTAGACGATCTACACCCCACCACCCAAGAGAGCTACACCAGATCACCCACCCGATCTTGACCCCATCACCGACCCGAGCTACACCCCATCACCCACCCGATCTACACTCCATCACCCATCTGAGCTACACTCCATCACCCACCCAAGCTACATACCATCACCCACCCTATCCACACCCCATCATCCACCCGTGGTACACTCGGTCACTCACCCGAGCTACACACCATCACCTACCTGATCTACATCCCATCACCCACCCGATCTACACTCCATCACACATCTGAGCTACACTCCATCACCCACCCGAGCTACATACCATCACCCACCCTATCCACACCCCTTCATCCACCCGTGGTACAGTCGGTCACTCACCCGAGCTACACCCCATCACCCACCCGATCTACACCCAATCACCCACCTGATCTACAACCCATCACACAGCCGAGCTACAATCCATCAACCTCCCGATCTACACCCCATCACCCACCGGAGCAACACTCCATCAACCATTCAAGCTACATCCCATCACCTAGCCGATCTACACCCCAGCACCCAAGAGAGCTACACCACATCACCCAGCCGATCTTGACCCCATCACCGACCCGAGCTAAACCCCATCACCGACCCGATCTACACTCCATCACCCATCTGAGCTACACTCCATCACCCACCAGATTTACACCCCATCACCCACCCGAGCTACACCACACCACCCACCTGTTCTAAATCCCATCACCCACCAGAGCTACACACCATCACCGACCCGATCTACACTCCATCACCCATCTGAGCTACACTCCATCACGCACACGATTTTCACCCCATCACCCACCCGAGCTACACCACACCACCAACCCGATCTACACCCCATCACCCACCCGAGCTACATCCCATCACCCACCCGATCTACACCCCATCACCCACTCAATCCACACCCAATTATCCACCCATGTTAAACTCGGTCACCCACCCGATCTACACCCAATCACCCATCCGATCTACACACCATCACCCACCCGAGCTGCATCCAATCACCCACCCAAGCTACACTCCATCAAACTCCCGATCTACACCCTATCACCCACCCAATCTACATCCTATCATCCACCCAATCTACACCCCATCACCCACCCGATCTACACCCCAAAACCCAGACGAGCTACACAACATCACCCACCCGAGCTACAATCAATCACCCACCCAATCTACACCCCATCATCAACCCTATCTTCACCCCATCACCCACGCGAGCTACAACCTATCACCCACCCGAGTAACACTCCATCACCCACCCAATCGACACCACATCACCCAGCATATCTGCACCCCATCACCCACCCGAGCTACATCCCATCACCAACCCGATCTACATCCCATCACCCACCCGAGCTATACTCCATCACCCACGTAACATACACTCCATCAACCACCCGATCTACATTCCATCAACCACCCGACCTACATCCCATCACACACACTATCAACACCCCATCAGCCACCCGTGGTACACTCGGTCACCCACCCGATCTACACTCCATCATCCACCCGATCTACACTCCATCACCCACACGACCTACATCCCATCACCCACTCGATCTACACCCCATCACCCACCTGATCTACACCCCATCACCCACCCGAGCTAAATCCCATCACCCACCCTATCCACACCCCATCAGCCATCCGTGGTACACTCCATCACCCCCCTAATCTACATCCCATCACCCAGCTGAGCTGCACCCAGTCACCCACCCGATCTACACCCCAACACCCACCCGAGCTACACTCCATCAACCTCTCGATCTACACCTTATCACCCACCCGATTTACACCCCATCACCCGCCCATCTACATCCCATCACCCACCCAAACTACACTCCATCACCCACATGATCTACACCCCATTACCCACCCGAGCTACACCCCATCACCCACCCGATCTAAACACCATCACCCACCTGAGCTACACTCCATCACCCACCCGAGCTACACTCCATCACCCACCCGATCTATACCCCACCACCCAACACAACACCATATCACCCCCACGAGCTACAGTCCATCATCCATCCAAGCTACACCACATCATCCATCCGATCTACACCTTATCTCCCACCCGATTGACATCCCCTCACCCACCCGATCTACACCATATCACCCACCCGATCTACATCCCATCACCCACCCGAGCGACATACCATCACCCACCCTATCCACACCCCATCATCCACCCGTGGTACACTCGGTCACCCACCCAAGCTACACACCATCACCTACCTGATCTACACCCCATCACCCACCCGATCTACACCCCATCACCGACCCGATCTAACCCCATCACCCACCCGAACGACACCCCATCAGTCACCAGATCTACACCCAATCACCCACCCGATATGCACCCCATCACGCAGCCGATCTACAATCCATCAACCTCCCGATCTACACCCCATCACCCACCGGAGCAACACTCCATCAACCATTCGAGCTACACCCCATCAACTAGCTGATCTACACCCCACCACCCAAGAGAGCTACACCACATCACCCAGCCGATCTTGACCCCATCACCGACCCGATCTACACTCCATCACCCATCTGGACTACACTCCATCACCCACCCGAGCTACACTCCATCATCCACCCGATCTACATCCCATCACCCATCCGAGCTACACCCCATCAAACTCCCGATCTACACCCTAACTCCCACCCGATCTACATCCTCTCACCCACCCAATCAACACCATATCACCCACCCGAGCCACATACCATCACCCACCCTATCCACACCCCATCATCCACCTGTGGTACACTCAGTCACCCACCCAAGCTACACACCATCACCCACCTGATCTACACCCCATCACCCACCAGATCTACATCCCATCACCCACCTGATCTACACCCCATCACCAACCCTATCTTCACTCCATCACTCACCCGATCTAAAATCGATCACACACCTGAGCTACACTCCATCACCCACCAAATCTACACCCCATCTCCCACCTGAGCTACACCCCAACACCAACCGATCTACATCCCATCACCCACCCGAGCTAAACTCCATCTCCCACGTAAGATACACTCCATCACCCACCCGATCTACACTCCATCAACCACTCGAGCTACACCCAATCACCCACCCTAGCTATACCCCATCACCCAACCGATCTACATCGCATCAACCACCCGAGCTACACTCCTTCACCCACCCGATCTATAGCCCACCATCCAACAGATCTACACCACATCACCCACATGAGCTACAGTCCATCACCCATCCGATCTACACCCCATCAACTTCCCGAGCTAAACCCCATCACCCACCCGATCTACATTCTATCCCCCACAAGATCTACACCACATTACCCACCCGATCCACACCCCATCACCCACCCGAGCAACATCCCGTCACACATCCAATCAACACCCCATCAGCCACCCGTGGTACAATCGGTCACACACCCGATCTACACTCCATCACACACCCAAGCTACACTCCATCGCCCAGCCAATCAACACCCCATTACCCACCCGATCTATTCCCCATCACCCACCCGATCAACACCCCATCACCCAGCCGAGCTGCAGCCAGTCACCCACCCGCTATACACACCATCACCCACCCGATATATATCCCATCACCCACCCAAACTACACTCCATCACCCACCTGATCTACACCCCATCACCAACCCGATCTACAACCCATCATCCCCATGAGCTACACCCAGTCCCCCACCCGAGCTACACCCCATCACCCACCCGATCTACAACCCATCACCTAACCGAGATAAACCCCATCACCCACCTGATCTACACCACATTACACAGCCGATCTACACCCCATCACCAACCCGATCTACATCCCATCACCCATCCGAGCTATACTCCATCACCCACGTAAGATACACTCCATCACCCACCCGACCTACATCCCATCACCAACCCGATCTACACCCCATCACCCTCCCGATCTACATCCCATCACACACACTATCAACACCCCATCAGCCACCCGTGGTACACTCGGTCACCCACCTGATCTACACTCCATCACCCACCTGATCTACACCCCATCACCCACACAAGCTACATCCCATCACACACCCTATCAACATCCCATCAACCACCCGTGGTACATTCAGTCACGACCCGAACTACACCCCATCACCCACCCGAGCTGCACTCCATCACCCACCCGATCTACACCCCATCACCCACCCGATCCACACCCCATCACCCACCTGATCTACACCCCATCACCCAGCCGAGCTGCACCCAGTCACCCACCCGATCTACACCCCAACACCCACCCGAGCTACACTCCATCAACCTCCCGATCTACACCTCATCACCCACCCGATCTACACCCCATCACCCGCCCATCTACATCCCATCACCCACCCAAACTACACTCCATCACCCACATGATCTACACCCCATTACCCACCCGAGCTACACCCCATCACCCACCCGATCTAAACACCATCACCTACCTGATCTACACTCCATCACCTACCCGAGCTACACTCCATCACCCACCCGATCTACACCCCACCACCCAACAGAGCACCATATCACCCCCACGAGCTACAGTCCATCATCCAAAAAAGCTACATCACATCACGCACGCGATCAACACCCTAACTCCCACCCGATCTACATCCTCTCACCCACCCAATCAACACCATATCACCCACCCGAGCCACATACCATCACCCACCCTATCCACACCCCATCATCCACCTGTGGTACAGTCTGTCACCCACCCAAGCTACACACCATCACCCACCTGATCTACACCCCATCACCCACCAGATCTACACCCCATCACCCATCTGATCTACACCCCATCACCAACCCTATCTTCACTCCATCACCCACCCGATCTAAAATCGATCACACACCTGAGCTACACTCCATCACCCACCAAATCTACACCCCATCTCCCACCTGAGCTACACCCCAACACCAACCGATCTACATCCCATCACCCACCCGAGCTAAACTCCATCTCCCACGTAAGATACACTCCATCACCCACCCGATCTACACTCCATCAACCACTCGAGCTACACCCAATCACCCACCCTAGCTATACCCCATCACCCAACCGATCTACATCGCATCAACCACCCGAGCTACACTCCTTCACCCACCCGATCTATAGCCCACCATCCAACAGATCTACACCACATCACCCACATGAGCTACAGTCCATCACCCATCCGATCTACACCCCATCACCTACCCGAGCTAAACCCCATCACCCACCCGATCTACACCCCATCACCAACCCGATCCACATCCCATCACCCATCCGAGCTATACTCCATCACCCACGTAATATAAACTCCATCACCCACCCGATTTTCATCCCATCACCCACCTGATCTACACCACATCACCCACCCGATATACACCCCATCACCCACCCAAGCTACATCCCATCACACACCCTATCAACATCCCATCAACCACCCGTGGTACATTCAGTCACGACCCGAACTACACCCCATCACCCACCCGAGCTGCACTCCATCACCCACCCGATCTACACCCCATCACCCACCCGATCCACACCCCATCACCCACCTGATCTACACCCCATCACCCAGCCGAGCTGCACGCAGTCACCCACCCGATCTACACCCCAACACCCACCCGAGCTACACTCCATCAACCTCCCGATCTACACCTCATCACCCACCCGATCTACACCCCATCACCCGCCCATCTACATCCCATCACCCACCCAAACTACACTCCATCACCCACATGATCTACACCCCATTACCCACCCGAGCTACACCCCATCACCCACCCGATCTAAACACCATCACCCACCTGATCTACACTCCATCACCCACCCGAGCTACACTCCATCACCCACCCGATCTACACCCCACCACCCAACAGAGCACCATATCACCCCCACGAGCTACAGTCCATCATCCAAAAAAGCTACATCACATCACGCACGCGATCTACACCCTAACTCCCACCCGATCTACATCCTCTCACCCACCCAATCAACACCATATCACCCACCCGAGCCACATACCATCACCCACCCTATCCACACCCCATCATCCACCTGTGGTACACTCAGTCACCCACCCAAGCTACACACCATCACCCACCTGATCTACACCCCATCACCCACCAGATCTACACCCCATCACCCACCTGATCTACACCCCATCACCAACCCAATCTTCACTCCATCACCCACCCGATCTAAAATCGATCACACACCTGAGCTACACTCCATCACCCACCAAATCTACACCCCATCTCCCACCTGAGCTACACCCCAACACCAACCGATCTACATCCCATCACCCACCCGAGCTAAACTCCATCTCCCACGTAAGATACACTCCATCACCCACCCGATCTACACTCCATCAACCACTCGAGCTACACCCAATCACCCACCCTAGCTATACCCCATCACCCAACCGATCTACATCGCATCAACCACCCGAGCTACACTCCTTCACCCACCCGATCTATAGCCCACCATCCAACAGATCTACACCACATCACCCACATGTGCTACAGTCCATCACCCATCCGATCTACACCCCATCAACTTCCCGAGCTAAACCCCATCACCCACCCGATCTACATTCTATCCCCCACAAGATCTACACCACATTACCCACCCGATCTACACCCCATCAACCACCCGAGCTACATCCCGTCACACATCCAATCAACACCCCATCAGCCACCCGTGGTACAATCGGTCACCCACCCGATCTACACTCCATCACACTCCCGAGCTACACTCCATCGCCCAGCCAATCAACACCCCATTACCCACCCGAGCTACACCCCATCACCCACCCGATCTAAACACCATCACCCACCTGAGCTACACTCCATCACCCACACGAGCTACACTCCATCACCCACCCGATCTACACCCCACCACCCAACACAACACCATATCACCCCCACGAGCTGCAGTCCATCATCCATCCAAGCTACACCACATCATCCATCCGATCTACACCCTATCTCCCACCCGATTGACATCCCCTCACCCACCCGATCTACACCATATCACCCACCCGATCTACATCCCATCACCCACCCGAGCGACATACCATCACCCACCCTATCCACACCCCATCATCCACCCGTGGTACACTCGGTCACCCACCCAAGCTACACACCATCACCTACCTGATCTACACCCCATCACCCACCCGATCTACACCCCATCACCGACCCGATCTAACCCCATCACCCACCCGAACGACACCCCATCAGTCACCAGATCTACACCCAATCACCCACCCGATATGCACCCCATCACGCAGCCGATCTACAATCCATCAACCTCCCGATCTACACCCCATCACCCACCGGAGCAACACTCCATCAACCATTCGAGCTACACCCCATCAACTGGCTGATCTACACCCCACTACCCAAGAGAGCTACACCACAGCACCCAGCCAATCTTGACCCCATCACCGACCCAAGCTACACCCCATCACCGACCCGATCTACACTCCATCACCCATCTGAACTACACTCCATCACCCACCCGAGCTACACTCCATCATCCACCCGATCTACATCCCATCACCCATCCGAGCTACACCCCATCAAACTCCCGATCTACACCCCATCACCCACCCTATCTACACTCCATCACCCACCAGAGCTACACTCCATCAAACACCTGATCTACAACCATCACCCACCCGAGCTACACCCCATCACGCACCCGATCTACACTGCCACACACACCTGAGCTACACTCCATCACCCACCCAATCTGCATCCCATCACCAACCCAAGCTACACCTCATCACTCACCTGATCTACACACCAACACCCACCTGAGCTACACCCCATCACCCACCCGATATACACACCAACACTCACCCGAATTGCACCCCATCACCCACCGGATCTACACTCCATCACACACATGAGCTACACCCCATCACCCACCCGAGCTACACCCCATCACCAACCCGATCTACACCCCATCACCCTCCCGAGCTAAACTCCATCACCCACGTAAGATACACTCCATCACCCACCCGATCTACACTCCATCAACCACGCGAGATACACCCCATCAACCACCCTAGCTATACCCCATCACCCACCCGATCTACATCGCATCACCCACCCGAGCTACAGTCCATCACCCACCCGATCTACAGCCCACCAACCAACAGATCTACACCACATCACCCACATGAGCTACAGTCCATCATCCATCCGATCTACACCCCATCACCTTCCCGAGCTAAACCCCATCACCCACCCGATTTAAATCCAATCTCCCACAAGATCTACACCACATCACCCACCTGATCTACACCCCATTACCCACCCGAGCTACACACGATCTCCCACCCGATCTAAATTCCATCACCCACCTGAGCTACACTCCATCACCCACCCAATCTACACCCCATCACCCACCCGATCTACACCCCAACACCCAGACGAGCTACACAACATCACCCACCCGAGCTAGAATCAATCCCCACCCAATCTACACCCTATCACCAACCCTATCTTCACCCCATCACCAAGAGCTACAACCCATCACCCACCTGATCTACACTCCATCACCCACCTGATCTACACCCCATCACCCAGCCGAGCTACACCCCATCACTCACCCGATCTACACCACATCACCCACACAAGCTACAGTCCATCACCCATCCGATCTAGACCCCATCACCTACCCAAGCTAAACCCCATCACCCACCCGTTCTACAACCCATCACCAACCCGATCTACATACCATCACCCATTCAAGCTATACTCCATCACCCACGTAAGATACTCTCCATCACCCACCCGATCTTCATCCCATCACCCACCTGATCTACACCACATCACCCACCCGATCTACACCCCATCAACCACCCGAGCTACATCCCATCACACACCCTATCAACACCCCATCAGCCGCCCGTGGTACACTCGGTCACCCACACAAACTACACTTCATCACACACCCGAGCTACACTCCATCACCGATCAGATCCACGCCCCATCACCCAACCGAACTACACCCCATCACTCACCCGATCTACACCCATCACCCACCTGATCTACACTCCATCACCCACCCGAGTTACACTCCATCACCCACCCAATCGACACGACATCACCCAGCATATCTGCACCCCATCACCCACCCGAGCTACACCCCATCACCAACCCTATCTACATCCCATCACCCACCCGAGCTATACTCCATCACCCACGAAACATACACTCCATCAACCACCCGATCTACATTCCATCAACCACCCGACCTACATCCCATCACCAACCCGATCTACACCCCATCACCCTCCCGATCTACATCCCATCACACACACTATCAACACCCCATCAGCCACCCGTGGTACACTCGGTCACCCACCCGATCTACACTCCATCATCCACCCGATCTACACTCCATCACCCACACGACCTACATCCCATCACCCACTCGATCTACACCTCATCACCCACCTGATCTACACCCCAGAACCCACCCGAGCTAAATCCCATCACACACCTATCCACACCCCATCAGCCACCCGTGGTACACTCCATCACCCCCCTAATCTACATCCCATCACCCAGCTGAGCTGCACCCAGTCACCCACCCGATCTACACCCCAACACCCACCCGAGCTACACTCCATCAACCTCTCGATCTACACCTTATCACCCACCCGATCTACACCCCATCACCCGCCCATCTACATCCCATCACCCAACCAAACTACACTCCATCACCCACATGATCTACACCCCATTACCCACCCGAGCTACACCCCATCACCCACCCGATCTAAACACCATCACCCACCTGAGCTACACTCCATCACCCACCCGAGCTACACTCCATCACCCACCCGATCTACACCCCACCACCCAACACAACACCATATCACCCCCACGAGCTACAGTCCATCATCCATCCAAGCTACACCACATCATCCATCCGATCTACACCCTATCTCCCACCCGATTGACATCCCCTCACCCACCCGATCTACACCATATCACCCACCCGATCTACATCCCATCACCCACCCGAGCGACATACCATCACCCACCCTATCCACACCCCATCATCCACCCGTGGTACACTCGGTCACCCACCCAAGCTACACACCATCACCTACCTGATCTACACCCCATCACCCACCCGAACGACACCCCATCAGTCACCAGATCTACACCCAATCACCCACCCGATATGCACCCCATCACGCAGCCGATCTACAATCCATCAACCTCCCGATCTACACCCCATCACCCACCGGAGCAACACTCCATCAACCATTCGAGCTACACCCCATCAACTGGCTGATCTACACCCCACCACCCAAGAGAGCTACACCACATCACCCAGCCGATCTTGACCCCATCAACGACCCGAGCTATACCCCATCACCGACCCGATCTACACTCCATCACCCATCTGAACTACACTCCATCACCCACCCAGGCTACACTCCATCATCCACCCGATCTACATCCCATCACCCATCCGAGCTACACCCCATCAAACTCCCGATCTACACCCCATCACCCACCCTATCTACACTCCATCACCCACCAGAGCTACACTCCATCAAACACCTGATCTACAACCATCACCCACCCGAGCTACACCCCATCACGCACCCGATCTACACTCCATCACACACCTGAGCTACACTCCATCACCCACCCAATCTGCATCCCATCACCAAACCAAGCTACACCCCATCACTCCCCCCATCTACACACCAACACCCACCTGAGCTACACCCCATCACCCACCCGATATACACACCAACACTCACCCGAATTGCACCCCATCACCCACCGGATCTACACTCCATCACACACCTGAGCTACACCCCATCACCCACCCGAGCTACACCCCATCACCAACCCGATCTACACCCCATCACCCTCCCGAGCTAAACTCCATCACCCACGTAAGATACACTCCATCACCCATCCGATCTACACTCCATCAACCACCCGAGATACACCCCATCAACCACCCTAGCTATACCCCATCACCCACCCGATCTACATCGCATCACCCACCCGATCTACAGTCCATCACTCACCCGATCTACAGCCCACCAACCAACAGATCTACACCACATCACCCACATGAGCTACAGTCCATCATCCATCCGATCTACACCCCATCACCTTCCCGAGCTAAACCCCATCACCCACCCGATCTAAATCCAATCTCCCACAAGATCTACACCACATCACCCACCTGATCTACACCCCATTACCCACCCGAGCTACACACCATCACCCACCCGATCTAAATTCCATCACCCACCTGAGCTACACTCCATCACCCACCCAATCTACACCCCATCACCCACCCGATCTACACCCCAACACCCAGACGAGCTACACAACATCACCCACCCGAGCTAGAATCAATCCCCACCCAATCTACACCCTATCACCAACCCTATCTTCAGCCCATCACCCACCCGATCTACACTCCATCACCCACCTGATCTACACCCCATCACCCAGCCGAGCTACACCCCATCACTCACCCGATCTACACCACCTCACCCACCCGAGATACACCACATCACCCACCCGATCTACACTCCATCACCCTCCTGAGCTACACTCCATCACCCACCCAATCTACACCCCAGAACCCACCCGAGTTACACTCCATCACTCACCCAATCTACACACCACCACCCACCCGAGTTACACTCCATCACCCACCCAATCGACACCACATGACCCAGCATATCTGCACCCCATCACCCACCTGAGCTACACACAATCACCAACCCGATCTACATCCCATGACCCATCTGAGCAATACCCCATCACCCACCCGATCTACACCCCATCACCCGCCCATCTACATCCCATCACCCACCCAAACTACACTCCATCACCCACATGATCTACACCCCATTACCCACCCGAGCTACACCCCATCACCCACCCGATCTAAACACCATCACCCACCTGAGCTACACTCCATCACCCACCCGAGCTACACTCCATCACCCACCCGATCTACACCCCACCACCCAACACAACACCATATCACCCCCACGAGCTACAGTCCATCATCCATCCAAGCTACACCACATCATCCATCCGATCTACACCTTATCTCCCACCCGATTGACATCCCCTCACCCACCCGATCTACACCATATCACCCACCCAATCTACATCCCATCACCCACCCGAGCGACACACCATCACCCACCCTATCCACACCCCATCATCCACCCGTGGTACACTCGGTCACCCACCCAAGCTACACACCATCACCTACCTGATCTACACCCCATCACCCACCCGATCTACACCCCATCACCGACCCGATCTAACCACATCACCCACCCGAACGACACCCCATCAGTCACCAGATCTACACCCAATCACCCACCCGATATGCACCCCATCACGCAGCCGATCTACAATCCATCAACCTCCCGATCTACACCCCATCACCCACCGGAGCAACACTCCATCAACCATTCGCGCTACACCCCATCAACTGGCTGATCTACACCCCACCACCCAAGAGAGCTACACCACATCACCCAGCCGATCTTGACCCCATCACCGACCCGAGCTACACCCATCACCGACCCGATCTACACTCCATCACCCATCTGAACTACACTCCATCACCCACCCGAGCTACACTCCATCATCCACCCGATCTACATCCCATCACCCATCCGAGCTACACCCCATCAAACTCCCGATCTACACCCCATCACCCACCCTATCTACACTCCATCACCCACCAGAGCTACACTCCATCAAACACCTGATCTACAACCCATCACCCACCCGAGCTACACCCCATCACTACCCCCATCTACACACCAACACCCACCTGAGCTGCACCCCATCACCCACCCGATATACACACCAACACTCACCCGAATTGCACCCCATCACCCACCGGATCTACACTCCATCACACACCTGAGCTACACCCCATCACCCACCCGAGCTACACCCCATCACCCTCCCGAGCTAAACTCCATCACCCACGTAAGATACACTCCATCACCCACCCGATCTACACTCCATCAACCACCCGAGATACACCCCATCAACCACCCTAGCTATACCCCATCACCCACCCGATCTACATCGCATCACCCACCCGAGCTACAGTCCATCACCCACCCGATCTACACTCCATCACCCACCTGATCTACACCCCATCACCCAGCCGAGCTACACCCCATCACTCACCCGATCTACACCACATCACCCACCCGAGATACACCACATCACCCACCCGATCTACACTCCATCACCCTCCTGAGCTACACTCCATCACCCACCCAATCTACACCCCAGAACCCACCCGAGTTACACCCCATCACTCACCCAATCTACACACCACCACCCACCCGAGTTACACTCCATCACCCACCCAATCGACACCACATCACCCAGCATATCTGCACCCCATCACCCACCTGAGCTACACATAATCACCAACCCGATCTACATCCCATGACCCATCCGAGCAATACCCCATCACCCACCCGATCTACACCACATCACCCACACAAGCTACAGTCCATCACCCATCCGATCTAGACCCCATCACCTACCCAAGCTAAACCCCATCACCCACCCGTACTACAACCCATCACCAACCCGATCTACATACCATCACCCATTCGAGCTATACTCCATCACCCACGTAAGATACACTCCATCACCCACCCGATCTTCATCCCATCACCCACCTGATCTACACCACATCACCCACCCGATCTACACCCCATCAACCACCCGAGCTACATCCCATCACACACCCTATCAACACCACATCAGCCGCCCGTGGTACACTCGGTCACCCACACAAACTACACTTCATCACACACCCGAGCTACACTCCATCACCGATCAGATCCACGCCCCATCACCCAACCGAACTACACCCCATCACCCACCCGATCTACACTCCATCACCCACCCGAGTTACACTCCATCACCCACCCAATCGACACCACATCACCCAGCATATCTGCACCCCATCACCCACCCGAACTACACCCCATCACCAACCCGATCTACATCCCATCACCCACCCAAGCTACATACCATCACCCACCCTATCCACACCCCATCATCCACCCGTGGTACACTCGGTCACCCACCCGAGCTACACACCATCACCTACCTGATCTACACCCCATCTCCCACCCGATCTACACCCCATCACTCACCCGATCTACACCCATCACCCACCCGATCTACACTCCATCACCCACCCGAGTTACACTCCATCACCCATCCAATCGACACCACATCACCCAACATATCTGCACCCCATCACCCACCTGAGCTACACCCCATCACCAACCCGATCTACATTCCATCACCCACCTGAGCTATACTCCAACACCCATGTAACATACACTCCATCAACCACCCAATCTATATTCCATCAACCACCCGAGCTACACTCCATCACCCACCCAAGCAATACCCCATCACCCACCCGATCTACACCACATCACCCACACGAGCTACAGTCCATCACCCATCCGATCTACACCCCATCACCAACCCGATCTACATCCCATCACCTATTCGAGCTATAATCCATCACCCACGTAATATACACTCCATCACCCACCCGATCTTCATCCCATCACCCACCTGATCAACACCACATCACCCACCCTATCTATACCCCATCACCCACCCGAGCTACATCCCATCACACACCCTATCAACATCCCATCAACCACTCGTGGTACACTCGATCACCCACCCGAACTACACTCCATCACCAACCCGAGCTGCACTCCATCACCCACCCGATCAACACCCCATCACCCACCCGATCCACACTCCATCACCCACCTGATCTACACCCCATCACCCAGCTGAGCTGCACCCAGTCACCCACCCGATCTACACCCCAACACCCACCCGAGCTACACTCCATCAACCTTCCGATCTACACCTCATCACCCACCCAATCTACACCCCATCACCCGCCCATCTACATCCCATCACCCACCCAAACTACACTCCATCACCCACATGGTCTACACCCCATTACCCATCCGAGCTGCACCCCATCACCCAACCGATCTAAACACCATCACCCACCTGATCTACACTCCATCACCCAACCGAGCTACACTCCATCACCCAACCGATCTACTCCCCAACACCCAACAGAACACCATATCACCCCCACGAGCTATAGTCCATCATCCAAACAAGCTACATCACATCACCCACCCGATCTACACCCTATCTCCCACCAGATCTACATTCCCTCAACCACCCAATCAACACCATATCACCCACCCGATCTACATCCCATCACCCACCCGAGCTACATACCATCACCCACCCTATCCACACCCCATCATCCACCCGTGGTACACTCGGTCACCCACCCAAGCTACACACCATCACCCACCTGATCTACACCCCATCACCAAACCTATCTTTACCCCATCACCCACTCGATCTACACTCCATCGCACACCTGAGCTACACTCCATCACCCACCTGAGCTACACCCCATCACCAACCGATCTACATCCCATCACCCACCCGAGCTAAACTCCATCTCCCATGTAAGATAAACTCCATCACCCACCCGATCTACACTCCATCAACCACCCAAGCTACACTCCATCACCCACCCGATCTACAGCCCACCATCCAACAGATCTACACCACATCACCCACATGAGCTACAGTCCATCACCCATCCGATCTACACCCCATCAACTTCCCGAGCTAAAACCCATCACCCACCCGATCTGCATTCTATCTCCACAAGATCTACACCACATCCCCCACCCGATCTACACCCCATCACCCACCCGAGCTACATCCCATCACACACCCAATCAACAGCCCATCAGCCACCCGTGGTACAATCGGTCACCCACCCGATCTACACTCCATCACACACCCGAGCTACACTCCATCGCCCAGCCAATCTACACCCCATTACCCACCCGATCTACACCCCATCACCCACCCTATCAACACCCCATCACCCAGCCGAGCTGCAGCCAGTCACCCACCCGATCTACACACCATCACCCACCCAATCTACACCCCAACACCCAACCGAGCTACACTCCATCAACTTCCCGATCTACACCTCATCACCCACCCGATCTACACCCCATCACCAACCCAAACTACAATCCATCACCCACATGATCTACACCCCATTACCCACCCGAGCTACATCCCATCACCCACCCGATCTAAACACCATCACCCACCTGAGCTACACTCCATCCCCCACCCAAACTACACTCCATCACCCACCCGATCTACACCCCACCACCCAACACAACACCATATCACCCCCACGAGCTACAGTCCATCATCCATCCAAGCTACACCACATCATCCATCCGATCTACACCCTATCTCCCACCCGATCAACATCCCATCACCCACCCGAGCTACATACCATCACCCACCCTATCCACACCCCATCATCCACCCGTGGTACACTCGGTCACCCACCCAAGCTACACACCATCACCTACCTGATCTACACCCCATCACCCACCCGATCTACACCCCATCACCCACCCGATCTACACCCCATCACCCACCCGATCGACACCCCACACCCACCAGATCTACACCCAATCACCCACCCGATCTACACACCATCACACAGCGGAGCTACAATCCATCAACCTCCCGATCTACACCCCATCACCCACCGGAGCAACACTCCATCACCCATTCGAGCTGCACCCCATCACCTAGCCGATCTACACCCCACCACCCAAGAGAGCTACACCACATCACCCAGCCGATCTTGACCCCATCACCGACCCGAGCTACACCCCATCACCCATCCGATCTACACTCCATCACCCATCTGAACTACACTCCATCACCCACCAGATTTACACCCCATCACGAACCAGAGCTACAACACACCACCAACCCGATCTACACCTCATCACCCACCCGAGCTACATCCCATCACCCACCAGATCTACACCCCATCACCCACTCTATCCACACCCAATTATCCACCCATGTTAAACTCGGTCACCCACCCGATCTACACCCAATCACCCACCCGATCGACACACCATCACCCACACGACCTTCATCCCATCACCCACCCGATCTACACCCCATCACCCACCTGATCTACACCCCATCACCAACCCTATCTTCACCCCATCACCTAACCGATCTACACTCCATCACACACCTCAGCGACACTCCATCACCCATCAAATCTACACCCCATCACCCACCTGAGCTACACCCCATCACCAACCGATCTACATCCCATCACCCACCCGCGCTACACTCCATCAACCTCCCTATCTACACCTCATCATCCACCCGATCTACACCGCATCACCCGCCCATCTACATCCCATCACCCACCCAAACTACACTCCATCACCCACATGATCTACACCCCATTACCCACCCGAGCTACACCCCATCACCCACCCGATCTAAACACCATCAGCCACCCGTGGTACACTCGGTCACCCTCCCGATCTACACTCCATCACCCACACGATCTACACTCCATCACCCACACGACCTCCATCCCATCACCCACCCGATCTACACTCCATCACCCACCCGATCTACACCCCATCACCCACCCGATCTACACCCCATCACCCACCTGATCTACACCCCATCACCAACCCTATCTTCACCCCATCACCTAACCGATCTACACTCCATCACACACCTCAGCGACACTCCATCACCCATCAAATCTACACCCCATCACCCACCTGAGCTACACCCCATCACCAACCGATCTACATCCCATCACCCACCCGCGCTACACTCCATCAACCTCCCTATCTACACCTCATCATCCACCCGATCTACACCGCATCACCCGCCCATCTACATCCCATCACCCACCCAAACTACACTCCATCACCCACATGATCTACACCCCATTACCCACCCGAGCTACACCCCATCACCCACCCGATCTAAACACCATCAGCCACCCGTGGTACACTCGGTCACCCTCCCGATCTACACTCCATCACCCACACGATCTACACTCCATCACCCACACGACCTCCATCCCATCACCCACCCGATCTACACTCCATCACCCACCCGATCTACACCCCATCACCCACCCGAGCTACATCCCATCACACAACCTATCAACACCCCATCAGCCACCCGTGGTACACTTCATCACCCCCCTGATCTACATCTCATCACCCAGCTGAGCTGCACCCAGTCACCCACCCGATCTACACCCCAACACCCACCCGAGCTACACTCCATCAACCTCCCGATCTACACCTCATCACCCACCCGATCTCCACCCCATCACCCACCCAAACCCACCCGAGTTACACTCCATCACCCACCCAATCGACACCACATCACCCAGCATATCTGCACCCCATCACCCACCTGAGCTACACACAATCACAAACCCGATCTACATCCCATGACCCATCCGAGCAATACCCCATCACCCACCCGATCTACACCACATCACCCACACGAGCTACAGTCCATCACCCATCTGATCTAGACCCCATCACCTACCCAAGCTAAAACCCATCACCCACCCGTTCTACAACCCATCACCAACCCGATCTGCATCCCATCACCCACCCGAGCTATACTCCATCACCCACGTAAGATAAACTCCATCAACCACCCGATCTATACTCCATCAACCACCTGAGCTACACTCCATCACCCACCCAAGCAATACCCCATCACCTACAAGATTTACACTCCATCACCTACCCGAGCTACACTCCATCACCCACCCGATCTACACCGCACCACCCAACAGAACACCATATCACCCCCACGAGCTACAGTCCATCAACCAACCAAGCTACATCACATCACCCACCCGATCTACACCCTATCTCCCACCCGATCTACATCCCCTCACCCACCCAATCTACACCATATCACCCACCCGATCTACATCCCATCACCCACCCGAGCTACATACCATCACCCACCCTATCCACACCCCATCAGCCACCCGTGGTACACTCGGTCACCCACCCAAGCTACACACCATCACCCACCTGATCTGCACCCCATCGCCCACCCGATCTACACCCCATCACCCACCTGATCTACACCCCATCACCAACCCTATCTTCACCCCATCACCCACCCGATCTACACTCCATCACACACCTGAGCTACAATCCATCACCCACCAAATCTACATCCCATCACCCACCTGAGCTACACCCCACCACCAACCGATCTACATCCCATCACCCACCCGAGCTAAACTCCATCACCCACGTAAGATACACTCCATCACCGACCCGATCTGCACTCCATCAACCACCCGAGCTACACCCAATCACCCACCCTAGCTATACCCCATCACCCAACCGAGCTACATCGCATCAACCACCCGAGCTACACTCCATCACCCACCCGATCTACAGCCCACCATCCAACAGATCTACACCACATCACCCACATGAGCTACAGTCCATCACCCATCCGATCTACACCCCATCAACTTCCCGAGCTAAACCCCATCACCCACCCGATCTACGTTCTATCTCCCACAAGATCTACACCACATCACACACCCGATCCACACCCCATCAGCCACCCGTGGTACAATCGGTCACCCACCTGATCAACACTCCATCACACACCCGAGCTACAATCCATCGCCCAGCCAATCTACACCCCATTACCCACCCGATCTACACCCCATCACCCACCCGATCAACACCCCATCACCCTGCCGAGCTGCAGCCAGGGAGCCACCCGATCTACACAAAATCACCCACCCGATATATATCCCATCACGCACAAGATTTACACCCCATCATCAACACGAGCTACACCACACCACCAACCCGATCTACACCCCATCACCCACCCGAGCTACATCCCATCACCCATCAGATCTACACCCCATCACCCACTCTATCCACACCCAATTATCCACCCATGTTAAACTCGGTCACCCACCATATCTACACCCAATCACCCACCCGATCTACACCCCATCACCCACCCGAGCTACACACCATCACCCACCCGAGCTACATCCAATCACCCACCCAAGCTACACTCCATCAAACTCCCGATCTACACCCTATCACCCACCCAATCTACACTCCATCATCCACCCGAGCTACACACCATCACCCACCCGATCTACACCCCATCACCCGCCCAACTACATCCCATCACCCACGCAAGCAACACTACATCACCCACCCGATCTACACCCCATTACCCACCCGAGCTACACCCCATAACCCACATGAGCTACACCCCATCACCCACCCGAGCTACTCTCCATCACCCACCCGATCTACATCCCATCACCCACCCGAGCTACACCCCATCAAACTCCCGATCTACACCCCATCACCCACCCTATCTACACTCCATCACCGACCTGAGCTACACTCCATCAAACATTTGATCTACACCCCATCACCCACCCGAGCTACACCCCATCACGCACCCGATCTACACTCCATCACACACCTGAGCTACACTCCATCACCCACCCAATCTGCATCCCATCACCAACCCGAGCTACACCCCATCACTCACCCAATCTACACACGAACACCCACCCGAGCTACACCCCATCACCCACCCGATATACACATCAACACTCACCCGAGTTGCACCCCATCACCCACCCGATCTACATCCCATCACCAACCCGATCTACATCCCATCACCCTCCCGAGCTAAACTCCATCACCCTCGTAAGATACACTCCATCACCCACCCGATCTACACTCCATCAACCACCCGAGCTACACCCCATCACCCACCCTAGCTATACCCCATCACCCACCCGATCTACATCGCATCACCCACCCGAGCTACACTCCATCACCCACCCGATCTATAGCCCACCAACCAACAGATCTACACCACATCACCCACATGAGCTACAGTCCATCACCCATCCGATCTACACCCCATCACCTTCCCGAGCTAAACCCCATCACCCACCCGATCTAAATCCAATCTCCCACAAGATCTACACCACATCACCCACCTGATCTACACCCCATTACCCACCGGAGCTACACCCCATCACCCACCCGATCTAAATTCCATCACCCACCTGAGCTACACTCCATAACCCACCCGATCTACACCCCATCACACACCCGATCTACACCCCAACACCCAGACGAGCTACACAACATCACCCACCTGATCTACACTCCATCACCCACACGACCTACATCCCATCACCCACCCGATCTCCACCCCATCACCCACCCGATCTACAACACAACACCCACCCGAGCTACATCCCATCACACACCCTATCAACACCCCATCAGCTACCCGTGGTACACTCCATCACCCCACTGATCTACATCCCATCACCTAGCCGAGCTGCGCCC
Organism: Isurus oxyrinchus; assembly: GCA_026770705.1. Taxonomy (NCBI): domain Eukaryota; kingdom Metazoa; phylum Chordata; class Chondrichthyes; order Lamniformes; family Lamnidae; genus Isurus; species Isurus oxyrinchus. Next base: position 120,047,235 of record JANJGN010000002.1, on the reverse strand, counting down.
AGTCACCCACCCGATCTACACCCCAACACCCACCCGAGCTACACTCCACCAACCTCCCGATCTACACCTCATCACCCACCCGATCTGCACCCCATCACCCGCCCATCTACATCCCATCGCCCACCCAAACTACACAACATCACCCACATGATCTACACCCCATTACCCACCCGAGCTGCACCCCATCACCCACCCGATCTAAACATCATAACCCACCTGAGCTACAGTCCATCAACCACCCGAGCTCCACCCAATCACCCACCCTATCTATACCCCATCACCCAACTGATCGACATCGCATCAACCACCCGATCTACACCCCATCACCCACCCGAGCTACATCCCATCACACACCCAATCAACACCCCATCAGCCACCCGTGGTACAATCGGTCACACACCCGATCTACACTCCATCACACACCCGAGCTACACTCCATCGCCCAGCCAATCTACACCCCATTACCCACCCGATCTACACCCCATCACCCACCCGATCAACACCCCATCACCCAGCCGAGCTGCAGCCAGGCACCCACCTGATCTACACAAAATCACCCACCCGATATATATCCCATCACCCACCCAAACTACACTCCATCACCCACCTGATCTACACCACATTACACACCCGATCTACACCCCATCACCAACCCGATCTACATCCCATCACCCATCCGAGCTATACTCCATCACCCACGTAAGATACACTCCATCACCCACCCGACCTACATCCCATCTCCAACCCGATCTACACCCCATCACTCTCCCGATCTACATCCCATCACACACCTTATCAACACCCCATCAGCCACCCGTGGTACACTCGGTCACCCACCGATCTACACTCCATCACCCACCCGATCTACACTCCATCACCCACACGACCAACATCCCATCACCCACCCGATCTACACCCCATCACCCACCTGATCTACACCCCATCACCAACCCTATCTTCACCCCATCACCCACCCAATCTACACTCCATCACACACCTGAGCTACACTCCATCACCCATCAAATCTACACCCCATCACCCACCTGAGCTACACCCCATCACCAACTGATCTACATCCCATCACCCACCCGCGCTACACTCCATCAACCTCCCGATCTAAACCTCATCACCTAGCCGATCTACACCCCATCACCCAAGAGAGCTACACCACATCACCCAGCCGATCTTGACCCCATCACCCACCAGAGCTACACCCCATCACCCACCCGATCTACATTCCATCACCCACACGACCAACATCCCATCACCCACCCGATCTACACCCCATCACCCACCTGATCTACACCCCATCACCAACCCTATCTTCACCCCATCACCCACCCAATCTACACTCCATCACACAGCATATCTGCACCCCATCACCAACTGATCTACATCCCATCACCCACCCGCGCTACACTCCATCAACCTCCCGATCTAAACCTCATCACCCACCCGATCTACACCCCATCACCCGCCCATCTACATCCCATCACCCACCCAAACTACACTCCATCACCCACATGGTCTACACCCCATTACCCATCCGAGCTGCACCCCATCACCCAACCGATCTAAACACCATCACCCACCTGATCTACACTCCATCACCCAACCGAGCTACACTCCATCACCCAACCGATCTACTCCCCAACACCCAACAGAACACCATATCACCCCCACGAGCTATAGTCCATCATCCAAACAAGCTACATCACATCACCCACCCGATCTACACCCTATCTCCCACCAGATCTACATTCCCTCAACCACCCAATCAACACCATATCACCCACCCGATCTACATCCCATCACCCACCCGAGCTACATACCATCACCCACCCTATCCACACCCCATCATCCACCCGTGGTACACTCGGTCACCCACCCAAGCTACACACCATCACCCACCTGATCTACACCCCATCACCAAACCTATCTTTACCCCATCACCCACTCGATCTACACTCCATCGCACACCTGAGCTACACTCCATCACCCACCAAATCTACACCCCATCACCCACCTGAGCTACACCCCATCACCAACCGATCTACATCCCATCACCCACCCGAGCTAAACTCCATCTCCCATGTAAGATAAACTCCATCACCCACCCGATCTACACTCCATCAACCACCCAAGCTACACTCCATCACCCACCCGATCTACAGCCCACCATCCAACAGATCTACACCACATCACCCACATGAGCTACAGTCCATCACCCATCCGATCTACACCCCATCAACTTCCCGAGCTAAAACCCATCACCCACCCGATCTGCATTCTATCTCCACAAGATCTACACCACATCCCCCACCCGATCTACACCCCATCACCCACCCGAGCTACATCCCATCACACACCCAATCAACAGCCCATCAGCCACCCGTGGTACAATCGGTCACCCACCCGATCTACACTCCATCACACACCCGAGCTACACTCCATCGCCCAGCCAATCTACACCCCATTACCCACCCGATCTACACCCCATCACCCACCCTATCAACACCCCATCACCCAGCCGAGCTGCAGCCAGTCACCCACCCGATCTACACACCATCACCCACCCAATCTACACCCCAACACCCAACCGAGCTACACTCCATCAACTTCCCGATCTACACCTCATCACCCACCCGATCTACACCCCATCACCAACCCAAACTACAATCCATCACCCACATGATCTACACCCCATTACCCACCCGAGCTACATCCCATCACCCACCCGATCTAAACACCATCACCCACCTGAGCTACACTCCATCCCCCACCCAAACTACACTCCATCACCCACCCGATCTACACCCCACCACCCAACACAACACCATATCACCCCCACGAGCTACAGTCCATCATCCATCCAAGCTACACCACATCATCCATCCGATCTACACCCTATCTCCCACCCGATCAACATCCCATCACCCACCCGAGCTACATACCATCACCCACCCTATCCACACCCCATCATCCACCCGTGGTACACTCGGTCACCCACCCAAGCTACACACCATCACCTACCTGATCTACACCCCATCACCCACCCGATCTACACCCCATCACCCACCCGATCTACACCCCATCACCCACCCGATCGACACCCCACACCCACCAGATCTACACCCAATCACCCACCCGATCTACACACCATCACACAGCGGAGCTACAATCCATCAACCTCCCGATCTACACCCCATCACCCACCGGAGCAACACTCCATCACCCATTCGAGCTGCACCCCATCACCTAGCCGATCTACACCCCACCACCCAAGAGAGCTACACCACATCACCCAGCCGATCTTGACCCCATCACCGACCCGAGCTACACCCCATCACCCATCCGATCTACACTCCATCACCCATCTGAACTACACTCCATCACCCACCAGATTTACACCCCATCACGAACCAGAGCTACAACACACCACCAACCCGATCTACACCTCATCACCCACCCGAGCTACATCCCATCACCCACCAGATCTACACCCCATCACCCACTCTATCCACACCCAATTATCCACCCATGTTAAACTCGGTCACCCACCCGATCTACACCCAATCACCCACCCGATCGACACACCATCACCCACACGACCTTCATCCCATCACCCACCCGATCTACACCCCATCACCCACCTGATCTACACCCCATCACCAACCCTATCTTCACCCCATCACCTAACCGATCTACACTCCATCACACACCTCAGCGACACTCCATCACCCATCAAATCTACACCCCATCACCCACCTGAGCTACACCCCATCACCAACCGATCTACATCCCATCACCCACCCGCGCTACACTCCATCAACCTCCCTATCTACACCTCATCATCCACCCGATCTACACCGCATCACCCGCCCATCTACATCCCATCACCCACCCAAACTACACTCCATCACCCACATGATCTACACCCCATTACCCACCCGAGCTACACCCCATCACCCACCCGAGCTACTCTCCATCACCCACCCGATCTACATCCCATCACCCACCCGAGCTACACCCCATCAAACTCCCGATCTACACCCCATCACCCACCCTATCTACACTCCATCACCGACCTGAGCTACACTCCATCAAACATTTGATCTACACCCCATCACCCACCCGAGCTACACCCCATCACGCACCCGATCTACACTCCATCACACACCTGAGCTACACTCCATCACCCACCCAATCTGCATCCCATCACCAACCCGAGCTACACCCCATCACTCACCCAATCTACACACGAACACCCACCCGAGCTACACCCCATCACCCACCCGATATACACATCAACACTCACCCGAGTTGCACCCCATCACCCACCCGATCTACATCCCATCACCAACCCGATCTACATCCCATCACCCTCCCGAGCTAAACTCCATCACCCTCATAAGATACACTCCATCACCCACCCGATCTACACTCCATCAACCACCCGAGCTACACCCCATCACCCACCCTAGCTATACCCCATCACCCACCCGATCTACATCGCATCACCCACCCGAGCTACACTCCATCACCCACCCGATCTATAGCCCACCAACCAACAGATCTACACCACATCACCCACATGAGCTACAGTCCATCACCCATCCGATCTACACCCCATCACCTTCCCGAGCTAAACCCCATCACCCACCCGATCTAAATCCAATCTCCCACAAGATCTACACCACATCACCCACCTGATCTACACCCCATTACCCACCGGAGCTACACCCCATCACCCACCCGATCTAAATTCCATCACCCACCTGAGCTACACTCCATAACCCACCCGATCTACACCCCATCACACACCCGATCTACACCCCAACACCCAGACGAGCTACACAACATCACCCACCTGATCTACACTCCATCACCCACACGACCTACATCCCATCACCCACCCGATCTCCACCCCATCACCCACCCGATCTACAACACAACACCCACCCGAGCTACATCCCATCACACACCCTATCAACACCCCATCAGCTACCCGTGGTACACTCCATCACCCCACTGATCTACATCCCATCACCTAGCCGAGCTGCGCCCAGTCACCCACCCGATCTACACCCCAACACCCACCCGAGCTACACTCCACCAACCTCCCGATCTACACCTCATCACCCACCCGATCTGCACCCCATCACCCGCCCATCTACATCCCATCGCCCACCCAAACTACACAACATCACCCACATGATCTACACCCCATTACCCACCCGAGCTGCACCCCATCACCCACCCGATCTAAACATCATAACCCACCTGAGCTACAGTCCATCAACCACCCGAGCTCCACCCAATCACCCACCCTATCTATACCCCATCACCCAACTGATCGACATCGCATCAACCACCCGATCTACACCCCATCACCCACCCGAGCTACATCCCATCACACACCCAATCAACACCCCATCAGCCACCCGTGGTACAATCGGTCACACACCCGATCTACACTCCATCACACACCCGAGCTACACTCCATCGCCCAGCCAATCTACACCCCATTACCCACCCGATCTACACCCCATCACCCACCCGATCAACACCCCATCACCCAGCCGAGCTGCAGCCAGGCACCCACCTGATCTACACAAAATCACCCACCCGATATATATCCCATCACCCACCCAAACTACACTCCATCACCCACCTGATCTACACCACATTACACACCCGATCTACACCCCATCACCAACCCGATCTACATCCCATCACCCATCCGAGCTATACTCCATCACCCACGTAAGATACACTCCATCACCCACCCGACCTACATCCCATCTCCAACCCGATCTACACCCCATCACTCTCCCGATCTACATCCCATCACACACCTTATCAACACCCCATCAGCCACCCGTGGTACACTCGGTCACCCACCGATCTACACTCCATCACCCACCCGATCTACACTCCATCACCCACACGACCAACATCCCATCACCCACCCGATCTACACCCCATCACCCACCTGATCTACACCCCATCACCAACCCTATCTTCACCCCATCACCCACCCAATCTACACTCCATCACACACCTGAGCTACACTCCATCACCCATCAAATCTACACCCCATCACCCACCTGAGCTACACCCCATCACCAACTGATCTACATCCCATCACCCACCCGCGCTACACTCCATCAACCTCCCGATCTAAACCTCATCACCTAGCCGATCTACACCCCATCACCCAAGAGAGCTACACCACATCACCCAGCCGATCTTGACCCCATCACCCACCAGAGCTACACCCCATCACCCACCCGATCTACATTCCATCACCCACACGACCAACATCCCATCACCCACCCGATCTACACCCCATCACCCACCTGATCTACACCCCATCACCAACCCTATCTTCACCCCATCACCCACCCAATCTACACTCCATCACACAGCATATCTGCACCCCATCACCAACTGATCTACATCCCATCACCCACCCGCGCTACACTCCATCAACCTCCCGATCTAAACCTCATCACCCACCCGATCTACACCCCATCACCCGCCCATCTACATCCCATCACCCACCCAAACTACACTCCATCACCCACATGGTCTACACCCCATTACCCATCCGAGCTGCACCCCATCACCCAACCGATCTAAACACCATCACCCACCTGATCTACACTCCATCACCCAACCGAGCTACACTCCATCACCCAACCGATCTACTCCCCAACACCCAACAGAACACCATATCACCCCCACGAGCTATAGTCCATCATCCAAACAAGCTACATCACATCACCCACCCGATCTACACCCTATCTCCCACCAGATCTACATTCCCTCAACCACCCAATCAACACCATATCACCCACCCGATCTACATCCCATCACCCACCCGAGCTACATACCATCACCCACCCTATCCACACCCCATCATCCACCCGTGGTACACTCGGTCACCCACCCAAGCTACACACCATCACCCACCTGATCTACACCCCATCACCAAACCTATCTTTACCCCATCACCCACTCGATCTACACTCCATCGCACACCTGAGCTACACTCCATCACCCACCAAATCTACACCCCATCACCCACCTGAGCTACATCCCATCACCAACCGATCTACATCCCATCACCCACCCGAGCTAAACTCCATCTCCCATGTAAGATAAACTCCATCACCCACCCGATCTACACTCCATCAACCACCCAAGCTACACTCCATCACCCACCCGATCTACAGCCCACCATCCAACAGATCTACACCACATCACCCACATGAGCTACAGTCCATCACCCATCCGATCTACACCCCATCAACTTCCCGAGCTAAAACCCATCACCCACCCGATCTGCATTCTATCTCCACAAGATCTACACCACATCCCCCACCCGATCTACACCCCATCACCCACCCGAGCTACATCCCATCACACACCCAATCAACAGCCCATCAGCCACCCGTGGTACAATCGGTCACCCACCCGATCTACACTCCATCACACACCCGAGCTACACTCCATCGCCCAGCCAATCTACACCCCATTACCCACCCGATCTACACCCCATCACCCACCCTATCAACACCCCATCACCCAGCCGAGCTGCAGCCAGTCACCCACCCGATCTACACACCATCACCCACCCAATCTACACCCCAACACCCAACCGAGCTACACTCCATCAACTTCCCGATCTACACCTCATCACCCACCCGATCTACACCCCATCACCAACCCAAACTACAATCCATCACCCACATGATCTACACCCCATTACCCACCCGAGCTACATCCCATCACCCACCCGATCTAAACACCATCACCCACCTGAGCTACACTCCATCCCCCACCCAAACTACACTCCATCACCCACCCGATCTACACCCCACCACCCAACACAACACCATATCACCCCCACGAGCTACAGTCCATCATCCATCCAAGCTACACCACATCATCCATCCGATCTACACCCTATCTCCCACCCGATCAACATCCCATCACCCACCCGAGCTACATACCATCACCCACCCTATCCACACCCCATCATCCACCCGTGGTACACTCGGTCACCCACCCAAGCTACACACCATCACCTACCTGATCTACACCCCATCACCCACCCGATCTACACCCCATCACCCACCCGATCTACACCCCATCACCCACCCGATCGACACCCCACACCCACCAGATCTACACCCAATCACCCACCCGATCTACACACCATCACACAGCGGAGCTACAATCCATCAACCTCCCGATCTACACCCCATCACCCACCGGAGCAACACTCCATCACCCATTCGAGCTGCACCCCATCACCTAGCCGATCTACACCCCACCACCCAAGAGAGCTACACCACATCACCCAGCCGATCTTGACCCCATCACCGACCCGAGCTACACCCCATCACCCATCCGATCTACACTCCATCACCCATCTGAACTACACTCCATCACCCACCAGATTTACACCCCATCACGAACCAGAGCTACAACACACCACCAACCCGATCTACACCTCATCACCCACCCGAGCTACATCCCATCACCCACCAGATCTACACCCCATCACCCACTCTATCCACACCCAATTATCCACCCATGTTAAACTCGGTCACCCACCCGATCTACACCCAATCACCCACCCGATCGACACACCATCACCCACACGACCTTCATCCCATCACCCACCCGATCTACACCCCATCACCCACCTGATCTACACCCCATCACCAACCCTATCTTCACCCCATCACCTAACCGATCTACACTCCATCACACACCTCAGCGACACTCCATCACCCATCAAATCTACACCCCATCACCCACCTGAGCTACACCCCATCACCAACCGATCTACATCCCATCACCCACCCGCGCTACACTCCATCAACCTCCCTATCTACACCTCATCATCCACCCGATCTACACCGCATCACCCGCCCATCTACATCCCATCACCCACCCAAACTACACTCCATCACCCACATGATCTACACCCCATTACCCACCCGAGCTACACCCCATCACCCACCCGATCTAAACACCATCAGCCACCCGTGGTACACTCGGTCACCCTCCCGATCTACACTCCATCACCCACACGATCTACACTCCATCACCCACACGACCTCCATCCCATCACCCACCCGATCTACACTCCATCACCCACCCGATCTACACCCCATCACCCACCCGATCTACACCCCATCACCCACCTGATCTACACCCCATCACCAACCCTATCTTCACCCCATCACCTAACCGATCTACACTCCATCACACACCTCAGCGACACTCCATCACCCATCAAATCTACACCCCATCACCCACCTGAGCTACACCCCATCACCAACCGATCTACATCCCATCACCCACCCGCGCTACACTCCATCAACCTCCCTATCTACACCTCATCATCCACCCGATCTACACCGCATCACCCGCCCATCTACATCCCATCACCCACCCAAACTACACTCCATCACCCACATGATCTACACCCCATTACCCACCCGAGCTACACCCCATCACCCACCCGATCTAAACACCATCAGCCACCCGTGGTACACTCGGTCACCCTCCCGATCTACACTCCATCACCCACACGATCTACACTCCATCACCCACACGACCTCCATCCCATCACCCACCCGATCTACACTCCATCACCCACCCGATCTACACCCCATCACCCACCCGAGCTACATCCCATCACACAACCTATCAACACCCCATCAGCCACCCGTGGTACACTTCATCACCCCCCTGATCTACATCTCATCACCCAGCTGAGCTGCACCCAGTCACCCACCCGATCTACACCCCAACACCCACCCGAGCTACACTCCATCAACCTCCCGATCTACACCTCATCACCCACCCGATCTCCACCCCATCACCCACCCAAACCCACCCGAGTTACACTCCATCACCCACCCAATCGACACCACATCACCCAGCATATCTGCACCCCATCACCCACCTGAGCTACACACAATCACAAACCCGATCTACATCCCATGACCCATCCGAGCAATACCCCATCACCCACCCGATCTACACCACATCACCCACACGAGCTACAGTCCATCACCCATCTGATCTAGACCCCATCACCTACCCAAGCTAAAACCCATCACCCACCCGTTCTACAACCCATCACCAACCCGATCTGCATCCCATCACCCACCCGAGCTATACTCCATCACCCACGTAAGATAAACTCCATCAACCACCCGATCTATACTCCATCAACCACCTGAGCTACACTCCATCACCCACCCAAGCAATACCCCATCACCTACAAGATTTACACTCCATCACCTACCCGAGCTACACTCCATCACCCACCCGATCTACACCGCACCACCCAACAGAACACCATATCACCCCCACGAGCTACAGTCCATCAACCAACCAAGCTACATCACATCACCCACCCGATCTACACCCTATCTCCCACCCGATCTACATCCCCTCACCCACCCAATCTACACCATATCACCCACCCGATCTACATCCCATCACCCACCCGAGCTACATACCATCACCCACCCTATCCACACCCCATCAGCCACCCGTGGTACACTCGGTCACCCACCCAAGCTACACACCATCACCCACCTGATCTGCACCCCATCGCCCACCCGATCTACACCCCATCACCCACCTGATCTACACCCCATCACCAACCCTATCTTCACCCCATCACCCACCCGATCTACACTCCATCACACACCTGAGCTACAATCCATCACCCACCAAATCTACATCCCATCACCCACCTGAGCTACACCCCACCACCAACCGATCTACATCCCATCACCCACCCGAGCTAAACTCCATCACCCACGTAAGATACACTCCATCACCGACCCGATCTGCACTCCATCAACCACCCGAGCTACACCCAATCACCCACCCTAGCTATACCCCATCACCCAACCGAGCTACATCGCATCAACCACCCGAGCTACACTCCATCACCCACCCGATCTACAGCCCACCATTCAACAGATCTACACCACATCACCCACATGAGCTACAGTCCATCACCCATCCGATCTACACCCCATCAACTTCCCGAGCTAAACCCCATCACCCACCCGATCTACGTTCTATCTCCCACAAGATCTACACCACATCACACACCCGATCCACACCCCATCAGCCACCCGTGGTACAATCGGTCACCCACCTGATCAACACTCCATCACACACCCGAGCTACAATCCATCGCCCAGCCAATCTACACCCCATTACCCACCCGATCTACACCCCATCACCCACCCGATCAACACCCCATCACCCTGCCGAGCTGCAGCCAGGGAGCCACCCGATCTACACAAAATCACCCACCCGATATATATCCCATCACGCACAAGATTTACACCCCATCATCAACACGAGCTACACCACACCACCAACCCGATCTACACCCCATCACCCACCCGAGCTACATCCCATCACCCATCAGATCTACACCCCATCACCCACTCTATCCACACCCAATTATCCACCCATGTTAAACTCGGTCACCCACCATATCTACACCCAATCACCCACCCGATCTACACCCCATCACCCACCCGAGCTACACACCATCACCCACCCGAGCTACATCCAATCACCCACCCAAGCTACACTCCATCAAACTCCCGATCTACACCCTATCACCCACCCAATCTACACTCCATCATCCACCCGAGCTACACACCATCACCCACCCGATCTACACCCCATCACCCGCCCAACTACATCCCATCACCCACGCAAGCAACACTACATCACCCACCCGATCTACACCCCATTACCCACCCGAGCTACACCCCATAACCCACATGAGCTACACCCCATCACCCACCCGAGCTACTCTCCATCACCCACCCGATCTACATCCCATCACCCACCCGAGCTACACCCCATCAAACTCCCGATCTACACCCCATCACCCACCCTATCTACACTCCATCACCGACCTGAGCTACACTCCATCAAACATTTGATCTACACCCCATCACCCACCCGAGCTACACCCCATCACGCACCCGATCTACACTCCATCACACACCTGAGCTACACTCCATCACCCACCCAATCTGCATCCCATCACCAACCCGAGCTACACCCCATCACTCACCCAATCTACACACGAACACCCACCCGAGCTACACCCCATCACCCACCCGATATACACATCAACACTCACCCGAGTTGCACCCCATCACCCACCCGATCTACATCCCATCACCAACCCGATCTACATCCCATCACCCTCCCGAGCTAAACTCCATCACCCTCGTAAGATACACTCCATCACCCACCCGATCTACACTCCATCAACCACCCGAGCTACACCCCATCACCCACCCTAGCTATACCCCATCACCCACCCGATCTACATCGCATCACCCACCCGAGCTACACTCCATCACCCACCCGATCTATAGCCCACCAACCAACAGATCTACACCACATCACCCACATGAGCTACAGTCCATCACCCATCCGATCTACACCCCATCACCTTCCCGAGCTAAACCCCATCACCCACCCGATCTAAATCCAATCTCCCACAAGATCTACACCACATCACCCACCTGATCTACACCCCATTACCCACCGGAGCTACACCCCATCACCCACCCGATCTAAATTCCATCACCCACCTGAGCTACACTCCATAACCCACCCGATCTACACCCCATCACACACCCGATCTACACCCCAACACCCAGACGAGCTACACAACATCACCCACCTGATCTACACTCCATCACCCACACGACCTACATCCCATCACCCACCCGATCTCCACCCCATCACCCACCCGATCTACAACACAACACCCACCCGAGCTACATCCCATCACACACCCTATCAACACCCCATCAGCTACCCGTGGTACACTCCATCACCCCGCTGATCTACATCCCATCACCTAGCCGAGCTGCGCCCAGTCACCCACCCGATCTACACCCCAACACCCACCCGAGCTACACTCCACCAACCTCCCGATCTACACCTCATCACCCACCCGATCTGCACCCCATCACCCGCCCATCTACATCCCATCGCCCACCCAAACTACACAACATCACCCACATGATCTACACCCCATTACCCACCCGAGCTGCACCCCATCACCCACCCGATCTAAACATCATAACCCACCTGAGCTACAGTCCATCAACCACCCGAGCTCCACCCAATCACCCACCCTATCTATACCCCATCACCCAACTGATCGACATCGCATCAACCACCCGATCTACACCCCATCACCCACCCGAGCTACATCCCATCACACACCCAATCAACACCCCATCAGCCACCCGTGGTACAATCGGTCACACACCCGATCTACACTCCATCACACACCCGAGCTACACTCCATCGCCCAGCCAATCTACACCCCATTACCCACCCGATCTACACCCCATCACCCACCCGATCAACACCCCATCACCCAGCCGAGCTGCAGCCAGGCACCCACCTGATCTACACAAAATCACCCACCCGATATATATCCCATCACCCACCCAAACTACACTCCATCACCCACCTGATCTACACCACATTACACACCCGATCTACACCCCATCACCAACCCGATCTACATCCCATCACCCATCCGAGCTATACTCCATCACCCACGTAAGATACACTCCATCACCCACCCGACCTACATCCCATCTCCAACCCGATCTACACCCCATCACTCTCCCGATCTACATCCCATCACACACCTTATCAACACCCCATCAGCCACCCGTGGTACACTCGGTCACCCACCCGATCTACACTCCATCACCCACCCGATCTACACTCCATCACCCACACGACCAACATCCCATCACCCACCCGATCTACACCCCATCACCCACCTGATCTACACCCCATCACCCATCAGATCTACACCCCATCACCCACTCTATCCACACCCAATTATCCACCCATGTTAAACTCGGTCACCCACCATATCTACACCCAATCACCCACCCGATCTACACCCCATCACCCACCCGAGCTACACACCATCACCCACCCGAGCTACATCCAATCACCCACCCAAGCTACACTCCATCAAACTCCCGATCTACACCCTATCACCCACCCAATCTACACTCCATCATCCACCCGAGCTACACACCATCACCCACCCGATCTACACCCCATCACCCGCCCAACTACATCCCATCACCCACGCAAGCAACACTACATCACCCACCCGATCTACACCCCATTACCCACCCGAGCTACACCCCATAACCCACATGAGCTACACCCCATCACCCACCCGAGCTACTCTCCATCACCCACCCGATCTACATCCCATCACCCACCCGAGCTACACCCCATCAAACTCCCGATCTACACCCCATCACCCACCCTATCTACACTCCATCACCGACCTGAGCTACACTCCATCAAACATTTGATCTACACCCCATCACCCACCCGAGCTACACCCCATCACGCACCCGATCTACACTCCATCACACACCTGAGCTACACTCCATCACCCACCCAATCTGCATCCCATCACCAACCCGAGCTACACCCCATCACTCACCCAATCTACACACGAACACCCACCCGAGCTACACCCCATCACCCACCCGATATACACATCAACACTCACCCGAGTTGCACCCCATCACCCACCCGATCTACATCCCATCACCAACCCGATCTACATCCCATCACCCTCCCGAGCTAAACTCCATCACCCTCGTAAGATACAATCCATCACCCACCCGATCTACACTCCATCAACCACCCGAGCTACACCCCATCACCCACCCTAGCTATACCCCATCACCCACCCGATCTACATCGCATCACCCACCCGAGCTACACTCCATCACCCACCCGATCTATAGCCCACCAACCAACAGATCTACACCACATCACCCACATGAGCTACAGTCCATCACCCATCCGATCTACACCCCATCACCTTCCCGAGCTAAACCCCATCACCCACCCGATCTAAATCCAATCTCCCACAAGATCTACACCACATCACCCACCTGATCTACACCCCATTACCCACCGGAGCTACACCCCATCACCCACCCGATCTAAATTCCATCACCCACCTGAGCTACACTCCATAACCCACCCGATCTACACCCCATCACACACCCGATCTACACCCCAACACCCAGACGAGCTACACAACATCACCCACCTGATCTACACTCCATCACCCACACGACCTACATCCCATCACCCACCCGATCTCCACCCCATCACCCACCCGATCTACAACACAACACCCACCCGAGCTACATCCCATCACACACCCTATCAACACCCCATCAGCTACCCGTGGTACACTCCATCACCCCACTGATCTACATCCCATCACCTAGCCGAGCTGCGCCCAGTCACCCACCCGATCTACACCCCAACACCCACCCGAGCTACACTCCACCAACCTCCCGATCTACACCTCATCACCCACCCGATCTGCACCCCATCACCCGCCCATCTACATCCCATCGCCCACCCAAACTACACAACATCACCCACATGATCTACACCCCATTACCCACCCGAGCTGCACCCCATCACCCACCCGATCTAAACATCATAACCCACCTGAGCTACAGTCCATCAACCACCCGAGCTCCACCCAATCACCCACCCTATCTATACCCCATCACCCAACTGATCGACATCGCATCAACCACCCGATCTACATCCCATCACCCACCCAAGCTACATACCATCACCCACCCTATCCACACCCCATCATCCACCCGTGGTACACTCGGTCACCCACCCGAGCTACACACCATCACCTACCTGATCTACACCCCATCTCCCACCCGATCTACACCCCATCACTCACCCGATCTACACCCATCACCCACCCGATCTACACTCCATCACCCACCCGAGTTACACTCCATCACCCATCCAATCGACACCACATCACCCAACATATCTGCACCCCATCACCCACCTGAGCTACACCCCATCACCAACCCGATCTACATTCCATCACCCACCTGAGCTATACTCCAACACCCATGTAACATACACTCCATCAACCACCCAATCTATATTCCATCAACCACCCGAGCTACACTCCATCACCCACCCAAGCAATACCCCATCACCCACCCGATCTACACCACATCACCCACACGAGCTACAGTCCATCACCCATCCGATCTACACCCCATCACCAACCCGATCTACATCCCATCACCTATTCGAGCTATAATCCATCACCCACGTAATATACACTCCATCACCCACCCGATCTTCATCCCATCACCCACCTGATCAACACCACATCACCCACCCTATCTATACCCCATCACCCACCCGAGCTACATCCCATCACACACCCTATCAACATCCCATCAACCACTCGTGGTACACTCGATCACCCACCCGAACTACACTCCATCACCAACCCGAGCTGCACTCCATCACCCACCCGATCAACACCCCATCACCCACCCGATCCACACTCCATCACCCACCTGATCTACACCCCATCACCCAGCTGAGCTGCACCCAGTCACCCACCCGATCTACACCCCAACACCCACCCGAGCTACACTCCATCAACCTTCCGATCTACATCCCAACACCCATCCGAGCTATACTCCATCACCCACGTAAGATACACTCCATCACCCACCCGATCTACATCCCCTCACCCACCCAATCTACACCATATCACCCACCCGATCTACATCCCATCACCCACCCGAGCTACATACCATCACCCACCCTATCCACACCCCATCAGCCACCCGTGGTACACTCGGTCACCCACCCAAGCTACACACCATCACCCACCTGATCTGCACCCCATCGCCCACCCGATCTACACCCCATCACCCACCTGATCTACACCCCATCACCAACCCTATCTTCACCCCATCACCCACCCGATCTACACTCCATCACACACCTGAGCTACAATCCATCACCCACCAAATCTACATCCCATCACCCACCTGAGCTACACCCCACCACCAACCGA
Source organism: Isurus oxyrinchus (assembly GCA_026770705.1). Taxonomy (NCBI): domain Eukaryota; kingdom Metazoa; phylum Chordata; class Chondrichthyes; order Lamniformes; family Lamnidae; genus Isurus; species Isurus oxyrinchus. The sequence continues at coordinate 120,030,212 of JANJGN010000002.1, read as the reverse complement.
TCTACATCCCATCACCCACCCGAGCTAAACTCCATCACCCACGTAAGATACACTCCATCACCGACCCGATCTGCACTCCATCAACCACCCGAGCTACACCCAATCACCCACCCTAGCTATACCCCATCACCCAACCGAGCTACATCGCATCAACCACCCGAGCTACACTCCATCACCCACCCGATCTACAGCCCACCATCCAACAGATCTACACCACATCACCCACATGAGCTACAGTCCATCACCCATCCGATCTACACCCCATCAACTTCCCGAGCTAAACCCCATCACCCACCCGATCTACGTTCTATCTCCCACAAGATCTACACCACATCACACACCCGATCCACACCCCATCAGCCACCCATGGTACAATCGGTCACCCACCCGATCTACACTCCATCACCCACCCGATCTACACTCCATCACCCACACGACCAACATCCCATCACCCACCCGATCTACACCCCATCACCCACCTGATCTACACCCCATCACCAACCCTATCTTCACCCCATCACCCACCCAATCTACACTCCATCACACACCTGAGCTACACTCCATCACACATCAAATCTACACCCCATCACCCACCTGAGCTACACCCCATCACCAACTGATCTACATCCCATCACCCACCCGCGCTACACTCCATCAACCTCCCGATCTAAACCTCATCACCTAGCCGATCTACACCCCATCACCCAAGAGAGCTACACCACATCACCCAGCCGATCTTGACCCCATCACCCACCAGAGCTACACCCCATCACCCACCCGATCTACATTCCATCACCCACACGACCAACATCCCATCACCCACCCGATCTACACCCCATCACCCACCTGATCTACACCCCATCACCAACCCTATCTTCACCCCATCACCCACCCAATCTACACTCCATCACACAGCATATCTGCACCCCATCACCAACTGATCTACATCCCATCACCCACCCGCGCTACACTCCATCAACCTCCCGATCTAAACCTCATCACCCACCCGATCTACACCCCATCACCCGCCCATCTACATCCCATCACCCACCCAAACTACACTCCATCACCCAGATGATCTACAACCCATTACCCACCCAAGCTACACCCCATCACCCACCCGATCTAAACACCATCAGCCACCCGTGGTACACCCCAACACCCAGACGAGCTACACAACATCACCCACCCGATCTACACTCCATCACCCACACGACCTACATCCCATCACCCACCCGATCTCCAAACCATCACCCACCCGATCTACAACCCATCACCCTCCCGAGCTACATCCCATCACACACCCTATCAACACCCCATCAGCTACCCGTGGTACACTCCATCACCCCCCGATCTACATCGCATCACCCAGCCGAGCTGCACCCAGTCACCCACCCGATCTACACCCCAACACCCACCCGAGCTACACTCCATCAACCTCCCGATCTACAACTCATCACCCACCCGATCTACACCCCATCACCCGCCCATCTACATCCCATCACCCACCCAAACTACACTCCATCACCCACATGATCTACACCCCATTACCCACCCAAGCTGCACCCCATCACTCACCCGATCTAAACACCATAACCCACCTGAGCTACATCCCATCACCCACCCGAGCTACACTCCATCACCCACCCGATCTACACCCCACCACCCAACAGAACACCATATCACCCCCACGAGCTACAGTCCATCATCCATCCAAGTTACGCCACATCATCCATCCGATCTACACCCTATCTCCCACCCGATCGACATCCCCTCACCCACCCGATCTACATCCCATCACCCACCTGAGCTACACTCCATCACCCACGAAAACTACACCCCATCAGCCACCCGATCTACACTCCATCACACACCTGAGCTACACCCCATCACCCACCCGAGCTACACCCCATCACCAACCCAATCTACATCCCATCACCCTCCCGAGCTAAACTCCATCACCCACGTAAGATACACTCCATCACCCACCAGATCTACACTCCATCAACCACCCGAGCTACACCCCATCACCCACCCTAGCTATACCCCATCACCCAACCGATCTACATCGCATTACCCACCCGAGCTACACTCCATCACCCACCCGATCTACACCCCACCACCCAACAGAACACCATATCACCCCCACGAGCTACAGTCCATCATCCATCCAAGCTACATCACATCATCCATCCGATCTACACCCTATCTCCTACCCGATCGACATCCCCTCACCCACCCGATTTACATCATATCACCCACCCAATATACATCCCATCACCCACCCGAGCTACAGTCCATCACCCACCCGATCTACACCCCACCACCCAACAGAACACCATATCACCCCCACGAGCTACAGTCCATCATCCATCCAAGCTACATCACATCATCCATCCGATCTACACCCTATCTCCTACCCGATCGACATCCCCTCACCCACCCGATTTACACCATATCACCCACCCAATCTACATCCCATCACCCACCCGAGCTACATTCCATCACCCACCCTATCCACACCCCATCATCCACCCGTGGTACACTCGGTCACCCACCCGAGCTACACACCATCACCTACCTGATCTACACCCCATCACCCACCCGATCTACACCCCATCACCCACCCGATCTACACCCCATCACCCACCCGATCGACACCCCATCACCCACCAGATCTACACCCCATCACCCACCCGATCTACACCCCATCACCCACCCGATCAACACCCCATCACCCACCCGATCTACACCCCATCACACAGCCAAGCTACAATCCATCAACCTCCCGATCTACACCCCATCACCCACCGGAGCAACACTCCATCACCAATTCGAGCTACACCCCATCACCTAGCCGATCTACACCCCATCACCCAAGAGAGCTACACCACATCACCCAGCCGATCTTGACCCCATCACCCACCAGAGCTACACCCCATCACCCACCCAATCTACACTCCATCACACAGCCGAGCTACAATCCATCAACCTCCTGATCTACACCCAATCACCCACCGGAGCAACACTCCATCACCCATCCGATCTACACCCCATCACCTTCCCGAGCTAAACCCCATCACCCACCCGATCTAAATCCTATCTCCCACAAGATCTACACCACATCACCCACCTGATCTACACCCCATCACCCACCCGAGCTACACCCCATCACTCACCCGATCTACACCACATCACCCACCCGAGCTATACCACATCACCCACCCGATCTACACTCCATCACCCTCCTGAGCTACACTCCATCACCCACGCAATCTACGCCCCAGAACCCACCCGAGTTACACCCCATCACTCACCCAATCTACACACCACCACCCACCCGAGTAACACTCCATCACCCACCCAATTGACACCACATCACCCAGCATATCTGCACCCCATCACGCACCTGAGCTACACACAATCACCAACCCGATCTACATCCCATGACCCATCCGAGCAATACCCCATCACCCACCCGATCTACACCACATCACCCACACAAGCTACAGTCCATCACCCATCCGATCTAGACCCCATCACCTACCCAAGCTAAACCCCATCACCCACCCGTTCTACAACCCATCACCAACCCGATCTACATACCATCACCCATCCGAGCGATACACCATCACCCACATAATATCCACTCCATCACCCACCCGATCTACACCACATCACCCACCCGATCTACACCCCATCACCCACCCGAACTACATCCCATCACACACCCTATCAACACCCCATCAGCCGCCCGTGGTACACTCGGTCACCCAACCGAACTACACTCCATCACCCACCCGAGCTACACTCCATCACACACCCGATCCACAGCCCATCACCCAACCGAACTACACCCCATCACTCACGCGATCTACACCCATCACCCACCCGATCAACACTCCATCACCCACCCGAGTTACACTCCATCACCCACCCAATCGACACCACATCACCCAGCATATCTGCACCCCATCACCCAACCGATCTACACCCCATCACCCACCCGATCAACACCCCTTCACCCAGCCGAGCTGCAGCCAGTCACCCACCCGATATATATCCCATCACCCACCCAAACTACACTCCATCACCCACCTGATCTAAACCCCATCACCTACCCGAGCTAAACCCCATCACCCACCCGATCTACATCCCATCACCAACCCGATCTACAACCCATCATCCACATGAGCTACACCCCATCTCCCACCTGAGCTACAGCCCATCACCCACCCGATCTACAACCCATCACCTAACCGAGCTAAACCCCATCATCCACCTGATCTACACCACATTGCACACCCGAAATGCACCCCATCACCAACCCGATCTACATCCTATCACCCATCCGAGCTATACTCCATCACCCACGTAAGATACACTCCATCACCCACCCGAGCTACTTCCCATCACCAACCCAATCTACACCCCATCACCCTCCTGATCTACATCCCATCACACACCCTATCTACACTCCATCACCCACATGACCTACATCCCATCACCCACCCGATCTACACCCCATCACCCACCCGATCTACACCCCATCACCCACCCGAGCTACATCCCAAGACACACCCTATCAACACCCCATCAGCCACACGTGGTACACTCTATCACCCCCCTGATCCACATCACATCACCCAGCCGAGCTGCACCCAGTCACCCACCCGATCTACACCCCAACAACCAACCGAGCTACACTCCATCAACCTCCCGATCTAAACCTCATCACCCACCCGATCTACACGCCATTACCCGCCCATCTACATCCCATCACCCACCCAAACTACACTCCATCACCCACATGATCTACACCCCATTACCCACCCGAGCTACACCCCATCACCCACCCGATCTAAACACCATCACCCACCTGATCTACACTCCATCACCCACACGAGCTACACTCCATCACCCACCCGATCTACACCCCATCACCCACCCGATCGACACCCCATCACCCACCAGATCTACACCCAATCACCCACCCGATCTACATCCCATCACCTACCCGGGCTACACACCATCACCTAGCTGATCTACACCCCACCACCCAAGAGAGCTACACCACATCACCCAGCCGATCTTGACCCCATCACCGACCCGAGCTACACCCCATCACCCACCCGATCTACACTCCATCACCCATCTGAGCTACACTCCATCACGCACACGATTTACACCCCATCACCATCCCGAGCTACACCACACCACCAACCCGATCTACACCCCATCACCCACCCGAGCTACATCCCATCACCCACCAGATCTACACCCCATCACCCACTCTATCCACACCCAATTATCCACCCATGTTAAACTCGGTCACCCACCCGATCTACACCCAATCACCCACCCGATCTACACACCATCACCCACCCGAGCTACATCCAATCACCCACCCAAGCTACACTCCATCAACCTCTCGATCTACACCCCATCACCCACCCAACTACATCCCATCACCCACGCAAGCAACACTCCATCACCCACCCAATCTACACCCCATTACCCACCCGAGCTACACCCCATCACCCACATGAGCTACACCCCATCACCCACCCGAGCTACACCCCATCACCCACCCGATCTACATCCCATCACCCACCCAAGCTACACCCCATCAAACTCCCAATCTACACCCCATCACCCACCCTATCTACACTCCATCACCCACCTGAGCTACACTCCATCAAACATCTGATCTACACCCCATCACACACTTGAGCTTCACTCCATCACCCACCCAGTCTGCATCCCATCACCAACCCGAGCTACACCCCATCACTCACCCGATCTACACACCAACACCCACCCGAGCTACACCCCATCACCCACCTGATATACACACCAACACTCACCCAAGTTGCACCCCATCACCCACCCGATCTACACTCCATCACCCACCCGAGCTACATTCCATCACCCACCCTATCCACACCCCATCACCCACCCAACTACATCCCATCACCCACGCAAGCAACACTCCATCACCCACCCAATCTACACCCCATTACCCACCCGAGCTACACCCCATCACCCACATGAGCTACACCCCATCACCCACCCGAGCTACACCCCATCACCCACCCGATCTACATCCCATCACCCACCCAAGCTACACCCCATCAAACTCCCAATCTACACCCCATCACCCACCCTATCTACACTCCATCACCCACCTGAGCTACACTCCATCAAACATCTGATCTACACCCCATCACCCACCCGAGCTACACCCCATCACGCACCCGATCTACACTCCATCACACACTTGAGCTTCACTCCATCACCCACCCAGTCTGCATCCCATCACCAACCCGAGCTACACCCCATCACTCACCCGATCTACACACCAACACCCACCCGAGCTACACCCCATCACCCACCTGATATACACATCAACACTCACCCAAGTTGCACCCCATCACCCACCCGATCTACACTCCATCACACACCTGAGCCTCACTCCATCACCCACGAAAACTACACCCCATCACCCACCCGATATACACACCAACACTCACCTGACTTGCAATCCATCACCCACCCGATCTACACTCCATCACACACCTGAGCTACACTCCATCACCCACCCGAGCTACACCCCATCGCCCACCCGATCTACATCCCATCACCCTCCCGAGCTAAACTCCATCACTCACCCGATCTACACTCCATCAACCACCCGAGCTGCACCCCATCACCCACCCTAGCTATACCACATCACCCACCCGATCTACATCGCATCACCCACCCGAGCTACACTCCATCACCCACCCGATCTACAGCCCACCAACCAACAGATCTACGCCACATCACCCACATGAGCTACAGTCCATCACCCATCCGATCTACACCCCATCACCTTCCCGAGCTAAACCCCATCACCCACCCGATCTTAATCCTATCTCCCACAAGATCAACACCACATCACCCACCTGATCTACACCCCATTACCCACTGGAGCTCCACCCCATCACCCACCCGATCTAAATTCCATCACCCACCTGAGCTACACTCCATCACCCACCCAATCTACACCCCATCACCCACCCGATCTACACCCCAACACCCAGACGAGCTACACAACATCACCCACCCGAACTACAATCAATCACCCACCCAATCTACACCCCATCACCAACCCTATCTTCACCCCATCACCCACGCGAGCTACAACCCATCACCCACCCAGCTACACCCCATCACACACCCGATCTACACCACATCACCCACCCGAGCTACAACACATCACCCACCCGATCCACACTCCATCACCCTCCTGAGCTACACTCCATCACCCACCCAATCTACACCCCAGAACCCACCCGAGTTACACCCCATCACTCACCCAATCTGCAAACCACCACCCACCCGAGTTACACTCCATCACCCACCCAATCGACACCACATGACCCAGCATATCTGCACCACATCACCCACCTGAGCTACACACAATCACCAACCCTATCTAGATCCCATGACCCATCCGAGCAATACTGAAACCCCCCCGATCTACACCACATCACCCACACGAGCTACAGTCCATCACCCATCCGATCTAGACCCCATCACCTACCCAAGCTAAACCCCATCACCCACCCGTTCTACAACCCATCACCAACCCGATCTACATACCATCACCCATCCGAGCTATACTCCATCACCAACGTAATATACACTCCATCACCCACCCGATCTTCATCCCATCACCCACCTGATCTACACCCCATCACCCACCCGAGCGACATCCCATCACACACCCTATCAACATCCCATCAGCCACCCGTGGTACACTCGGTCACCCACCCGAACTACACTCCATCACCCACCCGATCTACAGCCCACCATCCAACAGATCTACACCACATCACCCACATGAGCTACAGTCCATCACCCTTCCGATCTGCACCCCATCACCTTCCTGAGCTAAACCCCATCACCACATCACCCAGACAAGCTACACAACATCACCCACTTGAGCTACAATCAATTACCCACCCAATCTACACCCCATCACCAACCCAATCTACACCCCATCACCCACCCGAGCTACACCCCATCACCCACCCGATCTACACTCCCTCCCCACCTGAGCTACACTCCATCACCCACCCAATCTACACCCCATCACCCACCCGAGTTACACCCAATCACTCACCCGATCTACACCCCATCACCCAACCGATCTACACTCCATCACCCACCCGATCAACACCCCATCACCCAGCCGAGCTGCAGCCAGTCACCCATCCGATCTACACCCCATCACTCACCCGATCTACACCCCATCACCCACCCGATCCACAACACATCACCCACCTGATCTACACCCCATCACCCAGCCGAGCTGCAGCCAGTCACCCACCCGATCTACACCCCAACACCCACCCGAGCTACACTCCATCAACCTCCCGAACTACACTCCATCACCCACCCGAGCTGCACTCCATCACCCACCCGATCCACACCCAATCACCCAGCCGAACTACACCCCATCACTCACCCGATCTACACCCATCACCCACCCGATCTTCATCCCATCACCCACCTGATCTACACCACATCACCCACCCGATCTACACCCCATCACCCACCCGAGCTACATCCCATCACACACCCTATCAACATCCCATCAGCCACCCGTGGTACACTCCATCACCCACCCGATCTACAGCCCACCAACGAACAGATCTACACCACATCACCCACATGAGCTACAGTCCATCACCCTTCCGATCTGCACCCCATCACCTTCCCGAGCTAAACCCCATCACCCACCCGATCTACACCCCAACACCCAGACAAGCTACACAACATCACCCACCCGAGCTACAATCAATCACCCACCCAATCTACACCCCATCACCAACCCTATCTTCACCCCATCACCCACCCTAGCTATACCACATCACCCACCCGATCTACATCGCATCACCCACCCGAGCTACACTCCATCACCCACCCGATCTACAGCCCACCAACCAACAGATCTACGCCACATCACCCACATGAGCTACAGTCCATCACCCATCCGATCTACACCCCATCACCTTCCCGAGCTAAACCCCATCACCCACCCGATCTTAATCCTATCTCCCACAAGATCAACACCACATCACCCACCTGATCTACACCCCATTACCCACTGGAGCTCCACCCCATCACCCACCCGATCTAAATTCCATCACCCACCTGAGCTACACTCCATCACCCACCCAATCTACACCCCATCACCCACCCGATCTACACCCCAACACCCAGACGAGCTACACAACATCACCCACCCGAACTACAATCAATCACCCACCCAATCTACACCCCATCACCAACCCTATCTTCACCCCATCACCCACGCGAGCTACAACCCATCACCCACCCAGCTACACCCCATCACACACCCGATCTACACCACATCACCCACCCGAGCTACAACACATCACCCACCCGATCCACACTCCATCACCCTCCTGAGCTACACTCCATCACCCACCCAATCTACACCCCAGAACCCACCCGAGTTACACCCCATCACTCACCCAATCTGCAAACCACCACCCACCCGAGTTACACTCCATCACCCACCCAATCGACACCACATGACCCAGCATATCTGCACCACATCACCCACCTGAGCTACACACAATCACCAACCCTATCTAGATCCCATGACCCATCCGAGCAATACTGAAACCCCCCCGATCTACACCACATCACCCACACGAGCTACAGTCCATCACCCATCCGATCTAGACCCCATCACCTACCCAAGCTAAACCCCATCACCCACCCGTTCTACAACCCATCACCAACCCGATCTACATACCATCACCCATCCGAGCTATACTCCATCACCAACGTAATATACACTCCATCACCCACCCGATCTTCATCCCATCACCCACCTGATCTACACCCCATCACCCACCCGAGCGACATCCCATCACACACCCTATCAACATCCCATCAGCCACCCGTGGTACACTCGGTCACCCACCCGAACTACACTCCATCACCCACCCGATCTACAGCCCACCATCCAACAGATCTACACCACATCACCCACATGAGCTACAGTCCATCACCCTTCCGATCTGCACCCCATCACCTTCCTGAGCTAAACCCCATCACCACATCACCCAGACAAGCTACACAACATCACCCACTTGAGCTACAATCAATTACCCACCCAATCTACACCCCATCACCAACCCAATCTACACCCCATCACCCACCCGAGCTACACCCCATCACCCACCCGATCTACACTCCCTCCCCACCTGAGCTACACTCCATCACCCACCCAATCTACACCCCATCACCCACCCGAGTTACACCCAATCACTCACCCGATCTACACCCCATCACCCAACCGATCTACACTCCATCACCCACCCGATCAACACCCCATCACCCAGCCGAGCTGCAGCCAGTCACCCATCCGATCTACACCCCATCACTCACCCGATCTACACCCCATCACCCACCCGATCCACAACACATCACCCACCTGATCTACACCCCATCACCCAGCCGAGCTGCAGCCAGTCACCCACCCGATCTACACCCCAACACCCACCCGAGCTACACTCCATCAACCTCCCGAACTACACTCCATCACCCACCCGAGCTGCACTCCATCACCCACCCGATCCACACCCAATCACCCAGCCGAACTACACCCCATCACTCACCCGATCTACACCCATCACCCACCCGATCTTCATCCCATCACCCACCTGATCTACACCACATCACCCACCCGATCTACACCCCATCACCCACCCGAGCTACATCCCATCACACACCCTATCAACATCCCATCAGCCACCCGTGGTACACTCCATCACCCACCCGATCTACAGCCCACCAACGAACAGATCTACACCACATCACCCACATGAGCTACAGTCCATCACCCTTCCGATCTGCACCCCATCACCTTCCCGAGCTAAACCCCATCACCCACCCGATCTACACCCCAACACCCAGACAAGCTACACAACATCACCCACCCGAGCTACAATCAATCACCCACCCAATCTACACCCCATCACCAACCCTATCTTCACCCCATCACCCACCCGAGCTACACCCCATCACCCACCCGATCTACACTCCATCACCCACCTGATCTACACCCCATCACCCACCCGAGCTACACCACATTACCCACCCAATCTACACTCCCTCACCCACCTGAGCTACACTCCATCACCCACCCAATCTACACCCCATCACCCACCCGAGTTACACCCAATCACTCACCCGATCTACACCCCATCACCCAACCGATCTACACTCCATCACCCACCCGATCAACACCCCATCACCCAGCCGAGCTGCAGCCAGTCACCCACCCAATCTACACCCCATCACCCACCCGATCTACACCCCATCACCCACCCGAGCTACACTCCATCACCCACCCAATCTACACCCCATCACCCACCCGATCTACACCCCATCACCCACCCGAACTACACTCCATCACCCACCCGAACTACACTCCATCACCCACTCGAGCTACACTCCATCACCCACCCAGTCTACACCCCATCACCCACCCGATCTACACCCCTTCACCCACCCGATCCACAACACATCACCCACCTGATCTACACCCCATCACCCAGCCGAGCTGCAGCCAGTCACCCACCCGATCTACACCCCAACACCCACCCGAGCTACACTCCATCAACCTCCCGATCTGCACCTCATCACCCACCCGATCTACACCTCATCACCCACCCGAGCTACACAGGATCACCCGCCCATCTACATCCCATCACCCACCCAAACTATACTCCATCACCCACATGTTCTACACCGCATTACCCACCCGAGCTACACCCCATCAAACACCCGATCTAAACACCATCACCCACCTGAGCTACAGTCCATCACCCACCCGAGCTACACTCCATCACCCACCCGATCTACACCCCACCACCCAACACAACACCATATCACCCCCACGAGCTACAGTCCATCATCCATCCAAGCTACACCAAATCACCCACCCGATCTACACCCTATCTCCCACCCGATCTACCCTAACGCTCACCCGAGCTGCACACCATCACCCACCCGAGGTACACACACTCACCCACCCGAGCTACATCCCCTCACCCACCCGATCTACACCATATCACCCACCCGATCTACATCCCATCACCCACCCGAGCTACATACCATCACCCACCCTATCCACACCCCATCATCCACCCATGGTACAATTGGTAACCCACCCGAACTACACACCATCACCCACCTGATCTACACCCCATCACCCACCCGATCTTCACCCCATCACCCACCCGATCTACACTCCATCACCCACCTGATCTAGACCCAATCACCCACCCGATCTACACCCCATCGCACAGCCGAGCTACACCCCATCACGCACCCGATCTACACCCCATCAGCTAGCTGATCTACACACAACCACCCATTCGAGCTACACCACATCACCCACCCATTCTTGACCCCATCACCGACCCGAGCTACACCCCATCACCCACCCGATCTACGCTCCATCACCCATCTGAGCTACACTCCATCACCCACCCGATTTACACCCCATCACCCACCCGAGCTACACCACACCACCCACCTGATCTACACCCCATCACCCACCAGAGCTACACCCCATCACCCACCGGATCTACATTCCATCACCCATTCAAGCTACACCCCATCACCTAGCTGATCTACATCCCGACTACCCAAGAGAGCTACACCACATCTTCCACACGACCTACATTCCATCACCCACTCGATCTAGACCCCATCACCTACATGTGCTGCACCCCATCACCCACCCAACTACACTCCATCACCCACCTGAGCTACACTCAATGACCCTCCCGATCTACACCCCATTGCCCACATGATCTACACCACATCACCCACCTGATCTACACCCCATAACCCACCCAAGCTACACCCCATCCACCGCCCTATAAACACCCCATCATGCTACCGATCTACACCCAATCACCCACCCGATCTACACCCCATCACCCACCTGAGCAATACCCCATGACCCAACTGATCTACACCTCATCAACCAACCGATCTACACACCATCACCCACCCGATCTACACCCCATCACCCATCCGATGTACACCCCATCATCCACTCGATCCACACTCCATCACCCACGCAATCTACTCTCCATGACCCACCTGAGCAACACCCCATCACTCACTCGAACTACACACCATTAACCACCCAATCTACACCCCATCACCCACCCGAGTTTCACTCCATTACCTACCCGAGCTGCTCTCCATCACCCACCCGAGCTACACCCCATCACCCACTGGATCTACCCTAACCCTCACCCGAGCTGCACACCATCACCCACCCGAGGTACACACACTCACCCACCCGAGCTACATCCCATCACCCAGCCAAACTACACCGCATCACCCGCCTGATCTATACCCCATCAGCCACCTGAGCTACACCCAATCGCCCACCCGATGTACACCTCATCACCCACCCGATCTACACCCCATCATCCACCCGAGTTTCACTCCATTACCCACCCGAGCTGCACTCCATCACCCACCCAAGCTACACCCCATCACCCACCCAAGCTGCTCTCCATCACCCTCCCGAGCTACGCCCCATCACCCACCCAAGCTACACCCAATCAGCCTTCCGAGCTACATCCAATCACCCACCCTAGCTACACCCCATCCCACACCTGAGCTTCACCCCATCACCACACGATCTACACTCCATCACCCACCCGATTTACACTCCATCATCCACCCGACCTACAATCCATCACTCACCCGATCTAAACACCATCACCCATCTGAGCTACACCCCATCACCCACCTGTGCTACTCTCCATCACGCACCCGAGCTACACACCATCACCCACCCAAGCTACACTCCAGCACCCACCTGATCTACACCGCATCACCCACCCAAGCTACACACCATCACCCAAGCGATCTACACTCCATCACCCACCCAAGCTACACTCCAGCACCCACCTGATCTATACCGCATCACTCACCAGAGCTACACCGCATCACCCACCCGATCTACACCCCATCACCCACCCGATCTACACCGAATCTCCCACCCTAGCTACAACCATCACCATGCGACCTACACCCCATCACTCACACGATCTGCACCCAATTACCCAGCCGAGCTACATCCCATCAACCAACCGATCAACACCCCATCACCCTCCCGAGCTACACTCCATCACCCATCCGAGCTACACTCCATCACCCACCCGATCTACGCCCCATCACCCACCTGAGCTACACCCCATCACCCACCCAAACTACAACCCATCACTCACCCGATCTACACCCCATCACCCACCCGATCTACACCCCATCACCCACCCGAGCTATACCTCATCACCTACAGGATCTACAACTCATCACCCATTCGATCCACACCCCATCACCCACTCGATCTACACCCCATCACCCACCCGATCGACACCCCTTCACCCACCCGATCTACACCCCATCACCCACCCGATCTACACTCCATCACCCATCCCATCTACACCCCATCACTCACCCGATCTACACTCCATCACCATCCCGAGCTGCACCCCATCACCCACCCGAGCTAGACCCAATCAGCCATCTGAGCTACACCCCATCACCCCCCGATCTACACCCAATCACCCACCCAAGCTGCTCTCCATCACCCACCCAAGCTATACCCAATCAGTCACCCGAGCTATATCCAATCTCCCACCCTAGCTACACCCATCACCACGCGACCTACACCCCATCACTCACACGATCTGCACCCAATTACCCAGCCGAGCTACATCCCATTAACCACCCGATCAACACCCCATCACCCTCCCGAGCTACACTCCATCACCCACCCGAGCTACGCCCCATCACCCACCCAAGCTACACCCAATCAGCCTCCCGAGCTACATCCAATCACCCACCCTAGCTACACCCCATTCCCCCACCTGAGCTTCACCCCATCACCACCCGATCTACACTCCATCACCCATCCGATTTATACTCCATCATCCACCCGATCTACACCCCATCACTCACCCCATCTACACTCCATCACCCACCTGAGCTACACTCCATTACCCACCCGATCTAAACCCCATCACCCATCCGAGCTACACCCCATCACCCACCCAAGCTACACTCCAGCACCCACCTGATCTACAGCGCATCACCCACCCAAGCTACACACCATCACCCAAGCGATCTACACTCCATCACCCACCCGATCTACACCCCTTCACCCACCCGATCTACACCCCATCACCCACCCGTGCTACTCTCCATCACCCCCTGATCTACACTCCATCACCCACCCAAGCGACACACCATCACCCACCCGATCTACACTCCATCACCCACCCGATCTACACCCCTTCACCCACCCGATCTACACCCCATCACCCACCCGACCCACACCTCATCACCCACCCGATCTACACCCCATCACCCACCCAATCTACACCCCATCACCCACTGGATCTACCCCATCCCTCACCCGAGCTGCACACCATCACCCACCCGAACTATACCCAATCACCCACCCGAGCTGCACTCCTTCACGCACCCAAGCTACACCCAATTACCCACCCGAGCTACACCCCTTCACCGTCCCGATCTACACTCCATCATCCACCCAAGCTGCACCCCATCACCCACCCGAGCTAGACCCAATCTTCCATCCGAGCTACACTCCATCACCCACCTGAGCTATACCCCATCACTCACCCGAGCTACACTCCATCACCACCCGATCTACACCCCATCACCCACCCGACCCACACTTCATCACCCACCCGATCTACACCCCATCACCCACCCAATCTACACCCGTCACCCATTGGATCTACCCCATCCCTCACCCGAGCTGCACACCATCACCCACCCGAGCTACACCCAATCACCCACCCGAGCTGCACTCCTTCACCCACCCAAGCTACACCCAATTACCCACCCGAGCTGCACCCCATCACCCACCCGAGCTAGACTCAATCTCCCATCCGAGCTACACTCCATCACCCACCTGATCTACACCCCATCACCCATCCGAGCTACAACGAATCTCCCACCCTAGCTACACCCATCACCACGCGACCTACACCCCATCACTCACACGATCTGCACCCAATTACCCAGCGCAGCTACATCCCATTAACCACCCGATCAACACCCCATCACCCTCCCGAGCTACACTGCATCACCCACCCAAACTACACCCCGTCACCCACCCGATTTACACCTCATCACCCACTCGATCTACACCCCATCACCCACCCGAGCTACGGCCCATCACCCACCTGAGCTACACCCCATCACCACCCAATCTGCACCCCATCACTCACCCCATCTACACTCCATCACCCACCCGATCTACACTCCATCACCCACCCGATCTGCATTTCATCACCCACCCGAGCTACACCCCATCACACACCCGAGCTACACCCCACCACCCACCCGATTACACCGCATCACCCACCTGAGCTACACTCCATCACCCACCAGATCTAAACCCCATCACCCACCCGAGCTACACTCCATCACCCACCCGAGCTAGACTCCATCACTCACCCAATCTACACTCCATCACCCACCCGAGCTACACCCCATCACCCACCCGAGCTACACCCATTCACCCACACGAACGACAATCCATCACCCACCCAATCTATACCACGTCAGCCACCTGAGCTATACCCCATCACCTACACCCCATTACCCACCCGAGCTACGCCCCATCACCCACCCAAGCTATCTCCAATCAGCCTCCCGAGCTACATCCAATCACCCACCCTAGCTACACCCCATCACCCACCTGAGCTACACCTCATCACCACCCGATCTACACTCCATCACCCACCCCATCTACACTCCATCACCGACTCGAGCTACACTCCATCACACACCCGAGCTACACCCCATCACCCATCCGATTACACCCCATCACCCACCTGAGCTACACTCCATCACCCACCAGATCTAAACCCCATCACCCGCCCGAGCTACACTCCATTACCCACCAGATCTAAACCCCATCACCAATCTGAGCTGCACCCCATCACCCACCTGTGCTACTCTCCATCACCCACCCGATCTACACCCACCCAAGCTACACTCCAGCACCCAACTGATCTACACCCCATCACCCACCCAAGCTACTCACCATCACCCACCCGATCTACACTCCATCACCCACCCGATCTACACACCTTCACCCACCCGATCTACACTCCATAACCAACGCGATCTACTCTCCATGACCCACCTGAGCAACACCCCATCACTCACTCGAGCTACACACCATTACCCACCCAATCTACACCCCATCACCCACTGGATCTACCCCATCCCTCACCCGAGCTGCACACCATCACCCACCCAAGCTACACACACTCACCCACCCGAGATACACCCCATCACCCATCCGACCTACACCCCATCACCCACCCGATCTATACTCCATCAGCCACCTGAGCTACACACCATCACCCACCCGATGTACACCTCATCACCCACCCGATCTACACCCCATCACCCACCCGAGCTAGACTCCATCACTCACCCGATCTACATCCCATCACCCACCCGAGCTACACTCCATTACCCACCCGATCTAAACCCCATCACCCATCCGAGCTACACCCCATCACCCACCCCTGCTACTCTCCATCACCCACCCGATCTACACTCCATCACCCACCCAAGCTACACTCCAGCACCCACCTGATCTACACCGCATCACCCACCCAAGCTACACACCATCACCCAAGCGATCTACACTCCATCACCCACTCAAGCTACACTCCAGCACCCACCTGATCTACACCGCATCAATGACCCGAGCTACACCGCATCACCCACCCGATCTACACCCCATCACCCACCCGATCTACACCGAATCTCCCACCCTAGCTACACCCATCACCACGCGACCTACACCCCATCACCCAATTACCCAGCCGAGCTACATCCCATTAACCACCCGATCAACACCCCATCACCCTCCCGAGCTACACCCCTTCACCCACCCGAACTACACCCCATCACCCACCCGATCTACACCTCATCACCCACTCGATCTACACCCCATCACTCTCCCGAGCTACACTCCATCACCCACCCGAACTAGACTCCATCACTCACCCGATCTGCACCCCATCACCCACCTGAGCTACACCCCATCACCCACCCGATCTACACCCCATCATTCACCCAAGCTGCTCTCCATCACCCACCCAAGCTATACCCAATCAGTCACCCGAGCTGTATCCAATCTCCCACCCTAGCTACACCCATCACCACGCGACCTACACCCCATCACTCACACGATCTGCACCCAATTACCCAGCCGAGCTACATCCCATTAACCACCCGATCAACACCCCATCACCCTCCCGAGCTACACTCCATCACCCACCCGAGCTACGCCCCATCACCCACCCAAGCTACACCCAATCAGCCTCCCGAGCTACATCCAATCACCCACCCTAGCTACACCCCATCCCCCACCTGAGCTTCACCCCATCACCACCCGATCTACACTCCATCACCCATCCGATTTATACTCCATCATCCACCCGATCTACACCCCATCACTCACCCCATCTACACTCCATCACCCACCAGAGCTACACTCCATTACCCACCCGATCTAAACCCCATCGCCCATCCGAGCTACACCCCATCACCCACCCGTGCTACTCTCCATCACCCACCCGATCTACACTCCATCACCCACCCAAGCTACACTCCAGCACCCACCTGATCTACAGCGCATCACCCACCCAAGCTACACACCATCACCCAAGCGATCTACACTCCATCACCCACCCGATCTACACCCCTTCACCCACCCGATCTACACCCCATCACCCACCCGTGCTACTCTCCATCACCCCCTGATCTACACTCCATCACCCACCCAAGCGACACACCATCACCCACCCGATCTACACTCCATCACCCACCCGATCTACACCCCTTCACCCACCCAATCTACACCCCATCACCCACCCGACCCACACCTCATCACCCACCCGATCTACACCCCATCACCCACCCAATCTACACCCCATCACCCACTGGATCTACCCCATCCCTCACCCGAGCTGCACACCATCACCCACCCGAACTATACCCAATCACCCACCCGAGCTGCACTCCTTCACCCACCCAAGCTACACCCAATTACCCACCCGAGCTACACCCCTTCACCGTCCCGATCTACACTCCATCATCCACCCGAGCTGCACCCCATCACCCACCCGAGCTAGACCCAATCTCCCATCCGAGCTACACTCCATCACCCACCAGATCTAAACCCCATCACCCACCCGAGCTACACTCCATCACCCACCCGAGCTAGACTCCATCACTCACCCAATCTACACTCCATCACCCACCCGAGCTACACCCCATCACCCACCCGAGCTACACCCATTCACCCACACGAACGACAATCCATCACCCACCCAATCTATACCACGTCAGCCACCTGAGCTATACCCCATCACCTACACCCCATTACCCACCCGAGCTACGCCCCATCACCCACCCAAGCTATCTCCAATCAGCCTCCCGAGCTACATCCAATCACCCACCCTAGCTACACCCCATCACCCACCTGAGCTACACCTCATCACCACCCGATCTACACTCCATCACCCACCCCATCTACACTCCATCACCAACCCGAGCTACACTCCATCACACACCCGAGCTACACCCCATCACCCATCCGATTACACCCCATCACCCACCTGAGCTACACTCCATCACCCACCAGATCTAAACCCCATCACCCGCCCGAGCTACACTCCATTACCCACCAGATCTAAACCCCATCACCAATCTGAGCTGCACCCCATCACCCACCTGTGCTACTCTCCATCACCCACCCGATCTACACCCACCCAAGCTACACTCCAGCACCCAACTGATCTACACCCCATCACCCACCCAAGCTACTCACCATCACCCACCCGATCTACATTCCATCACCCACCCGAACTACACCCCATCACCCACCCGATCTACACCTCATCACCCACTCGATCTACACCCCATCACTCTCCCGAGCTACACTCCATCACCCACCCGAACTAGACTCCATCACTCACCCGATCTGCACCCCATCACCCACCTGAGCTGCACCCCATCACCCACCCGATCTACACCCCATCATTCACCCAAGCTGCTCTCCATCACCCACCCAAGCTATACCCAATCAGTCACCCGAGCTATATCCAATCTCCCACCCTAGCTACACCCATCACCACGCGACATACACCCCATCACTCACACGATCTGCACCCAATTACCCAGCCGAGCTACATCCCATTAACCACCCGATCTACACCCCATCATTCACCCAAGCTGCTCTCCATCACCCACCCAAGCTACACCCAATCAGCCTCCCGAGCTACATCCAATCACCCACCCTAGCTACACCCCATCCCCCACCTGAGCTTCACCCCATCACCACCCGATCTACACTCCATCACCCATCCGATTTATACTCCATCATCCACCCGATCTACACCCCATCACTCACCCCATCTACACTCCATCACCCACCTGAGCTACACTCCATTACCCACCCGATCTAAACCCCATCACCCATCCGAGCTACACCCCATCACCCACCCGTGCTACTCTCCATCACCCACCCGATCTACACTCCATCACCCACCCAAGCTACACTCCAGCACCCACCTGATCTACAGCGCATCACCCACCCAAGCTACACACCATCACCCAAGCGATCTACACTCCATCACCCACCCGATCTACACCCCTTCACCCACCCGATCTACACCCCATCACCCACCCGACCCACACCTCATCACCCACCCGATCTACACCCCATCACCCACCCAATCTACACCCCATCACCCACTGGATCTACCCCATCCCTCACCCGAGCTGCACACCATCACCCACCCGAACTATACCCAATCACCCACCCGAGCTGCACTCCTTCACCCACCCAAGCTACACCCAATTACCCACCCGAGCTACACCCCTTCACCGTCCCGATCTACACTCCATCATCCACCCGAGCTGCACCCCATCACCCACCCGAGCTAGACCCAATCTCCCATCCGAGCTACACTCCATCACCCACCTGAGCTATACCCCATCACCCACCCGAGCTACACTCCATCACCACCCGATCTACACCCCATCACCCACCCGACCCACACCTCATCACCCACCCGATCTACACCCCATCACCCACCCAATCTACACCCCGTCACCCATTGGATCTACCCCATCCCTCACCCGAGCTGCACATCACCCACCCGAGCTACACCCAATCACCCACCCGAGCTGCACTCCTTCACCCACCCAAGCTACACCCAATTACCCACCCGAGCTACACCCCTCCACCCTCCCGGTCTACACTCCATCACCCACCCGAGCTGCACCCCATCACCCACCCGAGCTAGACCCAATCTCCCATCCGAGCTACACTCCATCACCCACCCGATCTACACCCCATCACCCATCCGAGCTACAACGAATCTCCCACCCTAGCTACACCCATCACCACGCGACCTACACCCCATCACTCACACGATCTGCACCCAATTACCCAGCGCAGCTACATCCCATTAACCACCCGATCAACACCCCATCACCCTCCCGAGCTACACTGCATCACCCACCCAAACTACACCCCGTCACCCACCCGATTTGCACCTCATCACCCACTCGATCTACACCCCATCACCCACCCGAGCTACGGCCCATCACCCACCTGAGCTACACCCCATCACCCACCCGAGCTACACCCCATCACACACCCGAGCTACACCCCACCACCCACCCGATTACACCGCATCACCCACCTGAGCTACACTCCATCACCCACCCGATCTATACTCCATCACCCACCCGATCTGCACTCCATCACCCACCCGAGCTACACCCCATCACACACCCGAGCTACACCCCACCACCCACCCGATTACACCGCATCACCCACCTGAGCTACACTCCATCACCCACCAGATCTAAACCCCATCACCCACCCGAGCTACACTCCATCACCCACCCGAGCTAGACTCCATCACTCACCCAATCTACACTCCATCACCCACCCGAGCTACACCCCATCACCCACCCGAGCTACACCCATTCACCCACACGAACGACAATCCATCACCCACCCAATCTATACCACGTCAGCCACCTGAGCTATACCCCATCACCTACACCCCATTACCCACCCGAGCTACGCCCCATCACCCACCCAAGCTATCTCCAATCAGCCTCCCGAGCTACATCCAATCACCCACCCTAGCTACACCCCATCACCCACCTGAGCTACACCTCATCACCACCCGATCTACACTCCATCATCCACCCCATCTACACTCCATCACCAACCCGAGCTACACTCCATCACACACCCGAGCTACACCCCATCACCCATCCGATTACACCCCATCACCCACCTGAGCTACACTCCATCACCCACCAGATCTAAACCCCATCACCCGCCCGAGCTACACTCCATTACCCACCAGATCTAAACCCCATCACCAATCTGAGCTGCACCCCATCACCCACCTGTGCTACTCTCCATCACCCACCCGATCTACACCCACCCAAGCTACACTCCAGCACCCAACTGATCTACACCCCATCACCCACCCAAGCTACTCACCATCACCCACCCGATCCACACTCCATCACCCACCCGATCTACACCCCTTCACCCACCCGATCTACACTCCATAACCAACGCGATCTACTCTCCATGACCCACCTGAGCAACACCCCATCACTCACTCGAGCTACACACCATTACCCACCCAATCTACACCCCATCACCCACTGGATCTACCCCATCCCTCACCCGAGCTGCACACCATCACCCACCCAAGCTACACACACTCACCCACCCGAGATACACCCCATCACCCATCCGACCTACACCCCATCACCCACCCGATCTATACTCCATCAGCCACCTGAGCTACACACCATCACCCACCCGATGTACACCTCATCACCCACCCGATCTACACCCCATCACCCACCCGAGCTAGACTCCATCACTCACCCGATCTACATCCCATCACCCACCCGAGCTACACTCCATTACCCACCCGATCTAAACCCCATCACCCATCTGAGCTACACCCCATCACCCACCTGTGCTACTCTCCATCACGCACCCGATCTACACTCCATCACCCACCCAAGCTACACTCCAGCACCCACCTGATCTACACCGCATCACCCACCCAAGCTACAAACCATCACCCAAGCGATCTACACTCCATCACCCACTCAAGCTACACTCCAGCACCCACCTGATCTACACCGCATCAATGACCCGAGCTACACCGCATCACCCACCCGATCTACACCCCATCACCCACCCGATCTACACCGAATCTCCCACCCTAGCTACACCCATCACCACGCGACCTACACCCCATCACCCAATTACCCAGCCGAGCTACATCCCATTAACCACCCGATCAACACCCCATCACCCTCCCGAGCTACACTCCATCACCCACCCGAACTACACCCCATCACCCACCTGATCTACACCTCATCACTCACCCGATCTGCACCCCATCACTCACCCGAACTACACCCCATCACTCACCCAATCTACACCCCATCACCCACCCAAGCTATAGCTCATCACCCACTCGATCTACACCTCATCACCCATTCGATCTACACTCCATCACCCACCCCATCTACACCCCATCACTCACCTGATCTACACTCCATCACCCACCCGATTTACACCCCTTCACCTACCCGAGCTACTCTCCATCACCCACCTGAGCTACACTCCATCACCCACCCGATCTACACTCCATCAACCACCCGAGCTACACTCCATCACCCACCCGAGCTACACTCCATTTCACACTCACTCTACCCTCCATCACCTTCCCAAGTTGCACCCCATCAACCACCTGCTCTACATCCCATTACCCACTCAAGCTACACCCCATCACCCACCGACCTCCATCCCCACCCTCCACGCACTCACACCTCCACCATCCCCTTAAGTCCTTTCTAATTCATATCTGAAAATAAATGAATTATGAAACAAACTTACTGTTCCCAGAATCAAGCAAATAATCTATTTAAGTGATTACTTCCAAGCAAATGTTGATGGGCTGCTTGTCCTCCTTCTGTGCTGTAATGTTGGCTCTTTAGGGTGAACACGGTCACCAAGGAAGCTCTAGATACCATAGACAGCCTGGGCTGGATATCATAGGCATGTTGGAGGAGCCTTGTTAGCAAAGTGTGTCTAACAGGTCGATGTGATAGGTCTAGTATCTGCAGTGTGGGGTGAAGAGACTGTGTGCTCGTTTCCTTCTTGTGTTCAGCATACACCACTGGCTAGCAGTGATGGGAAAAAGAAAGCCAGGAGTCTCTCCCTATCGGTACACAATCTCTCAATCAGCAAGTCCTCAGCTGTGCTTCCTCTGGCAACACTCAAGAACTGAGTCCCTCTCAGCCCCAGGCTAAACCTTCAGAGGAACTCAGAGGAGGTTTGGCCCCCAGACATGCAGTGTGTTGGCCCACTGGCATATGGAAACACCCTGGCACTCATGAACCAAAGGCCGTATGTAGGTCATATGCCCCAATGATTGGCAGATCGTATCCAGCAGCACATCCCATCAGCTGTTCACAATATGCAAAGTACTGACCATAGTCAATCAACCTGTGCTTGCTTAGAACAGCATGTCTAACGTTAGATGTGATTCCATGATTGGACAGCACTTACATATGCGAAGAATTACACCAGCAACCAATTTAAGATTATCAGTCAAGTTTGCAATGTAGCTCACTTATACCTGCTAGAAGCTACATATATTCATATATGCATGTACAGGAACATGTCCTCTGTAGGCAAAAGGTAAATGTCCAGACATTGCACCTTTTTTGAATAAACAAAAGCATGGGGGACAATAGCACCCTGGTGCATTCACCATAGCAACATCTCAACCAAACAGAACTGACTTGTCAATCAATCAGAACCCCTTTTCTCGTGCAGCATAAGTTGTTCCCTTTGAAATTTGGCATTCTTGTGTCTGTCCTGATGAGTGCAAGACAAAAAGCTTTGACAGCATGTTCCTTTCTTCAGCAATATTGAACTTGAGAGGCGAGTTGAGAGTGACTGCTCTTCACAACAAGGCAGCATTTGACCGAGTGTTACCCCATCCACCACCTGAAACATCGCTTCCTTCACCACTGACGCTGAGTCGCAGCACTGCAGCAACTCACTAATGCTCCTTCGACAGCACCTTCCAAACACACAACCACTACCATCTAGAAGGACAAGGGCTGCAGACACATGGGAACACCACCACCTTGGAAGTTCCCCTCCAAGTCACTCACCATCCTGACTTGGAAATATATCACCGTTCCTTCACTGTTGCTGGGTCAAAATCCTGGAACTCCCTCCCTAACAGCACTGTGGGTGTACCTACACCACGGGGACTGCAGTGGTTCAAGAAGGCAGCTCACCACCACCTTCTCAAGGGCAAACAGGGATGGGCAATAAATGCTGCCCTAGCCAGTGACATCCACATCAAGTGAAATAATAAATAAAAAAACTCAAGTTCTGTACTATCGAGTGACTATCTGAACCAAACATCCAGCTATGGATGAATATCTCCGCTGTCTAGTGGATACCGCATGAGAGTTGAAGGCTAAGGGAGTAAACTCTGACAAAAAAATCTGGAATGGAGCACCAAGGCAAACTGATGTTTAAATATGTCATCTTTCCAGCAACCTAGCCAGTGTCAAACATACTGCTTTGGACTCAACCAGGGAGGCCGAGGGGGAGATCCTGATGTTTGGACTGCCCAGGGTCTCACTCTGGACAGAACAATCCAGATTCATTGCACAGTGTTAACACAAAGCTGGGGAGGGTAGTTTATTCACAATTTTGTATTGTTCGACAAAGGCATATTGTATTGGTTGCATCAAGTGAGCCTGACCATACCTGTATGATGCATCTTAAATACTTTTATAGTCACTCAGTAGTACAGAAAGAGACTTGCTGTTGAAACTTTTCATCTTGCACTCATCAGGGCAGCTTTGCAAGAATACCAAATCTCAAGGGGAACAACAATTTATACTGCATGAGAAGAGAGTGCTGATTAGTTGGCAAGTGGACTCTAATTGGTAGAAGAGTTGCCATGTAGAATGCACCAGGGAAGTTAACTACCAAGCTTTTGTTGAAATTCATTTCAGGAAGATCAACTCTGATCAGTCAAGGCATTTTCTTGGAGAAAGTACCAAGGAATGGCTCTCCCCCAAGCTTTTGT
This sequence comes from Isurus oxyrinchus, assembly GCA_026770705.1. Classification (NCBI taxonomy): domain Eukaryota; kingdom Metazoa; phylum Chordata; class Chondrichthyes; order Lamniformes; family Lamnidae; genus Isurus; species Isurus oxyrinchus. The sequence continues at coordinate 120,003,849 of JANJGN010000002.1, read as the reverse complement.
TAAGTTGAAAAAGCACAATGCATGGATATGTTCTTTCTGTTTGCAAAGGACAGCACACTATGTGTGAATATATGTAGCTTCTAGCACATGCAAGTGAACCACACTGCAAGATGACTGATAATATTAAATAGGTCCTTTGTGTAGTTCTTAGCCCAATCATGGTTGGCGTTGTCCAATCACAGAATCACATCTAATGTTGGAAACTATGTTCTGAGTTTTGCAAGCATAAACTGTATTCGGGGTACGGTCAGTACTTTGACTGTTGGGAACAGCTGAAAGGATGTGCTGTTTGATGTGATCTGGAAGTCTTTGGGACACATGGCCTACATAGCTAGCATCACACTGCCATTGAAATTCATATACCATATTACTCATTTGGGTGAATACCACTCATGTTCCTACTGCATACTCAGTGTGAAACAGCTAGCTTCACCTTTTGCTCAAAGGTTTCAGACACTTTGCCCGTCCAAAGTAATCTTAGGTAGACTGGGCACTTTTCATGGCTGAAAGTGACAGCCGTTATTTACGATCTGATCGGGGTAGCCATTATCCTGCAGGATGTCTTTGATGTGCCCTATTTCAGCACCAAGCTTGCACGGTGAACAAATGGCTTGGGCCCTATTTATGAGGTTGCCAGTAAGGCCAATCTTATAGAGCGTAGAACTGTAGGAATCCCAATGCATATATTGACCAGTGAAGGGAAGCTTGCAGTAGATAGAGAGTCCCCTAGCAGATTTCTCAACTAGCACATTGGGAAAGGGAGCTCATTTGACTATTCCATTTCAAAGGTAAATTTGAGCACAGGATGGAACCCATTAAAGGTGTGTAAGGAAATTCTTACATGCAGCTATGGATTTGAATATAGCAAATGTATCATCTGTGTATCGGACACAGAAGACCACATCAATGTCCATTTCTGACCACAAGAGGACAGTATTGTTACATTTTCACACTGCTTTTGTAGTTTGATACTGTTATTAGATATTGGGTGGTACAGGGATACCACAAAATATAAAATATTCAGATTGCCTTTTAGGAATGACTGAGATTTCTGAGAGTATTTTGAGTTGAATACTGGAGTATTACCCGAAACAAACTTTTGTTGACTACATCATGAAGTCAGTAACAGAAAGAATTGCATGTGGAAGCCCATTGGTCAGTGACTGTCCGCATACAGATCTGGATTTTGGTTTAATGAGCTTCATTGGAATTCTTGATATTGATAGTGGGGTAATATTGATAGTGATGATAATGCCATTGAACATCAAGGGCTGATGGTTGGATTCTCTCTTGTTGGATGTGGTCATTGCCTGACACTTGTGTGGTGTGAATGTTACTTGGCACTTGTCAGCCCAATCCTGGATATTGTCCAGGTCTTGCTGCATATGAACATGGACTGCTTCAGTATCTGAGGAGTTGCAAATGGTGCTGAACATTGTGCAATCATCAGCGAACATCCCCACTTCTGACCTTATGATGGAAGAAAGGTTGTTGATGAAGCAGCTGAAGATAAAACAAAAACAAAAACAGAATTACCTGGAAAAACCCAGCAGGTCTGGCAGCATCGGCGGAGAAGAAAAGAGTTGACGTTTCGAGTCCTCATGACCCTTCAACAGAACTTGAGTTCGAGTCCCTTATAATTTTTTTTTAAAAAATAATGGAAATAGGTGGGAAAATGAAAATTTTTATAATTTATTGGAAAAAAAAGGAAGGGGGAAACAGAAAGGGGGTGGGGATGGGGGAGGGAGCTCACGACCTAAAGTTGTTGAATTCAATATTCAGTCCGGAAGACTGTAAAGTGCCTAGTCGGAAGATGAGGTGTTGTTCCTCCAGTTTGCGTTGGGCTTCACTGGAACAATGCAGCAAGCCAAGGACAGACATGTGGGCAAGAGAGCAGGGTGGACTGTTAAAATGGCAAGCGACAGGGAGGTTTGGGTCATTCTTGTGGACAGACCGCAGGTGTTCTGCAAAGCGGTCGCCCAGTTTACGTTTGGTCTCTCCAATGTAGAGGAGACCACATTGGGAGCAACGAATGCAGTAGATTAAGTTGGGGGAAATGCAAGTGAAATGCTGCTTCACTTGAAAGGAGTGTTTGGGCCCTTGGACGGTGAGGAGAGAGGAAGTGAAGGGGCAGGTGTTGCATCTTTTGCGTGGGCATGGGGTGGTGCCATAGGAGGGGGTTGAGGAGTAGGGGGTGATGGAGGAGTGGACCAGGGTGTCCCGGAGGGAGCGATCCCTACGGAATGCCGATAGGGGGGGTGAAGGGAAGATGTGTTTGATGGTGGCATCATGCTGGAGTTGGCGGAAATGGCAGAAGATGATCCTTTGAATGCGGAGGCTGGTGGGGTGATAAGTGAGGACAAGGGGAACCCTATCATGTTTCTGGGAGGGAGGAGAAGGCGTGAGGGCAGATGCGCGGGAGATGGGCCAGACACGGTTGAGGGCCCTGTCAACGACCGTGGGTGCAAAACCTCGGTTAAGGAAGAAGGAGGACATGTCAGAGGAACTGTTTTTGAAGGTAGCATCATCGGAACAGATGCGACGGAGGCGAAGGAACTGAGAGAATGGGATGGAGTCCTTACAGGAAGCGGGGTGTGAGGAGCTGTAGTCGAGGTAGCTGTGGGAGTCGGTGGGTTTGTAATGGATATTGGTGGACAGTCTATCACCAGAGATTGAGACAGAGAGGTCAAGGAAGGGAAGGGAAGTGTCAGAGATGGACCACGTGAAAATGATGGAGGGGTGGAAATTGGAAGCAAAATTAATAAATTTTTCCAAGTCCCGACGAGAGCATGAAGCGGCACCGAAGTAATCATCGATGTACCGGAGAAAGAGTTGTGGAAGGGGGCCGGAGTAGGACTGCAACAAGGAATGTTCCACATTCCCCATAAAGAGACAGGCATAGCTGGGGCCCATGCGGGTACCCATAGCCACACCTTTTATTTGGAGGAAGTGAGAGGAGTTGAAGGAGAAATTGTTCAGCGTGAGAACAAGTTCAGCCAGACGGAGGAGAGTAGTGGTGGATGGGGATTGTTCGGGCCTCTGTTCGAGGAAGAAGCTAAGGGCCCTCAGACCATCCTGGTGGGGGATGGAGATGTAGAGGGATTGGACGTCCATGGTGAAGAGGAAGCGGTTGGGGCCAGGGAACTGGAAATTGTTGATGTGACGTAAGGTTTCAGAGGAATCACGGATGTAGGTGGGAAGGGACTGGACAAGGGGAGAGAGAAGGGAGTCAAGATAACGAGAAATGAGTTCTGTGGGGCAGGAGCAAGCTGAGACGATCGGTCTACCAGGGCAGTTCTGTTTGTGGATTTTGGGTAGGAGACAGAAGCGGGCCGTCCGAGGTTGGGCAACTATCAGGTTGGAAGCTGTGGGAGGGAGATCCCCAGAGGAGATGAGGTCAGTGACAGTCCTGGAAACAATGGCTTGATGTTCATTGGTGGGGTCATGGTCCAGGGAGAGGTAGGAGGAAGTGTCTGCAAGTTGATGCTTAGCCTCCGCGAGGTAGAGGTCAGTGCGCCAGACAACAACAGCACCAGCCTTGTCAGCGGGTTTGATGACAATGTCAGGGTTGGACCTGAGAGAATGGAGTGCAGTAAGTTCAGAGAGAGACAGGTTAGAATGGGTGAGAGGAGCAGAGAAATTGAGACGACTAATGTCGCGCCAACAGTTCTCAATGAAAAGATCAAGAGAAGGTAAGAATCCAGAGGGAGGGGTCCAGATGGAGTGAGAATATTGGAGATGGGCAAAAGGATCCGTTGAACTGGGAGAGGACTCCTGCCCAAAGAAGTGAGCCCGGAGACGAAGACTGCGGAAGAAGAGTTCAGCATCATGACGGAGACTCGAACTCAAGTTCTGTCAAAGGGTCATGAGGACTCGAAACGTCAACTCTTTTCTTCTCCGCCGATGCTGCCAGACCTGCTGAGTTTTTCCAGGTAATTCTGTTTTTGTTTTTGTTTTGGATTTCCAGCATCCGCAGTTTTTTTGTTTTTAAGCAACTGAAGATGGTTGGGTCGAGGACACTACCCTGAGAAACTCTTGCAGTGATGTCCTGGAGCTGAGATGATTGACCTCCAACAGCCATAGCCATCTTACTTTGCGCTAGGTATGACTCTAACCAGCAGAGAGTTTCCCCCCTGATTCCCATTGTCTCCAGTTTCGCTAGGGATCCTTGATGCCACACTCGGTCAAATGCAACCTTGACATCAAGGGCAGTCACTCTCACCTCACCTCTTGAATTCAGCTCTTTTTTCTGTGTTTGGACCAAAGATGCAATGAGGTCAGGAGCTGAGTGGCCCTGGAGGAACCCAACAGCAGGTAACTGCCGAGAAAGTGCCGCTTGATAGCACTGTCAACGACCCCTTCCATCACCTTACTGATGATTGAAAGGAGGCTGATGGAGCTGCAATTGGCCAGGTTGGCTTTGTCCTGCTTCTTGTAAACAGGACATATCTGGGCAATTTTCCACATTATTGGGCAGATGCCAGGCTTGTAGTTGTCCAGCTTGTTTAGAGTATAACTGTAGGATTGTATGTGTCCTAAATTTTTAAGCCAATTTTGAACCCTTAATTCAGACTAGCTACAGACCACGCTGGGTGCGAGAATGTTGTTACAAGTTTCACAGAAGTTACTAAGTTATTCACAACAGGTACACACGTACACATAATAGACACAGTGGAAAGAGTTAGTTCAGTCTGGAACATCGGATGTGGCCCTCTGGTTGACTGTGGCACTGTCTCTTGCTCTGTTCTATTGATCATAAACTAATTTCTCTTCTTGCTGTCCATCCACTGATTCAATGGGCTTTTATACTCTATAAGGTGCTGAAGACTGTACAAACCCTAACTCTCCACTTGGTCCCAAAATAGGGGATTTCTCGGCACACTTAGTTCAAGTAGAGCCAGTGTCCATTTTCCTTTCGAGCAGATAGATGGGAACATCATCACCTGAAAGTTCCCCTCTGATTCACTCACCATCCTGACTTGGAAATATATTGGCGTTCCTTCACTGGTGCTGGGCCAAAATCCTGGAACTCCCTCCCTAAAAGCACTGTGGGTGTACATGGACTGCAGCAGTTCAAGAAGGCAGCTCACCACCGCCTTCTCAAGGGGCAATTCGGGATGTGCAATAAATGCTGGCCTAGCCAGCGAAGCCCACATCCCGTGAAATAATTTTTTTAAAATTGTAAATGTGCAGGAACATGAACAACGCCACTGCTGTACATTGACACTGTTTCAAGCAAGGTTAACAGCCCATGCTCTGCTATTGGAAAACTATTACAAAGTTATTCATAGGAACAAGCCATGAAGATACGTTGAAGCCTACAAGGGGTGTGGCTAGCTTAATATTTGTCACAAGACCCTGTTCCCGGAGAGTTTAATGCTGTAAAGTCTCTCCTTGTGTGATAAAATGTTCAGCTGCCTGCTTTGAAACAGTGTATTTTGTTTTAATCTGATTCATTTGACTGACCAGGCATTCCACATCATGATGAATAACATTGGGCAGAATGTTCCGGCCCTGCCAGCAGTAGAATAGTGGCGGGTGGTAGCGGTAAATTCGGAGTGAGGCCAAAAGTCAGATTTTCACTGGTGGGAAAACAAGTTGGAATTTTCCCCTCGACATTCCCACGGTGAGTCAACTTTCTCACTGATCCATGTCGTGGAGCCCATTCGTTTGCATTAGGATGTCATGAATGCTCATTAACAACACAAGCCACCGGCATCAAGTTCTACCTCCTGATCAGCTGCCATGCCAGGGGGAAACTACACTGGTCGGATCCAGGACCGAATATAGGTGGCATGCGCCTAAATACCCTCGCTTCACTTGTAACTTTCAGGTGAGTGTAACATTCAAAATCAGCCACAGCGCTGTTCCAACTCATCTCCAATACCAAAGGTGCTGCAAAAGGCAAGGCTGGTGGGGGTCTCAGGCTGAACCATTCAGCATAGATGCTGTGGGTCTCAGACAGGGCTGCACACAGTGGGTGCTGTAGGATGCAGACAAGGCTGTTTATAATGGGTGCTGTGGGTCTCCGACAGGGCTGTTTGTAACGGGTGCTGAGGGTCTCAGACAGGGCTGTTTGTAATGGGTGCAGTGGGTCTCAGACAAGGCTGTTTGCAATGGTTGCTGTGGGTCTCAGACAGGACTGTCCATAATGGGTGCTGTGGGTCTCAGACAGTGCTGTTTGCAATGGGTGCAGTGGGTCTCAGACAGGGCAGTTTGCAATGGGTGCTGTGGGTTTCAAACAGTGCTGTTTGCAATGGGTGAAGTGGGTCTCAGACAGGGCAGTTTGCAATGGGTGCTGTGGATCTCAGACACAGCTGTTTGTAATGGGTGCTGAGGATCAGAGACAGCTGTTTGTAATGGGTGCTGAGGGTCACAGACAGGACTGTTTGTAATAGGTGCTGAGGGTCACAGACAGGGCTGTTTGCAATTGGTGCTGAGGGTGTCAGACAGGGCTGTTTGCAATGGTTGCTGAGGGTCTCAGGCAGGGCTCTTTGTAATGGATGCTGTGGGTCTCAGACAGGGCAGTTTGTAATGGGTGCTGAGGGTATTATTCAGGGTTGTTTGTATTGATGCTGTGGGTCTCAGACACAGCTATTTGTAATGGGTGCTGAGGGCTCAGGCAGGGCTGTTTATAACAGGTGCTGTGGGTCTCAGACAGGGTTGTTTGCAAAGGATGATCTGGGTCTGAGAAACAGCTGTTTGCAAAGGATGCTGAGGGTCTCAGACAGGGCCATTTGCAATGGGTACTCTGGGTATCAGACAAGGCTGTCTGTAATGGGTGCAGAGAGTCTCAGACAGGGCTGTTTGTAATGTGTGCTGAAGGTCTCAGACAGAGCTGTCTGCAATGGGTGCAGATGGTCTCAGACAGGGCTCTTTGCAATTGATGTTGTAATTCTCAGACAAGTCTGTTTGTAATGGGTGATGTGGGTCTCAGAGAGGGCTGTTTGCAATGGGTGCTCGGTGTCTCAGACTGAACGATTTGCCATGGGTGCTGAGGGTCTTGGACAGGTCTGTTTGCAATGGGTGATGTGGGTCTCAGACAGTGCTGTTTGCAATGGGTGCAGTGGGTCTCAGACAGGGCAGTTTGCAATGGGTGCTGTGGCTTTCAAACAGTGCTGTTTGCAATGGGTGCAGTGGGTCTCAGACAGGGCAGTTTGCAATTGGTGCTGAGGGTGTCAGACAGGGCTGTTTGCAATGGTTGCTGAGGGTCTCAGGCAGGGCTCTTTGTAATGGATGCTGTGGGTCTCAGACAGGGCAGTTTGTAATGGGTGCTGAGGGTATTATTCAGGGTTGTTTGTATTGGTGCTGTGGGTCTCAGACACAGTTATTTGTAATGGGTGCTGAGGGCTCAGGCAGGGCTGTTTATAACAGGTGCTGTGGGTCTCAGACAGGGTTGTTTGCAAAGGATGATCTGGGTCTGAGAAACAGCTGTTTGCAAAGGATGCTGAGGGTCTCAGACAGGGCCGTTTGCAATGGGTACTCTGGGTATCAGACAAGGCTGTCTGTAATGGGTGCAGAGGGTCTCAGACAGGGCTGTTTGTAATGTGTGCTGAAGGTCTCAGACAGGGCTGTCTGCAATGGGTGCAGATGGTCTCAGACAGGGCTCTTTGCAATTGATGTTGTAATTCTCAGACAAGTCTGTTTGTAATGGGTGATGTGGGTCTCAGAGAGGGCTGTTTGCAATGGGTGCTCGGTGTCTCAGACTGAACGATTTGCCATGGGTGCTGAGGGTCTTGGACAGGTCTGTTTGCAATGGGTGATGTGGGTCTCAGACAGGGATGTTTGCCATGGGTGCCGAGGGTCTTGGACAGGTCTGTTTGCAATGGGTGATGTGGGTCTCAGACAGGGATGTTTGCAATGGGTGCTGTGGGTCACAGACAGGACTGTTTGTAATGGGTGCTGAAGGTCTCAGACAGGGCTGTTTGCAATGGGTGCTGAGCATCTCAGATAGGGCTATTTGCAATGGGTGCTGTGAGTCTCAGTCTGAACCATTCACAATGGGTGCTGTGGGTCTCCGAGTGGGCTGCTCACAGTGGGTGCTGAGGGTCCCAGACAGGGATGTTTGCAATGGGGGCTGAAGGTCTCAGACAAGGCTGTTTGTAATGGGTGCTGTGGGTCTCAGACAGGGCTGTAAGTAATAGGTGCTTGGGGTCTCAGGCTGAACAATTCGCCATGGATGCTGAGAGTCCCAGACAGGGATGTTTGCAATGGGTGCTGTGGGTCTCAGACAAGAGTGTTTGTAATGGATGCTGAGGGTTTCATTCAGCGCTGCATTTAATGGGTGCTGTGGGTCTCAGATAGGGCTATTTGTAATGGTTGCTGAGGGTCTCAGATGGTGCTGTTTGCAATTGGCGCTGTGGATCTCAGAGAGTGCAGTTTGTAATATGTGCTGTGGGCCTCAGACAGAGCTGTTTGTCATGGGTACTGTGGGTCTCAGTCAGGGCTGTTCCCAGTGCCTGCTGTGTGAATCAGAGAGGGCTGTCTGCAATGGGTGCTGAGGGTCTGAGACAAGGCCGTTTGCAATGGGTGCTCGGGGACTAAGGCTGAACGATTCGCTATGGGTGCTGAGGGTCTCAGACAGGGCTGTTTGCAATGGGTGCTGTGGGTCTCAGACAAGAGTGTTTGTAATGGGTGCTGAGGGTTTCATGCAGCGCTGCTTTTAATGGGTGCTGTGGGTCTCAGACAACACCTGTTTGTAATGGGTCCTGTGGTTCTCAGACAGGGCTGTTTGTATTGGGTGCTGAGGGTCTCAGCCTGGGCTGTTTGCAATGTGTGCTGAGGGCTCAGGCAGGGCTGTTTATAATGGGTGCTGTGGGTCTCAGACAGGGCTGTTTGCAATGGATGTTTTGGGTCTCAGAGAGGGCCGTTTGCAATGTTTGCTGAGGGTCTCAGACACAGTCGTTTTTAATGTGTGCTGTGGGTCTCTGACAAGGCTGTTTGTAATGGGTGCTGATGGTCTCAGACAAGGCTGTTTGTAATGGGTGCTGTGGGTGTCAGACAGGGCTGTAGGTAATTGCTACTGAGGGTCTCAGACAGGGCTGGTTGCAATGAGTGCCGATAGTCTCAGATAGTGTTGTTTGTAATCGGTGCTGTGGATCTCACACACGGCCCATTGTAATGGATGCTGTGTGCCTCAGACAGGACTTTTTGTAATGGGTGCTGAGGGTCTCAGACAGGTCTGTTTGTAATGGGTGCTGAGGGTATTAGACAGGCTGTTTATATTGGTGTTGTGGGTCACAGACAATTCTGTTTGTAATGGGCGATGTGGGTCTCAGAGAGGGCTGTTTGCAATGGGTGCTCGGTGTCTCAGACTGAATGATTTGCCATGGGTGCTGAGGGTCTTGGACAGGGCTGTTTGCAATGGGTGCTGTGGATCTCACACACGGCTCATTGTAATGGATGTTGTAGTTCTCAGACAGGTCTGTTTGCAATGGGTGATGTGGGTCTCAGACAGGGATGTTTGCAATGGTTGCTGTGGGTCACAGACAGGGCTGTTGGTAATGGGTGCTGAGTGTCCCAGGCAGGGATGTTTGCAATGGGTGCTGAGGGTCTCAGACAGGGCTGTTTGTAATGGGTGCTGTGGGTCTCAGACAGGGCTGTAAGTAATAGGTGCTTGGGGTCTCGGGCTGAACGATTCGCCATGGATGCTGAGAGTCCCAGACAGGGATGTTTGCAATGGGTGCTGTGGGTCTCAGACAAGAGTGTTTGTAATGGGTGCTGAGGGTTTCATTCAGCGCTGCTTTTAATGGGTGCTGTGGGTCTCAGATAGGGCTGTTTGTAATGGTTGCTGAGGGTCTCAGATGGTGCTGTTTGCAATTGGCGCTGTGGATCTCAGAGAGTGCAGTTTGTAATATGTGCTGTGGGTCTCAGACAGAGCTGTTTGTCATGGGTACTGTGGGTCTCAGTCAGGGCTGTTCCCAGTGCCTGCTGTGTGAATCAGAGAGGGCTGTTTGCAATGGGTGCTGAGGGTCTGAGACAAGGCCGTTTGCAATGGGTGCTCGGGGACTAAGGCTGAACAATTCGCTATGGGTGCTGAGGGTCTCAGACAGGGCTGTTTGCAATGGGTGCTGTGGGTCTCAGACAAGAGTGTTTGTAATGGGTGCTGAGGGTTTCATGCAGCGCTGCTTTTAATGGGTGCTGTGGGTCTCAGACAGGGCTGTTTGTAGTGGGTACTGTGGGTCTCAGACTGGGCTGTTTGTAATGGGTGCTGAGGGTCTCAGATAAGGCTGTTTGTAATGGGTGCTGTTGGTCTCAGAAAGGGTTGTAAGTAATGGGTGCTCAGGGTCTCAGAGAGAGCTGTTCGCTCTCATGGGAGCCGATGGTCTCAGACAGTGTTGTTTATAATCAGTGCTGTGGATCTCACACACGGCTCATTGTAATGGATGCTGTGGGTCTCAGACAAGACTGTTTGTAATGGGTGCTGTGGGCCTCAGACTCGGCTGTTTGCAATGGTTGCTGAGGGTCTCAAACAGGGCTGTTTGCAATGGGTAATATGAGCCTCAGACTCGGCTGTTTGCAATGAGTGCTGAGGGTATCAAACAGGGCTGTTTGTATTGGTGCTGTGGGTCTCAGGCACAGCTGTTTGTAATGGGTCCTGCAGGTCTCAGACAACACCTGTTTGTAATGGGTCCTGTGGTTCTCAGCCAGGGCTGTTTGCAATGTGTGCTGAGGGCTCAGGCAGGGCTGTTTATAATGGGTGCTGTGGGTCTCAGACAGGGCTGTTTGCAATGGATGTTTTGGGTCTCAGAGAGGGCTATTTGCAATGTGTGCTGAGGGTCTCAGACACGGCCCTTTTCAATGTGTGCTGTGGGTCTTCGACAAGGCTGTTTGTAATGGGTGCTGATGGTCTCAGACAAGGCTGTTTGTAATGGGTGCTGTGGGTGTTAGACAGGGCTGTAGGTAATTACTACTGAGGGTCTCAGACAGGGCTGGTTGCAATGAGTGCCGATAGTCTCAGATAGTGTTGTTTGTAATCGGTGCTGTGGATCTCCCACACGGCCCATTGTAATGGATGTTGTGTGCCACAGACAGGACTTTTTGTAATGGGTACTGTGGGTCTCAGATAGGGCTGTTTGCAATGGGTGCTAAGGGTCTCAGACAGGGCTGTTTGTAATGGGTGCTGATAGTCTTAGACAGCGCTGTTTGCCATGGGTGCTGAGAGTCACACACAGGTCTGTTTACAATGGGTGCTGAGGGTCTCAGACAAGGCTGTTTGCAATGGGTGCTCGGGGTCTCAGGCTGAACGATTTGCTATGGGTGCTGAAGGTCTCAGACAGGGTTGTTTGCAATGGGTGCTGAGGGTCTGAGACAGGTCTGTTTGTAATGGGTGCTGTGGGCCTCAGAGAGGGCTATTTGTAACGGATGCTGAGAGTCTCGGACAGGGCTGTCTGCAATGTGTGCTGAGGGTCTCAGACTGTGATGTTTGCAATGGGTGCTGTGGGTCTCCGACGAGGTTGTTGCTAATGGGTGCTGAGGGTCTCAGACAAGGCTGTTTGTAATGGGTATTGTGGGTGTCGGACAGGGCTGTAAGTAATGGGTACTGAGGGTCTCAGACAGGGCTGGTTGCAATGGGTGCCGAAGGTCTCAGACAGGGTTGTTTGTAATCGGTGCTGTAGATCTCACACACGGCTCATTGTAAAGGATGCTGTGGGTCTCAGATAGGACTGTTTGTAATGGGTGCTGCGGGTCTCAGACAGGGCTGTTTGCAATGGGTGATGTGGGTCTCAGACAGTCTGTTTACAATGGGTGCAGAGGGTCTCAGACAGGGCCGTTTGCAATGGGTGCTCGGGGTCTAAGGCTGAACGATTCACTTTGGGTGCTGAGGGTCTCAGACAAGGCTGTTTGCAATGGGCTCTGTGGGTCTCAGACAAGATTGTTTGTAATGGGTGCTGAGGTTTTCATGCAGGGCTGTTTGTAATGGGTGCTGAGGGTTTCATGCAGGGCTGTTTGTAATGGGTGCTGTGGGTCTCAGACAGGACCGTTTGTAATGGGTGCTGAGGGAATTAGACAGGCTGTTTATATTGGTGCTGAGGGTCTCAGACACAGCTGTTTGTAATGGGTCCTGCGGGTCTCCGGCAACACTGTTTATAATGGGTCCTGTGGTTCTCCGCCAGGGCTGTTTGTATTGGGTGCTGAGGGTCTCAGACTGGGCTGTTGCAATGTGTGCTGAGGGCTCAGGCAGGGTTGTTTATTACGGGTGCTCTGGGTTTCAGACAGGGCTGTTTGCAATGGATGTTTTGGGTCTCAGAGAGGGCTGTTTGCAATGGGTGCTGAGGGTCTCAGACAGATCCGTTTGCAATGGGTGCTGTGGGTCTCCGACAAGGCTGTTTGTATTGGGTGCTGAGGGTCTCAGACAGGGTTGTTTGTAATGGGTGCTGTGGTTGTCAGACAGGGCTGTAAGTAATGGCTGTTGAGGGTCTCAAACAGGGCTGGTTGCAATGGGTGCCAAAGGTCTCAGGCAGGGTTGTTTGTTATCTGTGCTGTGGATCTCACACACGGCTTATTGTAATGGATACCGTGGGTCTCAGACAGGACTGTTTGTGATGCGTGCTGTGGGTCTCAGACAGAGCTGTTTGCAATGGGTGTTGAGAGTCTCAGTCTGAACCATTCACAATGGGTGCTGTGGCTCTCAGAGAGGTCTGCTCACAGTGGGTGCTGAGGGTTTTAGAAAGGGCTATTTTCAATGTGTGCAGGGGGTCTCAGGCAGTGCTGTTTACAATGGGAGCTGTGGATCTCAGACAGGGCTGTTTTTAATGGGTGAAGTTGGTCTTAGACAGGGATGTTTGCAATGGGTCCTGAGGGCCTCAGACAGGGCTGTTTGTAATGGGTGATTTTGGTCTCAGACAGGAATGTTGGCAATGGATGCTGTGGGTCTCAGACAGGGCCGTTTTTAATGGGTGGTGTAGGTCTGAGACAGGGCCCTTTTTCATGGATGCTGAGGGTCTCAGACAGTGCTGTTTGCAGTGGGTGCTGAGGGCCTCAGACTCGTCTGTTTGCAATGGCTGCTGAGCGTCTCAGACAGTGCTGTGTGTAATGGGTGATGTGGGTCTCAGACAGGGATGTTTGCAATGGGTGCAGTGGGTCTCAGACAGGGCTATTTGTAATGGGTCATCTGGGTCTCAGACAGGGCTGTTTCTATTGGGTGCTGAGGGTCACAGACTGGGCTGTTTGTAATGTGTGCTGAGGGCACAGGCAGGGCTGTTTATAACAGGTGCTGTGGGTCTCAGACAGGTCTGTTTGTAATGGGTGCTGTGGGTCTCAGACAGGGCTGTAAGTAATGGGTGCTGAGTGTGTCAGAGAGGGCTGGTTGCAATGGGAGCCGATGGTCTCAGACACTGTTGTTTGTAATTGGTGCTGTGGATCTCACATACGGCTGATTGTAATGGGTGCTGAGGGTCTCAGACGGCGCTGTTGGCAATGGGTATTGTGGGCCTCAGACTGGGCTGTTTGCAATGAGTGCTGAGGGTATCAAACAGGGCTGTTTGTAATGGGTGCTGAGGGTATTTGACAGGGTTGTTGTATTGGTGTTGTGGGTCTCAGACACAGCTGTTTGGAATGGGTCCTGTGTTTATCAGCCAGGGCTGTTTGTATTGGGTGCTGAGGGTCTCAGACAGGGCTGCTCAGTGGGTGCCGAAGGTATCAGACAGTGTTGTTTGTAATCGGTGCTGTAGATCTCACACACGGCTCATTGTAATGGATGCTGTGGGTCTCAGACAGCGCTGTTTGTAATGGGTGCTGAGGGACTCATACAGGGCTGTTTCTAATGGGTGCTGAGGGACTCATACAGGGCTGTTTCTAATGGGTGATGTGGGTCTCAGACAGGGATGTTTGCACTGGAGACTGTGGCTCTCAGACAGGGCTGTTTTTAATGGGTGCTGAGGGTCTCAGTCAGGGCTGTTTGCAATGGGTGATGTTGGTCTCAGACAGGGATGTTTGCAATGGAGGCAGTGGGTCTCCGACAGGGCTGTTTTTAATGGGTGAAGTTGGTCTCGGACAGGGATGTTTGCAATGGGTGCTGTGGGTCTCAGAATGGGCTGTTTCTAATGGGTGATGTGGGTCTCAGACAGGGATGTTTGCAATGGAGGCTGTGGGTATCAGACAGGGCTGTTTTTAATGGGTGCTGAGGGTCTCAGACAGGGCTGTTTGCAATGGGTCCTGAGGGCCTCAGACCCGTCTGTTTGCAATGGCTGCTGAGTGCCTCAGACAGGGCTGTTTGTAATGGGTGATGTTGGTCTCAGACAGGGATGTTTGCAATGGGTGCAGTGGGTCTCAGACAGGGCTGTTTTTAATGGGTGAAGTTGGTCTTAGACAGGGATGTTTGCAGTGGGTCCTGAGGGCCTCAGACAGGGCTGTTTGTAATGGGTGATGTTGGTCTCAGACAGGGATGTTGGCAATGGATGCAGTGGGTCTCAGACAGGGCCGTTTTTAATGGGTGGTGTAGGTCTGAGACAGGGCCCTTTTTCATGGATGCTGAGGGTCTCAGACAGTGCTGTTTGCAGTGGGTGCTGTGGGCCTCAGACTCATCTGTTTGCAATGGCTGCTGAGCGTCTCAGACAGTGCTGTGTGTAATGGGTGATGTGGGTCTCAGACAGGGATGTTTGTAATGAGTGCAGTGGGTCTCAGACAGGGCTATTTGTAATGGGTCATCTGGGTCTCAGACAGGGCTGTTTCTATTGGGTGCTGAGGGTCTCAGACTGGGCTGTTTGTAATGTGTGCTGAGGGCACAGGCAGGGCTGTTTATAACAGGTGCTGTGGGTCTCAGACAGGTCTGTTTGTAATGGGTGCTGTGGGTCTCAGACAGGGCTGTAAGTAATGGGTGCTGAGTGTGTCAGAGAGGGCTGGTTGCAATGGGAGCCGATGGTCTCAGACACTGTTGTTTGTAATTGGTGCTGTGGATCTCACACACGGCTGATTGTAATGGGTGCTGAGGGTCTCAGACGGCGCTGTTGGCAATGGGTATTGTGGGCCTCAGACTGGGCTGTTTGCAATGAGTGCTGAGGGTATCAAACAGGGCTGTTTGTAATGGGTGCTGAGGGTATTTGACAGGGTTGTTGTATTGGTGTTGTGGGTCTCAGACACAGCTGTTTGGAATGGGTCCTGCGGGTCTCAGACAACGCTGTTTGTGATGGGTCCTGTGTTTATCAGCCAGGGCTGTTTGTATTGGGTGCTGAGGGTCTCAGACAGGGCTGCTCAGTGGGTGCCGAAGGTATCAGACAGTGTTGTTTGTAATCGGTGCTGTAGATCTCACACACAGCTCATTGTAATGGATGCTGTGGGTCTCAGACAGGACTGTTTGTAATGGGTGCTGCGTGTCTCAGACAGGGCTGTTTGCAATGGGTGCTGTGGGTCTCAGACAGGTCTGTTTGCAATGGATGCTGTGGGTCTCAGACAGGGCTGCTCAGTGGGTGCTGTGGATCCCAGAGAGGGTTGTTTGTAATGGATGCTCAGGGTCTCAGACAGGGCTGTTTGCAATGGCTGCTGAGGGTATCAGACAGCGCTGTCTGCAATGGGTGCAGATGGTCTCACACAAGGCTGTTTGTAATGGGTCATGTGGGTCTTAGACAGGGCTGTTTGTATTGGGAGCGGAGGGTGTCAGACTGGGCTGTTTGCAATGTGTGCTGAGGGCACAGGCAGGGCTGTTTATAACAGGTGCTGTGGGTCGCCGAGAGGGCTGTTTGAAATGGATGCTCTGGGTCTCAGACACAGCTGTTTGCATTGGGTACTGAGGGTCTCAGACACAGCTGTTTGTAATGGGTGCTGTGGGTCTCAGGCAGGACTGTTTGTAATGAGTGCTGCGTGTCTCAGACAGGGCTGCTGCAATGGGTGCTATGGGTCTCAGACAGGGCTGTTTGCAATGGGTTCTGAGGTCTCGTCTGTACCATTCGCAATGGGTGCTGTGGGTCTCAGAGAGGGCTGCTCACATTGAGTGCTAAGGGTTTCCGACAGGGCTATTTGCAATGGGTGCTGAGGGTCTCAGACAGGGCTGTTTGCAATGGGTGCTGTGGTTCTCAGATAAGGTTGTTTGCAATGGGTGCTCTGGATCTCAGACAGAACCGTTTGTAATGAGTGCTGAGGGAATCAGGCACAGCGCTGTTTGTAATCGGTCCTGCGGGTCTCAGACAAGGCTGTTTGTAATGGATCATGTGGGTCTCAGACAGGGCTGTTTGCAATGGGTGCTAAGAGTCTCATAGAGGGCTATTTGCAATGTGTGCTCAGGGTATCAGACAGGGCTGTTTTCCATTGGTGTTGAGGGTCTCAGACAGCACTGTTTGTAATGGGTGCTGAGGGACTCATACAAGGCTTTTCGCAATCGGTGCTGAGGCTCTCAGACAGGGCTGTTTATAGTGTGTGCAGAGGGCTCAGACAGGGCTGTTTGCAATGGGTGCTAAGAGTCTCATAGAGGGCTATTTGCAATGTGTGCTCAGGGTATCAGACAGGGCTGTTTTCCATTGGTGTTGAGGGTCTCAGACAGCGCTGTTTGTAATGGGTGCTGAGGGACTCATACAAGGCTTTTCGCAATCGGTGCTGAGGCTCTCAGACAGGGCTATTTATAGTGTGTGCAGAGGGCTCATGCAGGGCTGTTTATAACAGATGCTGAGTGTCTCAGACCGGGCTGTCTGCAATGGGTGCCGATTGTCTCAAACACCACTGTTTGTAACGGGTGCTGAGGGTGTCAGACAGGGTTGTTTGCAGTGGGTCCTGAGGGTCTCAAACAGGTTTGTTTGCAATGCGTGCTGAGGGTCTCAGACAGGGCTGTTTCTAATGAGTGATGTGGGTCTCAGACAGGGATGTTTGCAATGGAGGCTGTGGCTCTCAGACAGGGCTGTTTTTAATGTGTGGTATGGGTCTCAGACAGGGCTGTTTGTAATGGGTGATGTTGGTCTCAGACAGGGCTGTTTGCAATGGCTCCTGAGGGCCTCAGACTCGTCTGTTTGCAATGGCTGCTGAGGGTCTCAGACAGGGCTGTTTGTAATGGGTGATGTTGGTCTCAGACAGGGATGTTTGCAATGGGTGCAGTGGGTCTCAGACAGGGCTGTTTTTAATGGGTGGTGTAGGTCTCAGACAGGGCCATTTTTCATGAGTGCTGAGGGTCTCAGACAGTGCTGTGTGTAATGGGTGATGTGGGTCTCAGACAGGGATGTTTGCAATGAGTGCAGTGGGTCTCAGACAGGGCTGTTTTTAATGGGTCATGTTGGTCTCGGTCAGGGCTGTTTGCAATGGGTGCTGTGGGTCACAGACAAGTCTGTTTCCAATGGGTGCTGAAGGTCTCAGAGATAGCTGTTTGCAATGGGTGCCGACGGTCTGAGATACAACTGTTTGCAATGGGTGCTGAATGTCTGAGATATAGCTATTTGTAATGGGTGCTGTGGGACTCAGAGACAGCTGTTTGTAATGGCTGCTGATCGTCTAAGACACAGCTGTTCGTAATGGGTGCTGAGGGTCACAGACACGGCTGTTTGCAATGGGTGCTGAGGGTTACAGAAAGTGCTGTTTGCAATGGGTGCTGTGGGTCTCAAAGACAGCTGTTTGCAATGGGTGCTGTGGGTCTCAGACTATAATGTTTGTAATGGGTGCTGTGGGTCTCAGGCAAAGCTGTTTGTAATGGGTGCTGAGGCTCTCAGACAGGGCCGTTTATAATGGGTGCTGTGGGTCTCAGACAGGGCTGTTTGCAATGGGAGCTCTGGATCTCAGACAGGACATTTTGTAATGGGTGCTGTGGGTATCAGACAGGGCTTTTTGTATAGGTGCTGTGGGTCTCAGACACAGCTGTTTGTAATGGGTCCTGCGGGACTCAGACAAGGCTGTTTGTAATGGATCATGTGGGTCTCAGACAGGGCTGTTTGTATTGGGTGCTGAGGGTCTCAGACTGTGCTGTTTGCAATGTGTGCTGAGGGCTCATGCAGGGCTGTTTATAAAAGGTGCTTTGGGTCTCAGAGAGGGCTGTTTGCAATGGATTCTGAGGGTCTCATACAAGGTCGTTTGCACTGGTAGCTGTAGGTCTCAGACAAGGCTGTTTGTAATGCGTGCAGAGGGTATCAGGCAGAGCTGTTTGTAATGGGTGCTCAAGGTCTCAGACAGGGCTATCTGCAATGGGTGCAGAGGGTCTCAGACAGGGCTCTTTGTAATGGATGCTGTCATTCTCAGACAGGTCTATTTGTAATGGATGCTGAGGGTCTGAGACAGGGCTGTTGCAACGGGTGCTAAGGGTATCAGACAGGGCTGTCTGCAATGATTGCAGATGATCTCACACAAGGCTGTTTGTAATGGGCCATGTGGGTCTCAGACAGGGCTGTTTGGATTGGGTGCTGAGGGTCTCAGACTGGGCTGTTTGCAATGTGTGCTGAGGGCACAGGCAGGGCTGTTTATAACATGTGCTCTGGGTCTCAGACAGGGCTGTTGGAAATGGAAGCTCTGGGTCTCATACAGGGCTGCTCAGTGGGCGCGGTGGATCTCAGAGAGAGATCCAAACACACAAACAGCTGTTTGCAGACAGGACTGTTTGCAATGGATGATGAGGGTCTCAGACAGGGCCGTTTACAGTGGGTGCTCGGGGTGTAAGGCTGAACGATTCGCTATGGGTGCTGAGGGTCTCAGACAGGGCCGTTTGGTCTGGTTACTGTGGGTCTCAGACAGGTCTGTTTGCAATGGGTGCTGTGGGTCTCCAATAGAGCTATTTGCAATGGGTGCTCAGGGTCTTAGTCTGAACCATTTGCAATGGGTGCTGTGGGTCTCAGACGGTGCTGTTTGCAATTGGCGCTGAGGATCTCAGAGAGTGCTGTGGGCCTCAGACAGAGCTGTTTGTCATGAGTACTCTGGTTCTCAGTCAGGGCTGCTCCCAGTGCCTGCTGTGTGACTCAGACAGGGCTGTTTGTAATGGGTGCTGAGTGTCTCAGACAGGGATGTAAGTAATGGGTGCTGAGCGTCTCAGAGAGGGCTGGTTGCAATGGGAGCCAATGGTCTCAGACAGTGTTGTTTGTAATTGGTGCTGTGGATCTCACACACGGCTCATTGTAATGGATGCTGTGGGTCTCAGGCAGGACTGTTTGTAATGGGTGCTGTGGGCCTCAGACTCAGCTGTTTGCAATGGGTGCTGAGGGTCTCAGACAGGGCTGTTTGCAATGGGTACTGTGGGCCTCAGACTGGGCTGTTTGCAATGAGTGCTGAGGGTATCAAACAGGACTGTTTGTATTGGTGCTGTGGGTCTCAGACACAACTGTTTGTAATGGGTGCTTAGGGTGTCAGAAAGTGCTGTTTGCAAAGAGTACTGTGGGTCTCAGACACGGCTGTTTGCAATGGGTGCTTAGGGTGTCAGAAAGTGCTGTTTACAATGGGTGCTGTGGGTCTCAGGCAGGACTGTTTGTAATGAGTGCTGCATGTCTCAGACAGGGCTGTTTGCAATGGGTGCTATGGGTCTCAGACTCGGCTGTTTGCAATGGGTGCTGAGGTCTCAGTCTGAACCATTCGCAATGGGTGCTGTGGGTCTCAGAGAGGGCTGCTCACAGTGGGTGCTGAGGGTTTCAGACAGGGCTATATGCAATGGGTGTTGAGGGTCTCAGGCAGGGCTGTTTGCAATGGGTGCTGTGGTTCTCAGACAGGGCCGTTTTCAACGGGTGCTGACGGTCTCAGACAGTGCTGTTTGCAAAGGGTGCTGAGGGCCTCAGACAGGCCTGTTTGCAATGGGTGCTGAAGGTCTCAGAGACAGATGTTTGCAATGGGTGCCGACGGTCTGAGATACAGCTGTTTGCAATGGGTGCTGAGTGTCTGAGATATAGCTATTTGTAATGGGTGCTGTGGGACTTAGAGGCAGCTGTTTGTAATGGTTGCTGATCGTCTGAGACACAGCTGTTTGTAATGGGTGCTGAGGGTCTCAGGCAGGGCTGTTTGCAATGGGTGCTGTGGTTCTCAGACAGGGCCGTTTTCAATGGGTGCTGACGGTCTCAGACAGTGCTGTTTGCAAAGGGTGCTGAGGGCCTCAGACAGGTCTGTTTGCAATGGCTGCTGAGGGTCTCAGACAGTGCTGTGTGTAATGGGTGATGTGGGTCTCAGACAGGGATGTTTGCAATGAGTGTAGTGGGTCTCAGACAGGGCTGTTTTTAATAGGTGATGTTGGTCTCGGACAGGGCTGTTTGCAATGGGTGCTGAAGGTCTCAGAGACAGATGTTTGCAATGGGTGCCGACGGTCTGAGATACAGCTGTTTGTAATGGGTGCTGAGTGTCTGAGATATAGCTATTTGTAATGGGTGCTGTGGGACTTAGAGACAGCTGTTTGTAATGGCTGCTGATCGTCTGAGACACAGCTGTTTGTAATGGGTGCTGAGGGTCACAGACAGGGCTGTTTGCAATGGGTGCTGAGGGTCTCAGGCAGTACTGTTTGCAAAGAGTACTGTGGGTCTCAGACATGGCTGTTTGCAATGGGTGCTGAGGGTGTCAGAAAGTGCTGTTTGCAATGGGTGCTGAGCGTCTCAGAGACAGCTATTTGCAAAGATTGCCGAGGGTCTGGGATACAGTTGTTTGTAATGGGTGCTGAGCGTCTCAGACAGTGATGCTTGCAATGGGTGCTGTGTGTCTCAGACAGGGCTGTTTGCAATGGGAGCTCTGGATCTCAGACAGGACATTTTGTAATGGGTGCTGTGGGTATCAGACAGGGCTCTTTGTATAGGTGCTGTGGGTCTCAGACTGTGCTGTTTGCAATGTGTGCTAAGGGCTCAGGCAGGGCTGTTTATAACAGGTGCTTTGGGTCTCAGAGAGTGCTGTTTGCAATGGATGCTGAGGAAGTCAGACTGGGTCATTTGCACTGGTAGCTGTAGGTCTCAGACAGGGCTGTTTGTAATACGTGCAGAGGGTCTCAGGCAGAGCTGTTTGTAATGGGTGCTGAAGGTCTCAGACAGGGCTGTCTGCAATGGGTGCAGAGGGTCTCAGACAGGGCTCTTTGTAATGGATGCTGTCATTCTCAGACAGGTCTATTTGTAATGGGTGCTGTGGGTCTCAGACAGGGCTGCTCAGTGGGTGCGGTGGATCTCAGAGAGGGCTGTTAGCAAGGGATGCTGAGGGTCTGAGACAGGGCTATTTGCAATTGGTGCTAAGGGTATCAGACAGGGCTGTCTGCAATGATTGCTGATGGTCTCACACAAGGCTGTTTGTAATGGGTCATGTGGGTCTCAGACAGGGCTGTTTATATTGGGTGCGCAGGGTCTCAGACTGGGCTGTTTGCAATGTGTGCTGAGGGCACAGGCAGGACTGTTTATAACATGTGCTCTGGGTCTCAGACAGGGTGTTTGAAATGGAAGCTCTGGGTCTCAGACACAGCTGTTTGCAATTGGTGCTGAGGGTCTCAGACAGTGCCTTTTACAATGGGTGCTCAGGGTGTAAGGCTGAACGATTCGCTATGGGTGCTGAGGGTCTCAGACAGGGCTGTTTGCAATGAGTGCTGAGGGTCTCATGCAGGGCTGTTTGTAATGGTTACTGTGGGTCTCAGACAGGTCTGTTTGCAATGGGTGCTGTGGGTCTCCAAGAGAGCTATTTGCAATGGGTGCTCAGGGTCTTAGTCTGAACCATTTGCAATGGGTGCTGTGGGTCTCAGACAGTGCTGTTTGCAATTGGCGCTGAGGATCTCAGAGTGCAGTTTGTAATATGTGCTGCGGGCCTCAGACAGAGCTGTTTGTCATGAGTGCTCTGGTTCTCAGTCAGCGCTGCTCCCAGTGCCTGCTGTGTGACTCAGACAGGGCTGTTTGTAATGGGTGCTGAGTGTCTCAGACAGGGATGTAAGTAATGGGTGCTGAGCGTCTCAGAGAGGGCTGGTTGCAATGGGAGCCGATGGTCTCAGACAGTGTTGTTTGTAATTGGTGCTGTGGATCTCACACACAGCTCATTGTAATGGATGCTGTGGGTCTCAGGCAGGACTGTTTGTAATGGGTGCTGTGGGCCTCAGACTCAGCTGTTTGCAATGGGTGCTGAGGGTCTCAGACAGGGCTGTTTGCAATGGGTACTGTGGGCCTCAGACTGGGCTGTTTGCAATGAGTGCTGAGGGTATCAAACAGGACTGTTTGTATTTTGCTGTGGGTCTCAGACACAACTGTTTGTAATGGGTGCTTAGGGTGTCAGAAAGTGCTGTTTGCAAAGAGTACTGTGGGTCTCAGACACGGCTGTTTGCAATGGGTGCTTAGGGTGTCAGAAAGTGCTGTTTACAATGGGTGCTGTGGGTCTCAGGCAGGACTGTTTGTAATGAGTGCTGCATGTCTCAGACAGGGCTGTTTGCAATGGGTGCTATGGGTCTCAGACTCGGCTGTTTGCAATGGGTGCTGAGGTCTCAGTCTGAACCATTCGCAATGGGTGCTGTGGGTCTCAGAGAGGGCTGCTCACAGTGGGTGCTGAGGGTTTCAGACAGGGCTATATGCAATGGGTGCTGAGGGTCTCAGGCAGGGCTGTTTGCAATGGGTGCTGTGATTCACAGAAAGGGCCGTTTTCAACGGGTGCTGACGGTCTCAGACAGTGCTGTTTGCAAAGGGTGCTGAGGGCCTCAGACAGGTCTGTTTGCAATGGCTGCTGAGGGTCTCAGACAGTGCTGTGTGTAATGGGTGATGTGGGTCTCAGACAGGGATGTTTGCAATGAGTGCAGTGGGTCTCAGACAGGGCTGTTTTTAATAGGTGATGTTGGTCTCGGACAGGGCTGTTTGCAATGGGTGCTGTGGGTCACAGACAGGCCTGTTTGCAATGGGTGCTGAAGGTCTCAGAGACAGATGTTTGCAATGGGTGCCGAAAGTCTGGGATACAGCTGTTTGCAATGGGTGCTGAGTGTCTGAGATATAGCTATTTGTAATGGGTGCTGTGGGACTTAGAGACAGCTGTTTGTAATGGCTGCTGATCGTCTGAGACACAGCTGTTTGTAATGGGTGCTGTGGGTCACAGACAGGGCTGTTTGCAAGGGGTGCTGAGGGTCTCAGACAGGGCTGTTTGCAAAGAGTACTGTGGGTCTCAGACAGGGCCGTTTTTAATAGGTGATGTTGGTCTCGGACAGGGCTGTTTGCAATGGGTACTGTGGGTCACAGACAGGCCTGTTTGCAATGGGTGCTGAAGGTCTCAGAGACAGATGTTTGCAATGGGTGCCGAAAGTCTGGGATACAGCTGTTTGCAATGGGTGCTGAGTGTCTGAGGTATAGGTATTTGTAATGGGTGCTGTGGGACTTAGAGACAGCTGTTTGTAATGGCTGCTGATCGTCTGAGACACAGCTGTTTGTAATGGGTGCTGTGGGTCACAGACAGGGCTGTTTGCAAGGGGTGCTGAGGGTCTCAGACAGGGCTGTTTGCAAAGAGTACTGTGGGTCTCAGACACGGCTGTTTGCAATGGGTGCTGAGGGTGTCAGAAAGTGCTGTTTGCAATGGGTACTGTGGGTCACAGACAGGCCTGTTTGCAATGGGTGCTGAAGGTCTCAGAGACAGATGTTTGCAATGGGTGCCGAAAGTCTGGGATACAGCTGTTTGCAATGGGTGCTGAGTGTCTGAGGTATAGGTATTTGTAATGGGTGCTGTGGGACTTAGAGACAGCTGTTTGTAATGGCTGCTGATCGTCTGAGACACAGCTGTTTGTAATGGGTGCTGTGGGTCACAGACAGGGCTGTTTGCAAGGGGTGCTGAGGGTCTCAGACAGGGCTGTTTGCAAAGAGTACTGTGGGTCTCAGACACGGCTGTTTGCAATGGGTGCTGAGGGTGTCAGAAAGTGCTGTTTGCAATGGGTACTGTGGGTCTCAGAGACAGCTCTTTGCAATGGGTGCTGAGGGTCTGGGATACAGTTGTTTGTAATGGGTGCTGAGGGTCTCAGACAGTGATGCTTGCAATAGGTGCTGTGGGTCTCAGATAAGGCTGTTTGTAATGGGTGCTGAGGCTCTCAGACAGGGCCGTTTATAATGGGTGCTGTGGGTCTCAGACAGGGCTGTTTGCAATGGGAGTCTGGATCTCAGACAGGACCTTTTGTAATGGGTGCTGTAGGTATCAGACAGGGCTTTTTGTATAGGTGCTATGGGTCTCAGACACAGCTGTTTGTAATGGGTCCTGCAGGTCTCAGACAAGGCTGTTTGTAATGGATCATGTGGGTCTCAGGCAGGGCTGTTTGTATTGGGTGCTGAGGGTCTCAGACTGGGCTGTTTGCAATGTGTGCTGAGGGCACAAGCAGGACTGTTTATAACAGGTGCTTTGGGTCTCAGAGAGTGCAGTTTGTAATATGTGCTGCGGGCCTCAGACAGAGCTGTTTGTCATGAGTGCTCTGGTTCTCAGTCAGGGCTGCTCCCAGTGCCTGCTGTGTGACTCAGACAGGGCTGTTTGTAATGGGTGCTGAGTGTCTCAGACAGGGATGTAAGTAATGGGTGCTGAGCGTCTCAGAGAGGGCTGGTTGCAATGGGAGCCGATGGTCTCAGACAGTGTTGTTTGTAATTGGTGCTGTGGATCTCACACACGGCTCATTGTAATGGATGCTGTGGGTCTCAGGCAGGACTGTTTGTAATGGGTGCTGTGGGCCTCAGACTCAGCTGTTTGCAATTGGAGCTCTGGATCTCAGACAGGACCTTTTGTAATGGGTGCTGTGGGTATCAGACAGGGCTTTTTGTATAGGTGCTATGGGTCTCAGACACAGCTGTTTGTAATGGGTCCTGCAGGTCTCAGACAAGGCTGTTTGTAATGGATCATGTGGGTCTCAGACTGGGCTGTTTGCAATGTGTGCTGAGGGCACAGGCAGGACTGTTTATAACAGGTGCTCTGGGTCTCAGACAGGGCTGTTGGAAATGGAAGTTCTGTGTCTCAGACACAGCTGTTTGCAATTGGTGCTGAGGTTCTCAGACAGGGCTGTTTGTAATGGGTGCTGCGTGTCTCAGACAGGGCTGTTTGCAATGGGTGCGGTGGGTCTCAGACAGGTCTGTTTGCAATGGATGCTGTGGGTCTCAGACAGGGCTGCTCAGTGGGTGCTGTGAATCCCAGAGAGGGCTTTTTGTAATGGATGCTGAGGGTCTCAGACAGAGCTGTCTGCAATGGGTGCAGATGGTCTCACACAAGGCTGTTTGTAATGGGTCATGTGGGTCTTAGACAGGGCTGTTTGTAATGGGTGCGGAGGGTGTCAGACTGGGCTGTTTGCAATGTGTGCTGAGGGCACAGGCAGGACTGTTTTCAACAGGTGCTGTGGGTCGCCGAGAGGGCTGTTTGAAATGGATGCTCTGGGTCTCAGACACAGCTGTTTGCATTGGGTGCTGAGGGTCTCAGACAGGGTCGTTTGAAATGGGTGCTGTGGGTCTCAGGTAGGGCCGTTTTTCATGGGTGCTGAAGGTGTCAGATAGTGCTGTTTGCATAGGGTGCTGAGGGCCTCAGACAGGTCTGTTTGCAATGGATGCTGAGGGTCTCAGACAGTGCTGTGTGTAATGGGTGATGTGGGTCTCAGACAGGGATGTTTGCAATGAGTGCAGTGGGTCTCAGACAGGGCTGTTTTTAATGGGTCATGTTGGTCTCGGTCAGGGCTGTTTGCAATGGGTGCTGTGGGTCACAGACAAGTCTGTTTCCAATGGGTGCTGAAGGTCTCAGAGACAGATGTTTGCAATGGGTGCCGACGGTCTGAGATACAACTGTTTGCAATGGGTGCTGAATGTCTGAGATATAGCTATTTGTAATGGGTGCTGTGGGACTCAGAGACAGCTGTTTGTAATGGCTGCTGATCGTCTAAGACACAGCTGTTTGCAATGGGTGCTGAGGGTGTCAGAAAGTGCTATTTGCAATGGGTGCTGTGGGTCTCAGAGACTGCTGTTTGCAATGGGTGCTCTGGGTCTCAGACTATAATGCTTGTAATGGGTGCTGTGGGTCTCAGATAAGGCTGTTTGTAATGGGTACTGAGGCTCTCAGACAGGGCCGTTTATAATGGATGCTGTGGGTCTCAGACAGGGCTGATTGCAATGGGAGCTCTGGATCTCAGACAGGACCTTTTGTAATGGGTGCTGTGGGTATCAGACAGGTCTTTTTGTATAGGTGCTGTGGGTCTCAGACACAGCTGTTTGTAATGGGTCCTGCGGGTCTCAGACAAGGCTATTTGTAATGGATCATGTGGGTCTCAGACAAGGCTGTTTGTATTGGATGCTGAGGGTCTCAGACTGTGCTGTTTGCAATGTGTGCCAAGGGCTCAGGCAGGACTGTTTATAACAGGTGCTTTGGGTCTCAGAGAGTGCTGTTTGCAATGGATTCTGAGGGTCTCAGACAGGGTCGTTTGCACTGGTAGCTTTAGGTCTCAGACAAGGCTGTTTGTAATGCGTGCAGAGGGTATCAGGCAGAGCTGTTTGTAATGGGTGCTGAAGGTCTCAGGCAGGGCTGTCTGCAATGGGTGCAGAGGGTCTCAGACAGGGCTCTTTGTAATGGATGCTGTCATTCTCAGATAGGTCTATTTGTAATAGGTGCTGTGGGTCTCAGACAGGGCTGCTCAGTGGGCGCGGTGGATCTCAGAGAGGGCTGTTTGTAATGGATGCTGAGGGTCTGAGACAGGGCTGTTTGCAATGGGTGCTAAGGGTATCAGACAGGGCTATCTGCAATGATTGCAGATGATCTCACACAAGGCTGTTTGTAATGGGCCATGTGGGTCTCAGACAGGGCTGTTTGGATTGGGTGCTGAGGGTCTCAGACTGGGCTGTTTGCAATGTGTGCTGAGGGCACAGGCAGGGCTGTTTATAACATGTGCTCTGGGTCTCAGACAGGGCTGTTGGAAATGGAAGCTCTGGGTCTCAGACACAGCTGTTTGCAGACAGGACTGTTTGCAATGGATGATGAGGGTCTCAGACAGGGCCGTTTACAATGGGTGCTCGGGGTCTTAGTCTGAACCATTTGCAATGGGTGCTGTGTGTCTCAGACGGTGCTGTTTGCAATTGGCGCTGAGGATCTCAGAGAGTGCAGTTTGTAATATGTGCTGCGGGCCTCAGACAGAGCTGTTTGTCATGAGTGCTCTGGTTCTCAGTCAGGGCTGCTCCCAGTACCTGCTGTGTGACTCAGACAGGGCTGTTTGTAATGGATGCTGAGTGTCTCAGACAGGGATGTAAGTAATGGGTGCTGAGCGTCTCAGAGAGGGCTGGTTGCAATGGGAGCCAATGGTCTCAGACAGTGTTGTTTGTAATTGGTGCTGTGGATCTCACACACGGCTCATTGTAATGGATGCTGTGGATCTCAGGCAGGACTGTTTGTAATGGGTGCTGTGGGCCTCAGACTCAGCTGTTTGCAATGGGTGCTGAGGGTCTCAGACAGGGCTGTTTGCAATGGGTACTGTGGGCCTCAGACTGGGCTGTTTGCAATGAGTGCTGAGGGTATCAAACAGGGCTGTTTGTATTGGTGCTGTGGGTCTCAGACACAACTGTTTGTAATGGGTGCTTAGGGTGTCAGAAAGTGCTGTTTGCAAAGAGTACTGTGGGTCTCAGACACGGCTGTTTGCAATGGGTGCTTAGGCTGTCAGAAAGTGCTGTTTACAATGGGTGCTGTGGGTCTCAGGCAGGACTGTTTGTAATGAGTGCTGCATATCTCAGACAGGGCTGTTTGCAATGGGTGCTATGGGTCTCAGACTCGGCTGTTTGCAGTGGGTGCTGAGGTCTCAGTCTGAACCATTCACAATGGGTGCTGTGGGTCTCAGAGAGGGCTGCTCACAGTGGGTGCTGAGGGTTTCAGACAGGGCTATTTGCAATGGGTGCTGAGGGTCTCAGGCAGGGCTGTTTGCAATGGGTGCTGTGATTCTCAGACAGGGCCGTTTTCAACGGGTGCTGACGGTCTCAGACAGTGCTGTTTGCAAAGGGTGCTGAGGGCCTCAGACAGGTCTGTTTGCAATGGCTGCTGAGGGTCTCAGACAGTGCTGTGTGTAATGGGTGATGTGGGTCTCAGACAGGGATGTTTGCAATGAGTGCAGTGGGTCTCAGACAGGGCTGTTTTTAATAGGTGATGTTGGTCTCGGACAGGGCTGTTTGCAATTGGTGCTGTGGGTCACAGACAGGCCTGTTTGCAATGGGTGCTGAAGGTCTCAGAGACAGCTGTTTGCAATGGGTGCCGAGGCTCTGGGATACAGCTGTTTGTAATGGGTGCTGAGCGTCTCAGACAGTGATGCTTGTAATGGGTGCTGTGGGTCTCAGACAAGGCTGTTTGTAATGAGTGCTGAGGCTCTCAGACAGGGC
This sequence comes from Isurus oxyrinchus, assembly GCA_026770705.1. NCBI lineage: Eukaryota > Metazoa > Chordata > Chondrichthyes > Lamniformes > Lamnidae > Isurus > Isurus oxyrinchus. The sequence continues at coordinate 119,975,683 of JANJGN010000002.1, read as the reverse complement.
CGTTTATAGTGAGTGCTGTGGGTCTCAGACAGGGCTGATTGCAATGGGAGCTCTGGATCTCAGACAGGACCTTTTGTATTGGGTGCTGTGGGTATCAGACAGGGCTTTTTGTATAGGTGCTGTGGGTCTCAGACATAGCTGTTTGTAATGGGTCCTGCGGGTCTCAAACAAGGCTGTTTGTAATGGATCATGTGGGTCTCAGACAGGGCTGTTTGTATTGGGTGCTGAGGGTCTCAGACTGTGCTGTTTGCAATGTGTGCTAAGGCCTCAGGCAGGGCTGTTTATAACAGGTGCTTTGGGTCTCAGAGAGTGCTGTTTGCAATGGATGCTGAGGATCTCAGACAGGGTCATTTGCACTGGTAGCTGTAGGTCACAGACAGGGCTGTTTGTAATGCGTGCAGAGGGTCTCAGGCAGAGCTGTTTGTAATGGGTGCTGAAGGTCTCAGACAGGGCTGTCTGCAATGAGTGCAGAGGGTCTCAGACAGGGCTCTTTGTAATGGATGCTGTCATTCTCAGACAGGTCTATTTGTAATGGGTGCTGTGGGTCTCAGACAGGGCTGCTCAGTGCGTGCGGTGGATCTCAGAGAGGGCTGTTAGTAAAGGATGCTGAGGGTCTGAGACAGGGCTGTTTGCAATGGGTGCTAAGGGTATCAGACAGGGCTGTCTGCAATGATTGCAGATGGTCTCAGACAAGGCTGTTTGTAATGGGTCATGTGGGTCTCATACAGGGCTGTTTATATTGGGTGCGGAGGGTCTCAGACTGGGCTGTTTGCAATGTGTGCTGAGGGCACAGGCAGGACTGTTTATAACAGGTGCTCTGGGTCTCAGACAGGGCTGTTGGAAATGGAAGTTCTGTGTCTCAGACACAGCTGTTTGCAATTGGTGCTGAGGGTCTCAGACAGGGCTGTTTGTAATGGGTGATGAGGGTCTCAGATAGGGCTGTTTACAATGGGTGCTCGGGGTGTAAGGCTGAATGATTTGCTATGGGTGCTGAGGCTCTCAGGGCGGTTTGCAATGAGTGCTGAGGGTCTCATGCAGGGCTGTTTGTAATGGTTACTGTGGGTCTCAGACAGGGCTGTTTGTAATGGGACCTCTGGATCTCAGACAGGACCTTTTGTAAAGGGTGCTGAGGGTATCAGACAGGGCTCTTTGTATTGGTGCTGTGGGTCTCAGACATAGCTGTTTGTAATGGATCATGTGGGTCTCAGACAGGGCTGTTTGTATTGGGTGCTGAGGGTCTCAGACTGGGCTGTTTGCAAGGTGTGCTGAGGGCACAGGCAGGGCTGTTTAAAACAGGTGCTGTGGGTCTCAGACAGGGCTGTTTGCAATGGAAGCTGTGGGCCTCAGACTCGGCTGTTTACAATGGGTGCTGAGGGTCTCAGACATGGCTGTTTGTAATGGGTGCTGAGGGTCTCAGACATGGCTTTTTGTAATGGGTGCTGTGGGTGTCAGACAGGGCTATAAGTAATGGGTGCTGAGGGTCTCAGACAGGGCTGTTTGCAATGGGTGCTGAGAGTCTCAGTCTGAACCATTGGCAATGGTTGTTGTGGGTCTCACATAGGACTGCTCATACTGGGTGCTGAAGATTTCAGACAGGGCTATGTGCAATGGGTGCTGATGGTCTCAGATGGTGCTGCTTGCAAATGGTGCTGAGGTTCTCAGGGAGTGCAGTTTGTAATATGTGCTGTGGGTCTTAGACAGGGCTGTTTTTCATGGGTGCTGAGTGTCGCAGACTGGGCTGTTTGCAAGGTGTGCTGAGGGCACAGGCAGGGCTGTTTATAACAGGTGCTGTGGGTCTCAGACAGGGCTGTTTGAAATGGAAGCTCTGGGTCTCAGACACAGCTGTTTGCAATGGGTGCTGAGGGTCTCAGACAGGGCTGTTTGCAGTGGGTGCTGAGGGTCTCAGACAGACAGGGCCATTTGCAATGGGTGCTTGGGGTCTAAGGCTAAACGATTCGCTATGGGTGCTGAGGGTCTCAGATAGGCTGCTTGCAATGGGTACTGTGGGTCTCAGACAGCGCTGTTTGTAATGGGTGCTGAGGCCCTCAGACAGGGCCCTGTATAATGGGTGCTGTGGGTCTCAGACAGGGCTGTTTGCAATGGGTGCTCTGGATCTCAGACAGGACCTTTTGTAATGGTTGCTGTGGGTATCAGACAGGGCTTTTTGTATAGGTGCTGTGGGTCTCAGACACAGCTGTTTGTAATGGGTCCTGCGGGTCTCAGACGGGGCTGTTTGTATTGGGTGCTGAGGGTCTCAGACTGTGCTGTTTGCAATGTGTGCTAAGGCCTCAGGCAGGGCTGTTTATAACAGGTGCTTTGGGTCTCAGAGAGTGCTGTTTGCAATGGATGCTGAGGATCTCAGACAGGGTCATTTGCACTGGTAGCTGTAGGTCTCAGACAGGGCTGTTTGTAATGCGTGCAGAGGGTCTCAGGCAGAGCTGTTTGTAATGGGTGCTGAAGGTCTCAGACAGGGCTGTCTGCAATGGGTGCAGAGGGTCTCAGACAGGGCTCTTTGTAATGGATGCTGTCATTCTCAGACAGGTCTATTTGTAATGGGTGCTGTGGGTCTCAGACAGGGCTGCTCAGTGCGTGCGGTGGATCTCAGAGAGGGCTGTTAGTAAGGGATGCTGAGGGTCTGAGACAGGGCTGTTTGCAATGGGTGCTAAGGGTATCAGACGGGGCTGTCTGCAATGATTACAGATGGTCTCAGACAAGGCTGTTTGTAATGGGTCATGTGGGTCTCATACAGGGCTGTTTATATTGGGTGCGGAGGGTCTCAGACTGGGCTGTTTGCAATGTGTGCTGAGGGCACAGGCAGGACTGTTTATAACAGGTGCTCTGGGTCTCAGACAGGGCTGTTGGAAATGGAAGTTCTGTGTCTCAGACACAGCTGTTTGCAATTGGTGCTGAGGGTCTCAGACAGGGCTGTTTGTAATGGGTGATGAGGGTCTCAGATAGGGCTGTTTACAATGGGTGCTCGGGGTGTAAGGCTGAATGATTTGCTATGGGTGCTGAGGCTCTCAGGGCGGTTTGCAATGAGTGCTGAGGGTCTCATGCAGGGCTGTTTGTAATGGTTACTGTGGGTCTCAGACAGGGCTGTTTGTAATGGGACCTCTGGATCTCAGACAGGACCTTTTGTAAAGGGTGCTGAGGGTATCAGACAGGGCTCTTTGTATTGGTGCTGTGGGTCTCAGACATAGCTGTTTGTAATGGATCATGTGGGTCTCAGACAGGGCTGTTTGTATTGGGTGCTGAGGGTCTCAGACTGGGCTGTTTGCAAGGTGTGCTGAGGGCACAGGCAGGGCTGTTTATAACAGGTGCTGTGGGTCTCAGACAGGGCTGTTTGCAATGGAAGCTGTGGGCCTCAGACTCGGCTGTTTGCAATGGGTGCTGAGGGTCTCAGACATGGCTGTTTGTAATGGGTGCTGAGGGTCTCAGACATGGCTTTTTGTAATGGGTGCTGTGGGTGTCAGACAGGGCTATAAGTAATGGGTGCTGAGGGTCTCAGACAGGGCTGTTTGCAATGGGTGCTGAGAGTCTCAGTCTGAACCATTGGCAATGGTTGTTGTGGGTCTCACATAGGACTGCTCATACTGGGTGCTGAAGATTTCAGACAGGGCTATGTGCAATGGGTGCTGATGGTCTCAGATGGTGCTGCTTGCAAATGGTGCTGAGGTTCTCAGGGAGTGCAGTTTGTAATATGTGCTGTGGGTCTTAGACAGGGCTGTTTTTCATGGGTGCTGAGTGTCGCAGAATGGGCTGTTTGCAAGGTGTGCTGAGGGCACAGGCAGGGTTGTTTATAACAGGTGCTGTGGGTCTCAGACAGGGCTGTTTGAAATGGAAGCTCTGGGTCTCAGACACAGCTGTTTGCAATGGGTGCTGAGGGTCTCAGACAGGGCTGTTTGCAGTGGGTGCTGAGGGTCTCAGACAGACAGGGCCATTTGCAATGGGTGCTTGGGGTCTAAGGCTAAACGATTCGCTATGGGTGCTGAGGGTCTCAGATAGGCTGCTTGCAATGGGTACTGTGGGTCTCAGACAGCGCTGTTTGTAATGGGTGCTGAGGCCCTCAGACAGGGCCCTTTATAATGGGTGCTGTGGGTCTCAGACAGGGCTGTTTGCAATGGGTGCTCTGGATCTCACATAGGACCTTTTGTAATGGTTGCTGTGGGTATCAGACAGGGCTTTTTGTATAGGTGCTGTGGGTCTCAGACACAGCTGTTTGTAATGGGTCCTGCGGGTCTCAGACAAGGCTGTTTGTAATGGATCATGTGGGTCTCAGACGGGGCTGTTTGTATTGGGTGCTGAGGGTCTCAGACTGTGCTGTTTGCAATGTGTGCTAAGGCCTCAGGCAGGGCTGTTTATAACAGGTGCTTTGGGTCTCAGAGGGTGCTGTTTGCAATGGATGCTGAGGGTCTCAGACTGGGTCATTTGCACTGGTAGCTGTAGGTCACAGACAGGGCTGTTTGTAATGCATGCAGAGGGTCTCAGGCAGAGCTGTTTGTAATGGGTGCTGAAGGTCTCAGACAGGGCTGTCTGCAATGTGTGCAGAGGGTCTCAGACAGGGCTCTTTGTAATGGGTGCTGTCGTTCTCAGACAGGTCTATTTGTAATGGGTGCTGTGGGTCTCAGACAGGGCTGCTCAGTGGGTGCGGTGGATCTCAGAGAGGGCTGTTAGTAAGGTATGCTGAGGGTCTGAGACAGGGCTATTTGCAATGGGTGCTAAGGGTATCAGACAGGGCTGTCTGCAATGATTACAGATGGTCTCACGCAAGGCTGTTTGTAATGGGTCATGTGGGTCTCAGACAGGGCTGTTTGGATTGGGTGCGGAGGGTCTCAGACTGGGCTGTTTGCAATGTGTGCTGAGGGCACAGGCAGGGCTGTTTATAACATGTGCTCTGGGTCTCAGAGAGGGCAGTTGGAAATGGAAGCTCTGGGTCTCAGACACAGCTGTTTGCAATTGGTGCTGAGAGTCTCAGACAGGGCTGTTTGCAGTGGGTGCTGAGGGTCTCAGGGCCGTTTGCAATGGGTGCTCGGGGTCTAAGGCTGAATGATTCGCTATGGGTGCTGAGATTCTCAGACAGTCTGCTTGCATTGGGTGCTGAGGGTCTCAGACAAGACTGTTTGCAATGGGTGCTGAGGGTTTCATGCAGGGCTGTTTGTAATGGGTACTGTGGGTCTCAGACAGGGCTGTTTGTAATGGGTGCTGAGGCTCTCAGACAGAGCCCTTTATAATGGGTGCTGTGGGTCTCAGGCAGGGCTGTTTGTAATGGGTGCTGTGGGTCTCAGACAAGGCTGCTCAGTGGGTGCGGTGGATCTCAGAGAGGGCTGTTAGTAAGGGATGCTGAGGGTCTGAGACAGGGCTGTTTGCAATGGGTGCTAAGGGTATCAGACAGGGCTGTCTGCAATGATTGCAGATGGTCTCACACAAGGTTGTTTGTAATGGGTCATGTGGGTCTCAGACAGGGCTGTTTGGATTGGGTGCGCAGGGTCTCAGACTGGGCTGTTTGCAATGTGTGCTGAGGGCACAGGCAGGGCTGTTTATAATATGTGCTCTGGGTCTCAGATTGGGCTGTTTGCAATGGGTGATGAGGGTCTCAGATAGGGCCGTTTACAAGGGTGCTTGGGGTGTAAGGCTGAACGATTCGCTATGGGTGCTGAGGGTCTCAGGGCGGTTTGCAAAGAGTGCTGAGGGTCTCATGCAGGGCTCTTTGTAATGGATGCTGTCGTTCTCAGACAGGTCTATTGGTAATGGGTGCTGTGGGTCTCAGACAGGGCTGCTCAGTGGGTGCAGTGGATCTTAGAGAGGGCTGTTTGTAATGGATGCTGAGGGTCTGAGACAGGGCTGTTTGCAATTAGTGCTGAGGGTCTCAGACAGGTCTGTTTGCAATGGTTGCTGAGGGTCTCAGGCAGGGCTGTTTGTAACAGGTGCTGAGAGTCTCAGACAGGGCTGTTTGCAATTAGTGCTGAGGGTCTCAGGTCTGTTTGCAATGGTTGCTGAGGGTCTCAGACAGGGCCGTTTGCAATGGGTGTTCGGGATCTCAGGCTGAACGAATCACTATGGATACTGAGGCTCTCAGACTGGGCTGTGTGCAATGTGTGCTGTGGGTCTCAAACAAGACTGTTTGTAATGGGTGCTGAGGGTTTCATGCCGTGCTGTTTGTAATGGGTACAGTGGGTCTCAGACAAGGCTGTTTGTAATGGGCACTGAGGGTCTCAGACAAGGCTGTTTGTAATGGGTGCTGTGGGTCTCAGAGAGGGCTGGTTGCAATGCGAGCTGATGGTCTCAAACAGTGTTGTTTGTAATTGGTGCTGTGGATCTCACACACGGCTCATTGTAATGGATGCTGTGGGTCTCAGACAGGACTGTTTGTAATGGGTCCTGTGGGCCTCAGACTCGGCTGTTTGCAATGGGTGCTGAGGGTCTCAGACAGGGCTGTTTGCAATGGGTACTGTGGGCCTCAGACTGGGCTGTTTGCAATGAGTGCTGAGGGTGTCAAACAGGGCTGTTTGTAATGCGTTCTGAGGGTCTCAGACAGGGCTGTTTCCAATGAGTACTCTGGGTCACAGACAGGACCGTTTGTAATGGCTGCTCGATGTCTCAGCCAGGTCTGTTTGTAATGGCTGCTGAGGGTATTAGACAGTGCTGTTTGTATTGGTGCTATGGGTCTTAGACACAGCTGTTTGTAATGGGTCCTGCGGGTCTCAGACAACGCTGTTTGTGATGGGTCCTGTGGTTCTCAGCCAGGGCTGTTTGTATTGGGTGCTGAGGGTCTCAGACTGGGCTGTTTGTAATGTGTGCTGAGGGCTCAGACAGGGCTGTTTATAACAGATCCTGTGGGTCTCAGACAGGGCTGTTTGCAATGGATGTTCTGGGTCTCAGATGGGGCTGTTTGCAATGGGTGCTGAGGGTCTCAGACAGGGCCATTTGCAATCGGTGCTGTGGGTCTCAGACAAGGCTGTTTGTAATGGGTGCAGAAAGTCTCAGTAGTGCTGTTTGTAATGGGTGCTAAAGGATTCAGACAGGGCTGTTTGCAGTGGGTGCTGAGGGTCTCAGACCGGGCTCTTTGTAATGGATGCTGTAGTTCCCAGAAAGGTCTGTTTGTTATGGGAGCTGTGGGTCTCAGACAGGGCTGTTTGTAACGGGTGCTGAGGGTCTCAGACAAGGCTGTCTGCAATGGGTGCTGAAGGTCTGAGACAGGGCTGTTTGCAATGGGTGCTAAGCATCTCAGATAGGGCTATTGGCAATGCGTGCTCAGGGGCTGAGACATGGCTGTTTGTAATGGGTGCTGAGGGACTCAAAGAAGGCTTTTTGCCATCGGTGCTGAGGCTCTCAGACAGGGCTGTTTATAATGTGTGCAGAGGGCTCAGGCAGGGCTATTTATAACAGGTTGTTTGGGTCTCAGACAGGGCTGTCTTCAATGGGTGCAGAGGGTCTCAGACAGGGCTCTTTGTAATGGATGCTCTAGATCTCAGACAGGTCTGTTCGTAATGGGTGCTGTGGGTCTCAGACAGGGCTGCTCAGTGGGTGCTGTGGATCTCAGAGTGGGTTGTTTGTAATGGATGCTGAGGGTATCAGACAGGGCTGTCTGAAATGGCTGCAGATGGTCTCACACAAGGCTGTTTGTAATGGGTCATGTGGGTCTTAGACAGGCTGTTTGCATTGGGTGCTGAGGGTCTCAGACTGAGCTGTTTGCAATGTGTGCTGAGGAAACAGGCAGGGCTGCTTATAACAGGTGCTGAGGGTCACAGACTGGGCTCTTTGCAATGTGTGCTGAGGGCACAAGCAGGGCAGTTTATAACAGGTGCTGTGGGTCTGAGACACAGCTGTTTGCAATGGGTGCTGTGGGTCTCAGACAAGGCTGTTTGTAATGGGTGCCGAGGTTCTCAGACAGGGCTGTTTGTAATGGGTGCTGAAGGACTCAGACAGGGCTGTCTGCAATGGGTGCAGAGGGTCTCAGACAGGCCTCTTTGTAATAGATACTGTAGTTCTCAGACAGGACTGCTCAGTGTGTGCTGTGGATCTCAGAGAGGGCTGTTTGCAATGGATGCTGAGGGTCTCAGACCGGGCTGTCTGCAATGGGTGCTGAGTGTCTCAAATACCGCTGTATGTAACGGGTGCTGAGGGTGTCAGACAGGGCTGTTTGCAGTGGGTGCTGAGGGTGTCAGACAGGGCTGTTTTTAATGGGTGGTGTGGGCCTCAGACAGGGCTGTTTTTAATGGGTGCTGAGAGTCTCAGACAGGGCAGTTTGCAATGAGTGCTGAGGGCCTCAGACTCATCTGTTTGCAATGGCTGCTGAGGGTCTCATACAGGGCTGTTTGTAATGGGTGCTGTGGGTCTCAGACAGGGATGTTTGCAATGGGTGCTGTGGGTCTCAGACAGGGCTGTTTTTAATTGGTGGTGTAGGTCTCAGACAGTGCTGTTTGCAATGGGTGCAGAGGGCCTCAGACACGTCTGTTTGCAATAACTGCCGAGGGTCTCAGACAGGGCTGTGTGTAATGGGTGATGTTGATCTCGGACAGGGCTGTTTGCAATGAGTGCAGTGGATCACAGACAGGGCTGTTTGAAATGGAAGCTCTGTGTCTCAGACACAGCTGTTTGCAATGGGTGCTGAGGGTCTCAGACAGGGCTGTCTGCAATGGGTGCTGAGGGTCTCAGGCATGGCTGTTTGTAACAGGTGCTGAGGGTCTCAGGCACGGCTGTTTGTAACAGGCGCTGAGGGTCTCAGACGGGGCTGTTTGCAATGGGTGCTGAGGGTGTCAGACAGGGATGTTTGCAATGGGTGCAATGGGTCTCAGACAGGGCTGTTTTTAATAGATGCTGATGGTCTCAGACTTATCTGTCTGCAATGGGTGCTGAGGGCCTCAGACTTGTCTGTTTGCAATGCCTTCTGAGGGTCTCAGGCAGGGCTGTTTGTAATGGGTGATGTGGGTCTCAGACAGGGATGTTTGCAATGGGTGCTGAGGGTGTCAGAAAGGTCTCTTTGCAATGGGTGCTGAGGGTTACAGACAGGGCTATCTGCAATGGGTGCTAAGCATCTCAGATAGGGCTATTTGCAGTGCATGCTCAGGGGCTCAGACTTGGCTTTTTGCCATGGGTGCTGAGGGTCTCAGACAGGACCGTTTATAATGGGTGCTTTGGGTCTTAGACAGGGCTGTTTGCAGTGGGTGCTCTGGGTCTCAGACAGGACCATTTGTAATGGGTGCTGTGGGTCTCAGACAGATCAATTTGTAATGGGTGCTGAGGGTATCAGACAGGGATGTTCGTATTGGTGCTGTGGGTCTCAGACACAGCTGTTTGTAATGGGTCCTGCAGGTCTCAGACAAGACTGTTTGTAATGGATCATGTGGGTCTCAGACAGGGCTGTTTGTATTGGGTGCTGACTGTCTCAGGCAGGGCTGCTTATAACAGGTGCTGTGAGTTTCAGAGAGGGCTGTTTGCAATGGATGCTGAGGGACTCAGACAGGGCCATTTGCAATGGGTGCTGTGGGTCTCAGACAAGGCTGCTGTAATGGGTGCAGAGGACAGGGCTCATGGAATGGGTGCTGAAGGACTCAGACAGGGCTGTCTGCAATGGGTGCAGAGGGTCTCAGACAGGTCTGTTTGTAATGGATGCTGTAGTTCTCATACAGGTCTGTTTGTAACAGGTGCTGTGGGTCTCAGACAGGGCTGCTCAGTGGGTGCTGTGGATCTCAGAGATGGCTGTTTGTAATGGATGCTGCGGGTCTCAGAACAGGCTGTCTGCAATGGGTACTGAGTGTCTCAAACACCGCTGTTTGTAACGGGTGCTGAGGCTCTCAAACAGGTCTGTTTGCAATGGGTGCTGAGGGTCTCAGACAGGACCATTTGTAATGGTGCTGTGGGTCTCAGACAGATCAGTTTGTAATGGGTGCTGAGGGTGTCAGACAGGGATGTTTGTATTGGTGCTGTGGGTCTCAGACACAGCTGTTTGTAATGGGTCCTGCAGGTCTCAGACAGGCCTGTTTGCATTGGGTGCTGACTGTCTCAGACTGGGCTTTTTGCAATGTGTGCTGAGTGCTCAGGCAGGGCTGCTTATAACAGGTGCTGTGAGTCTCAGAGAGGGCTGTTTGCACTGGATGCTGAGGGACTCAGACAGGGCCGTTTGCAATGGGTGCTGTGGGTCTCAGACAAGGCTGCTGTAATGGGTGCAGAGGACAGGACTCATGGAATGGGTGCTGATGGTCTCAGACAGGGCTGTCTGCAATGGGTGCAGAGGGTCTCAGACAGGTCTGTTTGTAATGGATGCTGTAGTTCTCATACAGGTCTGTTTGTAACAGGTGCTGTTGATCTCAGACAGGGCTGCTCAGTGGGTGCTGTGGATCTCAGAGAGGGCTGTTTGTAATGGATGCTGAGGGTCTCAGACCGGGCTGTCTGCAATGGGTGCTGAGTGTCTCAAACACTGCTGTTTGTAACGGGTGCTGTAGTTCTCATACAGGTCTGTTTGTAACAGATGCTGTGGGTCTCAGACAGGGCTGCTCTGTGGGTGCTGTGGATCTCAGAGAAGGCTGTTTGTAACGGATGCTGAGGGTTTCAGACAGGGCTGTTTGCAATGTGTGCTTAGGGTCTCAAACAGGTCTGTTTGCAATGGGTGCTGAGGGTCTCAGACAGGACCATTTGTAATGGTGCTGTGGGTCTCAGACAGATCAGTTTGTAATGGGTGCTGAGGGTGTCAGACAGGGATGTTTGTATTGGTGCTGTGGGTCTCAGACACAGCTGTTTGTAATGGGTCCTGCAGGGCTCAGACAGGCCTGTTTGCATTGGGTGCTGACTGTCTCAGACTGGGCTTTTTGCAATGTGTGCTGAGTGCTCAGGCAGGGCTGCTTATAACAGGTGCTGTGAGTCTCAGAGAGGGCTGTTTGCACTGGATGCTGAGGGACTCAGACAGGGCCGTTTGCAATGGGTGCTGTGGGTCTCAGACAAGGCTGCTGTAATGGGTGCAGAGAACAGGACTCATGGAATGGGTGCTGATGGTCTCAGACAGGGCTGTCTGCAATGGGTGCAGAGGGTCTCAGACAGGTCTGTTTGTAATGGATGCTGTAGTTCTCATACAGGTCTGTTTGTAACAGGTGCTGTTGATCTCAGACAGGGCTGCTCAGTGGGTGCTGTGGATCTCAGAGAGGGCTGTTTGTAATGGATGCTGAGGGTCTCAGACCGGGCTGTCTGCAATGGGTGCTGAGTGTCTCAAACACTACTGTTTGTAACGGGTGCTGTAGTTCTCATGCAGGTCTGTTTGTAACAGATGCTGTGGGTCTCAGACAGGGCTGCTCTGTGGGTGCTGTGGATCTCAGAGAAGGCTGTTTGTAACGGATGCTGAGGGTTTCAGACAGGGCTGTTTGCAATGTGTGCTTAGGGTCTCAAACAGGTCTGTTTGCAATGGGTGCTGAGTGTCTCAGACAGGGCTGTTTCTAATGGGTGATGTGGGTCTCAGACAGGGCTGTTTTTAATGGATGATGTGGGTCTCAGACAGGGCTGTTTTAAATGGGTGCTGACGGTCTCAGACAGGGATGTTTGCAATGGGTGCTGAGGGCCTCAGACTCATCGGTTTGCAATGGCTGCTGAGGGTCTCAGACAGGACAGTTTGTAATGTCTGATGTGGGTCTCAGACAGGGATGTTTGCAATGGGTGCAGTGGGTCTCAGACAGGGCTGTTTTTAATGGGTGATGTGGGTCTCAGACAGGGATGTTTGCAATGGGTGCTGTGGGTCTCAGAATGGGCTGTTTTTAATGGGTGCTGAGGGTCTCAGACAGTGCTGTTTGCAATGGGCGCTGAGGGCCTCAGACAGGTCTGTTTGCAATGGCTGCTGAAGCTCTCAGACAGTGCTGTGGGTAATGGGTGATGTGGTTCTCAGACAGGGATCTTTGCAATGAGTGCAGTGGGCCGCAGACAGGGCTGTTTTTAATGGGTGATGTTGGTCTCGGACCGGGCTGTTTGCAATGGGTGCTGTGGGTCACAGACATGCCTGTTTGCAATGGGTGCTGAAGGTCTCAGAGATAGCTGTTTGCAATGGGTGTCGAGGGTCTGAGATACAGCTGTTTGCAATGGGTGCCGAGTGCCTGAGATACAGCTATTTGTAATGGGTGCTATTGGTCTCAGACAGGTCTGTTTGTAATGGGTGCTGAGGGTATCGACAGGGATGTTTGTATCGGTGCTGTGGGTCTCAGACATAGCTGTTTGTAATGGGTCCTGCAGGTCTCAGACAAGACTGTTTGTAATGGATCATGTGGGTCTCAGACAGGGCTGTTTGTAATGGGTGCTGACAGTCTCAGACTGGGCTGTTTGCAATATGTGCCGAGGGCTCAGGCAGGGCTGTTTGTATTGGGTGCTGACAGTCTCAGACTGGGCTGTTTGCAATGTGTGCTGAGGGCTCAGGCAGGGCTGTTTGTATTGGGTGCTGACAGTCTCAGACTGGGCTGTTTGCAATGTGCGCCGAGGGCTCAGGCAGGGCTGCTTATAACAGGTGCTGTGAATCTCAGAGAGGGTTGTTTGCAATGGATGCTGAGGGTCTCAGACAAGTCTGCTGTAATGGGTGCAGAGGGTCTCAGACAGGGCTCTTTGGAATGGGTGCTGAAGGTCTCAGACAGGGCTGTCTGCAGTGGGTAAAAAGGGTCTCAGACAGGTCTGTTTGTAATGGATGCTGTAGTTCTCGTACAGGTCTGTTTGTATTGGGTGCTGAGGGTCTCCGACTGGACTGCAATTTGTGCTGAGGGCACAGGCAGGACTGTTTATAACAGGTGCTGTGGGTCTCAGACAGGGCTGTTTGAAATGGAAGCTCTGGGTCTCAGACACAGCTGTTTGCAATGGGTGCTGAGGGTCTCAGACAGGGCTGTCTGCAACGGGTGCTGAGGGTCTCAGGCAGGGCTGTTTGTAACAGGTGCTGAGAGTCTCAGACAGGGCTGTTTGCAATTAGTGCTGAGGGTCTCAGACAGGTCTGTTTGCAATGATTGCTGAGGGTCTCAGACAGGGCCGTTTGCAATGGGTGCTCAGGGTCTCACGCTGAACGAATTGCTATGGGTACTGAGGAGCTAAGACAGGGCTGTGTGCAATGTGTGCTATGGGTATCAGACAAGACTGTTTGTAATGGGTGCTGAGGGTTTCATGCAGTGCTGTTTGTAATGGGTACTGTGGGTCTCAGACAAGGCTGTTTGTAATGGGCACTGAGGGTCTCAGACAAGGCTGTTTGTAATGGGTGCTGTGGGTCTCAGACAGGGCTGTAAGTAATGGGTGCTGAGTGTCTCAGAGAGGGCTGGTTGCAATGGGAGCCGATGGTCTCAGTCAGTGTTGTTGGTAATTGGTGCTGTGGATCTCACACACGATTCATTGTAATGGATGCTGTGGATCTCAGACAGGACTGTTTGCAGTGGGTGCTGTGGGCCTCAGACTCGGCTGTTTGCAATGGGTGCTGAGGGTCTCAGACAGCGCTGTTTGTAATGGGTGCTGAGGAACTCATACAAGGCTGTTTGCCATGGGTGCTGAGGCTCTCAGACAGGACCGTTTATAATGGGTGCTGTGGGTCTCAGACAGGGCTGTTTGCAATGGGTGCTCTGGGTCTCAGACAGGACCATTTGTAATGGGTGCTGTGGGTCTCAGACAGATCAATTTGTAATGGGTGCTGAGGGTATCAGACAGGGATGTTCGTATTGGTGCTGTGGGTCTCAGACACAGCTGTTTGTAATGGGTCCTGCAGGTCTCAGACAAGACTGTTTGTAATGGATCATGTGGGTCTCAGACAGGGCTGTTTGCATTGGGTGCTAACTGTCTCAGACTGGGCTCTTTGCAATGTGTGCTGAGGGCTCAGGCAGGGCTGCTTATAACAGGTGCTGTGAGTCTCAGAGAGGGCTGTTTGCAATGGATACTGTGGGACTCAGACAGGGCCATTTGCAATGGGTGCTGTGGGTCTCAGACAAGGCTGCTGTGATGGGTGCAGAAGACAGGACACTTTGGAATGGGTGCTGAAGGACTCAGACAGGGCTGTCTGCAATGGGTGCAGAGGGTCTCAGACAGGTCTGTTTGTAATGGATGCTGCAGTTCTCATACAGGTCTGTTTGTAACAGGTACTGTGGGTCTCAGACAGGGCTGATCAGTGGGTGTTGTGGATCTCAGAGACGGCTGTTTGTAATGGATGCTGAGGGTCTCAGACCGGGCTGTCTGCAATGGGTGCTGAGTGTCTCAAACACCGCTGTTTGTAACGAGGGCTGTGGGTCTCAGACAGGGCTGCTCAGTAGGTGCTGTGGATCTCAGAGAGGGCTGTTTGCAATGGATGCTTAGGGTCTCAAACAGGTCTGTTTGCAATGGGTGCTGAGGGTCTCAGACAGGGCTGTTTCTAATGGGTGATGTGGGTCTCAGACAGGGCTGATTTTAATGGGTGGTGTTGGTCTCAGACAGGGCAGTTTTAAATGGGTGCTGATGGTCTCAGACAGGGCTGTTTGCAATGGCTGCTGAGGGTCTCAGACAGGGCTGTTTGTAATTGGTGATATGGGTCTCAGACAGGGATGTTTGCAGTGGGTGCGGTGGGTCTCAGACAGGGCTGTTTTTAATGGGTGATGTGGGTGTCAGACACGGATGTTTGCAATGTGTGCTGTGGGTCTCAGACAAGGCTGTTTTTAATGGGTGGTGTATGTCTCAGACAGGGCCGTTTTTAATGGGTGCTGTGGGTCTCAGACAGTGCTGTTTGCAGTGGGTGCTGAGGGCCTCAGACTCGTATGTTTGAATGGCTGCTGAGGGTCTCAGACAGTGCTGTGTATAATGGGTGATGTGGGTCTCAGACAGGGATGTTTGCAATGAGTGCAGTGGGTCTCAGACAGGGCTGTTTTTAATGGGTGATGTGGGTCTCGAACAGGGCTGTTTGCAATGGGTGCTGTGGGTCACAGACTTGCCTGTTTGCAATGGGTGCTGAAGGTGTCAGAGACAGCTGTTTGCAATGGGTGTTGAGGGTCTGAGATACAGCTGTTTGCAACGGGTGCCGAGTGCCTGAGATACAGCTTTTTGTAATGGGTGCTGTTGGACTCAGAGACAGCTATTTGTAATGGATGCTGATCATCTGAGACACAGCTGTTTGTAATGAGTGCTGTGGGTCTCAGAGACAGCTGTTTGTAATGGGTGCTGATTGTCTGAGACACAGCTGTTTGAAATGGGTGCTGACAGTCACAGGCAGGGCTGTTTGCAATGGGTTCTGAGGGTCTCAGACAGGGCTATTTGCAGTGCATGCTCAGGGGCTCAGACATTGCTTTTTGCCGTGGGTGCTGTGGGTCTCAGACTGGGCTGTTTGCAATGGGTGCCGAGGGCACAGGCAGGGCTGTTTATAACAGGTTCTGTGGGTCTCAGACAGGGCTGTTTGAAATGGATGCTCTGGGTCTCAGACACAGCTGTTTGCAATTTGTGCTGAGGGTCTCAGGCAGGGCTGTTTGTAACAGGTGCTGAGAGTCTCAGACAGGGCTGTCTGCAACGGGTGCTGAATGTCTCAGACAAGGCCATTTGCAATGGGTGCTCGGGGTCTCATGCTGAACGAATCGCTATGGGTACTGAGGGTCTCAGACAGGGCTGTGTGCAATGTGTGCTGAGGGTCTCAGACAAGACTGTTTGTAATGGGTGCTGAGGGTTTCCTGCAGTGCTGTTTGTAATGGGTACTGTGGGTCTCAGAAAAGGCTGTTTGTAATGGGCACTGAGAGTCTCAGACAAGGCTGTTTGTAATGGGTGCTGTGGGTCTCAGACAGGGCTGTAAGTAATGGGTGCTGAGTTTCTCAGAGTGGGCTGGTTGCAATGGGAGCCGATGGTCTCAGACAGTGTTGTTTGTAATTGGTGCTCTGGATCTCACACACGGCTCATTGTAATGGATGCTGTGGGTCTCAGACAGGACTGTTTGTAATGGGTCCTGTGGGCCTCAGACTCGGCTGTTTGCAATGGGTGCTGAGGGTCTCAGACAGGGCTGTTTGCAATGGGTACTGTGGGCCTCAGACTGGGCTGTTTGCAATGAGTGCAGAGGGTATCAAACAGGGCTGTTTGTAATGCATGCTGAGGGTCTCAGACAGGGCTGTTTCCAATGAGTACTCTGGGTCTCAGACAGAACCATTTGAAATGGCTGCTCGAGGTCTCAGGTCTGTTTGTAACGGCTGCTGAGGGTATTAGACAGTGCTGTTTGTATTGGTGCTATGGTTCTCAGACACAGCTGTTTGTAGTGGGTCTTGCGGTCTCAGACAATGCTGTTTGTGATGGGTCCTGTGGTTCTCAGCCAGGGCTGTTTGTATTGGGTGCTGAGGGTGTCAGAAAGTGCTGTTTGCAATGGGTGCTGTGGGTCTCAGAGACAGCTGTTTGCAATGGGTGCCAAGGGTCTGAGATACAGCTGTTTGTAATGGGTGCTGTTTGTCTCAGAGACAGCTGTTTGTAATGGGTGCTGATCGTCTGAGACACAGGTTTGTAATGGGTGCTGACGGTCACAGGCAGGGCTGTTTGCAATGGATGCTGAGGGTCTCAGACAGGGCTATTTGCAATGCGTGCTCAGGGGCTCAGACATTGCTTTTTGCCATGACTGCTGAGGGTCTCAGACAGCACTGTTTCTAATGGGTGCTGAGGAACTCATACAAGGCTGTTTGCAATGGGTGCCGAGGCTCTCAGACAGGGCTGTTTGCAATGGGTGCAGTGGGTCTCAGACAGGGCTGTTGCAATGTGTGCTGAGGTCTCAGTCTGAACCATTCGCAATGTGTGCTGTGGGTCTCAGAGCGGGCTGTTTGCAATGGGAGCTGTGGATCTCAGACAGAACTGTTTGTAATGGGTGCTGAGGATATCAGTCAGGGCTGTTTGTAATGGGTGCTGAGGGTATCAGACAGGGCTGTCTGAAATGGCTGCAGATGTTCTCACACAAGGCTGTTTGTAATGGGTCATGTGGGTCTCAGACAGGCCTGTTTGCATTGGGTGCTGACTGTCTCAGACTGGGCTCTTTGCAATGTGTGCTGAGGGCTCAGGCAGGGCTGCTTATAACAGGTGCTGTGAGTCTCAGAGAGGGCTGTTTGCACTGGATGCTGAGGGACTCAGACAGGGCCGTTTGCAATGGGTGCTGTGGGTCTCAGACAAGGCTGCTGTAATGGGTGCAGAGGACAGGACTCATGGAATGGGTGCTGATGGTCTCAGACAGGGCTGTCTGCAATGGGTGCAGAGGGTCTCAGACAGGTCTGTTTTGAATGGATGCTGTAGTTCTCATACAGGTCTGTTTGTAACAGGTGCTGTTGATCTCAGACAGGGCTGCTCAGTGGGTGCTGTGGATCTCAGAGACGGCTGTTTGTAATGGATGCTGAGGGTCTCAGACCGGGCTGTCTGCAATGGGTGCTGAGTGTCTCGAACACCGCTGTTTGTAACGGGTGCTGTGGGTCTCATACAGGTCTGTTTGTAACAGATGCTGTGGGTCTCAGACAGGGCTGCTCAGTGGGTGCTGTGGATCTCAGAGAAGGCTGTTTGTAACGGATGCTGAGGGTCTCAGACAGGGCTGTTTGCAATGTGTGCTTAGGGTCTCAAACAGGTCTGTTTGCAATGGGTGCTGAGTGTCTCAGACAGGGCTGTTTCTAATGGGTGATGTGGGTCTCAGACAGGGCTGTTTTTAATGGATGATGTGGGTCTCAGACAGGGCTGTTTTTAATGGATGATGTGGGTCTCAGACAGGGCTGTTTTAAATGGGTGCTGACGGTCTCAGACAGGGATGTTTGCAATGGGTGCTGAGGGCCTCAGACTCATCGGTTTGCAATGGCTGCTGAGGGTCTCAGACAGGACTGTTTGTAATGTGTGATGTGGGTCTCAGACAGGGATGTTTGCAATGGGTGCTGTGGGTCTCAGAATGGGCTGTTTTTATTGGGTGCTGAGGGTCTCAGACAGTGCTGTTTGCAATGGGCGCTGAGGGCCTCAGACAGGTCTGTTTGCAATGGCTGCTGAAGCTCTCAGACAGTGCTGTGGGTAATGGGTGATGTGGTTCTCAGACAGGGATCTTTGCAATGAGTGCAGTGGGCCGCAGACAGGGCTGTTTTTAATGGGTGATGTTGGTCTCGGACCGGGCTGTTTGCAATGGGTGCTGTGGGTCACAGACATGCCTGTTTGCAATGGGTGTTGAAGGTCTCAGAGATAGCTGTTTGCAATGGGTGTCGAGGGTCTGAGATACAGCTGTTTGCAATGGGTGCCGAGTGCCTGAGATACAGCTATTTGTAATGGGTGCTATTGGTCTCAGACAGGTCTGTTTGTAATGGGTGCTGAGGGTATCAACAGGGATGTTTGTATCGGTGCTGTGGGTCTCAGACATAGCTGTTTGTAATGGGTCCTGCAGGTCTCAGACAAGACTGTTTGTAATGGATCATGTGGGTCTCAGACAGGGCTGTTTGTAATGGGTGCTGACAGTCTCAGACTGGGCTGTTTGCAATATGTGCCGAGGGCTCAGGCAGGGCTGTTTGTATTGGGTGCTGACAGTCTCAGACTGGGTTGTTTGCAATGTGTGCTGAGGGCTCAGGCAGGGCTGTTTGTATTGGGTGCTGACAGTCTCAGACTGGGCTGTTTGCAATGTGCGCCGAGGGCTCAGGCAGGGCTGCTTATAACAGGTGCTGTGAATCTCAGAGAGGGTTGTTTGCAATGGATGCTGAGGGTCTCAGACAAGTCTGCTGTAATGGGTGCAGAGGGTCTCAGACAGGGCTCTTTGGAATGGGTGCTGAAGGTCTCAGACAGGGCTGTCTGCAGTGGGTAAAAAGGGTCTCAGACAGGTCTGTTTGTAATGGATGCTGTAGTTCTCGTACAGGTCTGTTTGTATTGGGTGCTGAGGGTCTCCGACTGGACTGCAATTTGTGCTGAGGGCACAGGCAGGACTGTTTATAACAGGTGCTGTGGGTCTCAGACAGGGCTGTTTGAAATGGAAGCTCTGGGTCTCAGACACAGCTGTTTGCAATGGGTGCTGAGGGTCTCAGACAGGGCTGTCTGCAACGGGTGCTGAGGGTCTCAGGCAGGGCTGTTTGTAACAGGTGCTGAGAGTCTCAGACAGGGCTGTTTGCAATTAGTGCTGAGGGTCTCAGACAGGTCTGTTTGCAATGATTGCTGAGGGTCTCAGACAGGGCCGTTTGCAATGGGTGCTCGGGGTCTCACGCTGAACAAATTGCTATGGGTACTGAGGAGCTAAGACAGGCCTGTGTGCAATGTGTGCTATGGGTATCAGACAAGACTGTTTGTAATGGGTGCTGAGGGTTTCATGCAGTGCTGTTTGTAATGGGTACTGTGGGTCTCAGACAAGGCTGTTTGTAATGGGCACTGAGGGTCTCAGACAAGGCTGTTTGTAATGGGTGCTGTGGGTCTCAGACAGGGCTGTAAGTAATGGGTGCTGAGTGTCTCAGAGAGGGCTGGTTGCAATGGGAGCCGATGGTCTCAGTCAGTGTTGTTGGTAATTGGTGCTGTGGATCTCACACACGGTTCATTGTAATGGATGCTGTGGATCTCAGACAGGACTGTTTGCAGTGGGTGCTGTGGGCCTCAGACTCGGCTGTTTGCAATGGGTGCTGAGGGTCTCAGACAGGGCTGTTTGCAATGGGAACTGTGGGCTTCAGACTGGGCTGTTTGCAATGAGTGCTGACGGTGTCAAACAGGGCTGTTAGTAATGCATGCTGAGGGTCTCAGACAGGGCTGTTTCCAATGAGTACTCTGGGTCTCAGACAGGACCGTTTGTAATGTGTGCTGCGGGTCTCAGACAGGGATGTTTGCAATGGTGCTGAGGGTGTCAGAGAGGTCTGTCTGCAATGGGTGCTGAGGGTCACAGACAGGGCTATCTGCAATGGGTGCAAAGTGTCTCAGACAGGGCTATTTGCAATGCATGCTCAGGAGCTCAGACATGGTTTTTTGCCATGGGTGCTGAGGGTCTCAGACAGCGCTGTTTGTAATGGGTGCTGAGGAACTCATACAAGGCTGTTTGCCATGGGTGCTGAGGCTCTCAGACAGGACCGTTTATAATGGGTGCTGTGGGTCTCAGACAGGGCTGTTTGCAATGGGTGCTCTGGGTCTCAGACAGGACCATTTGTAATGGGTGCTGTGGGTCTCAGACAGATCAATTTGTAATGGGTGCTGAGGGTATCAGACAGGGATGTTCGTATTGGTGCTGTGGGTCTCAGCTGTTTGTAATGGGTCCTGCAGGTCTCAGACAAGACTGTTTGTAATGGATCATGTGGGTCTCAGACAGGGCTGTTTGCATTGGGTGCTGACTGTCTCAGACTGGGCTCTTTGCAATGTGTGCTGAGGGCTCAGGCAGGGCTGCTTATAACAGGTGCTGTGAGTCTCAGAGAGGGCTGTTTGCAATGGATGCTGTGGGACTCAGACAGGGCCATTTGCAATGGGTGCTGTGGGTCTCAGACAAGGCTGCTGTGATGGGTGCAGAGGACAGGACTCTTTGGAATGGGTGCTGAAGGACTCAGACAGGGCTGTCTGCAATGGGTGCAGAGGGTCTCAGACAGGTCTGTTTGTAATGGATGCTGCAGTTCTCATACAGGTCTGTTTGTAACAGGTGCTGTGGGTCTCAGACATGGCTGATTAGTAGGTGTTGTGGATCTCAGAGACGGCTGTTTGTAATGGATGCTGAGCGTCTCAGACCGGGCTGTCTGCAATGGGTGCTGAGTGTCTCAAACACCGCTGTTTGTAACGAGTGCTGTGGGTCTCAGACAGGGCTGCTCAGTAGGTGCTGTGGATCTCAGAGAGGGCTGTTTGCAATGGATGCTTAGGGTCTCAAACAGGTCTGTTTGCAATGGGTGCTGAGGGTCTCAGACAGGGCTGTTTCTAATGGGTGATGTGGGTCTCAGACAGGGCTGATTTTAATGGGTGCTGATGGTCTCAGACAGGGCAGTTTTAAATGGGTGCTGATGGTCTCAGACAGGGCTGTTTGCAATGGCTGCTGAGGGTCTCAGACAGGGCTGTTTGTAATTGGTGATATGGGTCTCAGACAGGGATGTTTGCAATGGGTGCAGTGGGTCTCAGACAGGGCTGTTTCTAATGGGTGATGTGGGTGTCAGACACGGATGTTTGCAATGTGTGCTGTGGGTCTCAGACAGGGCTGTTTTTAATGGATGATGTGGGTCTCAGACAGGGCTGTTTTAAATGGCTGCTGACGGTCTCAGACAGGGATGTTTGCAATGTGTGCTGAGGGCCTCAGACTCATCGGTTTGCAATGGCTGCTGAGGGTCTCAGACAGGACTGTTTGTAATGTGTGATGTGGGTCTCAGACAGGGATGTTTGCAATGGGTGCAGTGGGTCTCAGACAGGGCTGTTTTTAATGGGTGATGTGGGTCTCAGACAGGGATGTTTGCAATGGGTGCTGTGGGTCTCAGAATGGGCTGTTTTTAATGGGTGCTGAGGGTCTCAGACAGTGCTGTTTGCAATGGGCGCTGAGGGCCTCAGACAGGTCTGTTTGCAATGGCTGCTGAAGCTCTCAGACAGTGCTGTGGGTAATGGGTGATGTGGTTCTCAGACAGGGATCTTTGCAATGAGTGCAGTGGGCCGCAGACAGGGCTGTTTTTAATGGGTGATGTTGGTCTCGGACCGGGCTGTTTGCAATGGGTGCTGTGGGTCACAGACATGCCTGTTTGCAATGGGTGCTGAAGGTCTCAGAGATAGCTGTTTGCAATGGGTGTCGAGGGTCTGAGATACAGCTGTTTGCAATGGGTGCCGAGTGCCTGAGATACAGCTATTTGTAATGGGTGCTATTGGTCTCAGACAGGTCTGTTTGTAATGGGTGCTGAGGGTATCGACAGGGATGTTTGTATCGGTGCTGTGGGTCTCAGACATAGCTGTTTGTAATGGGTCCTGCAGGTCTCAGACAAGACTGTTTGTAATGGATCATGTGGGTCTCAGACAGGGCTGTTTGTAATGGGTGCTGACAGTCTCAGACTGGGCTGTTTGCAATATGTGCCGAGGGCTCAGGCAGGGCTGTTTGTATTGGGTGCTGACAGTCTCAGACTGGGCTGTTTGCAATGTGTGCTGAGGGCTCAGGCAGGGCTGTTTGTATTGGGTGCTGACAGTCTCAGACTGGGCTGTTTGCAATGTGCGCCGAGGGCTCAGGCAGGGCTGCTTATAACAGGTGCTGTGAATCTCAGAGAGGGTTGTTTGCAATGGATGCTGAGGGTCTCAGACAAGTCTGCTGTAATGGGTGCAGAGGGTCTCAGACAGGGCTCTTTGGAATGGGTGCTGAAGGTCTCAGACAGGGCTGTCTGCAGTGGGTAAAAAGGGTCTCAGACAGGTCTGTTTGTAATGGATGCTGTAGTTCTCGTACAGGTCTGTTTGTATTGGGTGCTGAGGGTCTCCGACTGGACTGCAATTTGTGCTGAGGGCACAGGCAGGACTGTTTATAACAGGTGCTGTGGGTCTCAGACAGGGCTGTTTGAAATGGAAGCTCTGGGTCTCAGACACAGCTGTTTGCAATGGGTGCTGAGGGTCTCAGACAGGGCTGTCTGCAACGGGTGCTGAGGGTCTCAGGCAGGGCTGTTTGTAACAGGTGCTGAGAGTCTCAGACAGGGCTGTTTGCAATCAGTGCTGAGGGTCTCAGACAGGTCTGTTTGCAATGATTGCTGAGGGTCTCAGACAGGGCCGTTTGCAATGGGTGCTCGGGGTCTCACGCTGAACAAATTGCTATGGGTACTGAGGAGCTAAGACAGGCCTGTGTGCAATGTGTGCTATGGGTATCAGACAAGACTGTTTGTAATGGGTGCTGAGGGTTTCATGCAGTGCTGTTTGTAATGGGTACTGTGGGTCTCAGACAAGGCTGTTTGTAATGGGCACTGAGGGTCTCAGACAAGGCTGTTTGTAATGGGTGCTGTGGGTCTCAGACAGGGCTGTAAGTAATGGGTGCTGAGTGTCTCAGAGAGGGCTGGTTGCAATGGGAGCCGATGGTCTCAGTCAGTGTTGTTGGTAATTGGTGCTGTGGATCTCACACACGGTTCATTGTAATGGATGCTGTGGATCTCAGACAGGACTGTTTGCAGTGGGTGCTGTGGGCCTCAGACTCGGCTGTTTGCAATGGGTGTTGAGGGTCTCAGACAGGGCTGTTTGCAATGGGAACTGTGGGCTTCAGACTGGGCTGTTTGCAATGAGTGCTGACGGTGTCAAACAGGGCTGTTAGTAATGCATGCTGAGGGTCTCAGACAGGGCTGTTTCCAATGAGTACTCTGGGTCTCAGACAGGACCGTTTGTAATGTGTGCTGCGGGTCTCAGACAGGGATGTTTGCAAGGGTGCTGAGGGTGTCAGAGAGTTCTGTCTGCAATGGGTGCTGAGGGTCACAGACAGGGCTATCTGCAATGGGTGCAAAGTGTCTCAGACAGGGCTATTTGCAATGCATGCTCAGGAGCTCAGACATGGTTTTTTGCCATGGGTGCTGAGGGTCTCAGACAGCGCTGTTTGTAATGGGTGCTGAGGAACTCATACAAGGCTGTTTGCCATGGGTGCTGAGGCTCTCAGACAGGACCGTTTATAATGGGTGCTGTGGGTCTCAGACAGGGCTGTTTGCAATGGGTGCTCTGGGTCTCAGACAGGACCATTTGTAATGGGTGCTGTGGGTCTCAGACAGATCAATTTGTAATGGGTGCTGAGGGTATCAGACAGGGATGTTCGTATTGGTGCTGTGGGTCTCAGACACAGCTGTTTGTAATGGGTCCTGCAGGTCTCAGACAAGACTGTTTGTAATGGATCATGTGGGTCTCAGACAGGGCTGTTTGCATTGGGTGCTGACTGTCTCAGACTGGGCTCTTTGCAATGTGTGCTGAGGGCTCAGGCAGGGCTGCTTATAACAGGTGCTGTGAGTCTCAGAGAGGGCTGTTTGCAATGGATGCTGTGGGACTCAGACAGGGCCATTTGCAATGGGTGCTGTGGGTCTCAGACAAGGCTGCTGTGATGGGTGCAGAGGACAGGACTCTTTGGAATGGGTGCTGAAGGACTCAGACAGGGCTGTCTGCAATGGGTGCAGAGGGTCTCAGACAGGTCTGTTTGTAATGGATGCTGCAGTTCTCATACAGGTCTGTTTGTAACAGGTGCTGTGGGTCTCAGACAGGGCTGATTAGTAGGTGTTGTGGATCTCAGAGACGGCTGTTTGTAATGGATGCTGAGCGTCTCAGACCGGGCTGTCTGCAATGGGTGCTGAGTGTCTCAAACACCGCTGTTTGTAACGAGTGCTGTGGGTCTCAGACAGGGCTGCTCAGTAGGTGCTGTGGATCTCAGAGAGGGCTGTTTGCAATGGATGCTTAGGGTCTCAAACAGGTCTGTTTGCAATGGGTGCTGAGGGTCTCAGACAGGGCTGTTTCTAATGGGTGATGTGGGTCTCAGACAGGGCTGATTTTAATGGGTGCTGATGGTCTCAGACAGGGCAGTTTTAAATGGGTGCTGATGGTCTCAGACAGGGCTGTTTGCAATGGGTGCTGAAGGACTCAGACAGGGCTGTCTGCAATGGGTGCAGAGGGTCTCAGACAGGCCTCTTTGTAATAGATACTGTAGTTCTCAGACAGGACTGCTCAGTGTGTGCTGTGGATCTCAGAGAGGGCTGTTTGCAATGGATGCTGAGGGTCTCAGACCGGGCTGTCTGCAATGGGTGCTGAGTGTCTCAAATACCGCTGTATGTAACGGGTGCTGAGGGTGTCAGACAGGGCTGTTTGCAGTGGGTGCTGAGGGTGTCAGACAGGGCTGTTTTTAATGGGTGGTGTGGGCCTCAGACAGGGCTGTTTTTAATGGGTGCTGAGAGTCTCAGACAGGGCAGTTTGCAATGAGTGCTGAGGGCCTCAGACTCATCTGTTTGCAATGGCTGCTGAGGGTCTCATACAGGGCTGTTTGTAATGGGTGCTGTGGGTCTCAGACAGGGATGTTTGCAATGGGTGCTGTGGGTCTCAGACAGGGCTGTTTTTAATTGGTGGTGTAGGTCTCAGACAGTGCTGTTTGCAATGGGTGCAGAGGGCCTCAGACACGTCTGTTTGCAATAACTGCCGAGGGTCTCAGACAGGGCTGTGTGTAATGGGTGATGTTGATCTCGGACAGGGCTGTTTGCAATGAGTGCAGTGGATCACAGACAGGGCTGTTTGAAATGGAAGCTCTGTGTCTCAGACACAGCTGTTTGCAATGGGTGCTGAGGGTCTCAGACAGGGCTGTCTGCAATGGGTGCTGAGGGTCTCAGGCATGGCTGTTTGTAACAGGTGCTGAGGGTCTCAGGCACGGCTGTTTGTAACAGGCGCTGAGGGTCTCAGACGGGGCTGTTTGCAATGGGTGCTGAGGGTGTCAGACAGGGATGTTTGCAATGGGTGCAATGGGTCTCAGACAGGGCTGTTTTTAATAGATGCTGATGGTCTCAGACTTATCTGTCTGCAATGGGTGCTGAGGGCCTCAGACTTGTCTGTTTGCAATGCCTTCTGAGGGTCTCAGGCAGGGCTGTTTGTAATGGGTGATGTGGGTCTCAGACAGGGATGTTTGCAATGGGTGCTGAGGGTGTCAGAAAGGTCTCTTTGCAATGGGTGCTGAGGGTTACAGACAGGGCTATCTGCAATGGGTGCTAAGCATCTCAGATAGGGCTATTTGCAGTGCATGCTCAGGGGCTCAGACTTGGCTTTTTGCCATGGGTGCTGAGGGTCTCAGACAGGACCGTTTATAATGGGTGCTTTGGGTCTTAGACAGGGCTGTTTGCAGTGGGTGCTCTGGGTCTCAGACAGGACCATTTGTAATGGGTGCTGTGGGTCTCAGACAGATCAATTTGTAATGGGTGCTGAGGGTATCAGACAGGGATGTTCGTATTGGTGCTGTGGGTCTCAGACACAGCTGTTTGTAATGGGTCCTGCAGGTCTCAGACAAGACTGTTTGTAATGGATCATGTGGGTCTCAGACAGGGCTGTTTGTATTGGGTGCTGACTGTCTCAGGCAGGGCTGCTTATAACAGGTGCTGTGAGTTTCAGAGAGGGCTGTTTGCAATGGATGCTGAGGGACTCAGACAGGGCCATTTGCAATGGGTGCTGTGGGTCTCAGACAAGGCTGCTGTAATGGGTGCAGAGGACAGGGCTCATGGAATGGGTGCTGAAGGACTCAGACAGGGCTGTCTGCAATGGGTGCAGAGGGTCTCAGACAGGTCTGTTTGTAATGGATGCTGTAGTTCTCATACAGGTCTGTTTGTAACAGGTGCTGTGGGTCTCAGACAGGGCTGCTCAGTGGGTGCTGTGGATCTCAGAGATGGCTGTTTGTAATGGATGCTGCGGGTCTCAGAACAGGCTGTCTGCAATGGGTACTGAGTGTCTCAAACACCGCTGTTTGTAACGGGTGCTGAGGCTCTCAAACAGGTCTGTTTGCAATGGGTGCTGAGGGTCTCAGACAGGACCATTTGTAATGGTGCTGTGGGTCTCAGACAGATCAGTTTGTAATGGGTGCTGAGGGTGTCAGACAGGGATGTTTGTATTGGTGCTGTGGGTCTCAGACACAGCTGTTTGTAATGGGTCCTGCAGGTCTCAGACAGGCCTGTTTGCATTGGGTGCTGACTGTCTCAGACTGGGCTTTTTGCAATGTGTGCTGAGTGCTCAGGCAGGGCTGCTTATAACAGGTGCTGTGAGTCTCAGAGAGGGCTGTTTGCACTGGATGCTGAGGGACTCAGACAGGGCCGTTTGCAATGGGTGCTGTGGGTCTCAGACAAGGCTGCTGTAATGGGTGCAGAGGACAGGACTCATGGAATGGGTGCTGATGGTCTCAGACAGGGCTGTCTGCAATGGGTGCAGAGGGTCTCAGACAGGTCTGTTTGTAATGGATGCTGTAGTTCTCATACAGGTCTGTTTGTAACAGGTGCTGTTGATCTCAGACAGGGCTGCTCAGTGGGTGCTGTGGATCTCAGAGAGGGCTGTTTGTAATGGATGCTGAGGGTCTCAGACCGGGCTGTCTGCAATGGGTGCTGAGTGTCTCAAACACTGCTGTTTGTAACGGGTGCTGTAGTTCTCATACAGGTCTGTTTGTAACAGATGCTGTGGGTCTCAGACAGGGCTGCTCTGTGGGTGCTGTGGATCTCAGAGAAGGCTGTTTGTAACGGATGCTGAGGGTTTCAGACAGGGCTGTTTGCAATGTGTGCTTAGGGTCTCAAACAGGTCTGTTTGCAATGGGTGCTGAGGGTCTCAGACAGGACCATTTGTAATGGTGCTGTGGGTCTCAGACAGATCAGTTTGTAATGGGTGCTGAGGGTGTCAGACAGGGATGTTTGTATTGGTGCTGTGGGTCTCAGACACAGCTGTTTGTAATGGGTCCTGCAGGGCTCAGACAGGCCTGTTTGCATTGGGTGCTGACTGTCTCAGACTGGGCTTTTTGCAATGTGTGCTGAGTGCTCAGGCAGGGCTGCTTATAACAGGTGCTGTGAGTCTCAGAGAGGGCTGTTTGCACTGGATGCTGAGGGACTCAGACAGGGCCGTTTGCAATGGGTGCTGTGGGTCTCAGACAAGGCTGCTGTAATGGGTGCAGAGAACAGGACTCATGGAATGGGTGCTGATGGTCTCAGACAGGGCTGTCTGCAATGGGTGCAGAGGGTCTCAGACAGGTCTGTTTGTAATGGATGCTGTAGTTCTCATACAGGTCTGTTTGTAACAGGTGCTGTTGATCTCAGACAGGGCTGCTCAGTGGGTGCTGTGGATCTCAGAGAGGGCTGTTTGTAATGGATGCTGAGGGTCTCAGACCGGGCTGTCTGCAATGGGTGCTGAGTGTCTCAAACACTACTGTTTGTAACGGGTGCTGTAGTTCTCATGCAGGTCTGTTTGTAACAGATGCTGTGGGTCTCAGACAGGGCTGCTCTGTGGGTGCTGTGGATCTCAGAGAAGGCTGTTTGTAACGGATGCTGAGGGTTTCAGACAGGGCTGTTTGCAATGTGTGCTTAGGGTCTCAAACAGGTCTGTTTGCAATGGGTGCTGAGTGTCTCAGACAGGGCTGTTTCTAATGGGTGATGTGGGTCTCAGACAGGGCTGTTTTTAATGGATGATGTGGGTCTCAGACAGGGCTGTTTTAAATGGGTGCTGACGGTCTCAGACAGGGATGTTTGCAATGGGTGCTGAGGGCCTCAGACTCATCGGTTTGCAATGGCTGCTGAGGGTCTCAGACAGGACAGTTTGTAATGTCTGATGTGGGTCTCAGACAGGGATGTTTGCAATGGGTGCAGTGGGTCTCAGACAGGGCTGTTTTTAATGGGTGATGTGGGTCTCAGACAGGGATGTTTGCAATGGGTGCTGTGGGTCTCAGAATGGGCTGTTTTTAATGGGTGCTGAGGGTCTCAGACAGTGCTGTTTGCAATGGGCGCTGAGGGCCTCAGACAGGTCTGTTTGCAATGGCTGCTGAAGCTCTCAGACAGTGCTGTGGGTAATGGGTGATGTGGTTCTCAGACAGGGATCTTTGCAATGAGTGCAGTGGGCCGCAGACAGGGCTGTTTTTAATGGGTGATGTTGGTCTCGGACCGGGCTGTTTGCAATGGGTGCTGTGGGTCACAGACATGCCTGTTTGCAATGGGTGCTGAAGGTCTCAGAGATAGCTGTTTGCAATGGGTGTCGAGGGTCTGAGATACAGCTGTTTGCAATGGGTGCCGAGTGCCTGAGATACAGCTATTTGTAATGGGTGCTATTGGTCTCAGACAGGACTGTTTGTAATGGGTGCTGAGGGTATCGACAGGGATGTTTGTATCGGTGCTGTGGGTCTCAGACATAGCTGTTTGTAATGGGTCCTGCAGGTCTCAGACAAGACTGTTTGTAATGGATCATGTGGGTCTCAGACAGGGCTGTTTGTAATGGGTGCTGACAGTCTCAGACTGGGCTGTTTGCAATATGTGCCGAGGGCTCAGGCAGGGCTGTTTGTATTGGGTGCTGACAGTCTCAGACTGGGCTGTTTGCAATGTGTGCTGAGGGCTCAGGCAGGGCTGTTTGTATTGGGTGCTGACAGTCTCAGACTGGGCTGTTTGCAATGTGCGCCGAGGGCTCAGGCAGGGCTGCTTATAACAGGTGCTGTGAATCTCAGAGAGGGTTGTTTGCAATGGATGCTGAGGGTCTCAGACAAGTCTGCTGTAATGGGTGCAGAGGGTCTCAGACAGGGCTCTTTGGAATGGGTGCTGAAGGTCTCAGACAGGGCTGTCTGCAGTGGGTAAAAAGGGTCTCAGACAGGTCTGTTTGTAATGGATGCTGTAGTTCTCGTACAGGTCTGTTTGTATTGGGTGCTGAGGGTCTCCGACTGGACTGCAATTTGTGCTGAGGGCACAGGCAGGACTGTTTATAACAGGTGCTGTGGGTCTCAGACAGGGCTGTTTGAAATGGAAGCTCTGGGTCTCAGACACAGCTGTTTGCAATGGGTGCTGAGGGTCTCAGACAGGGCTGTCTGCAACGGGTGCTGAGGGTCTCAGGCAGGGCTGTTTGTAACAGGTGCTGAGAGTCTCAGACAGGGCTGTTTGCAATTAGTGCTGAGGGTCTCAGACAGGTCTGTTTGCAATGATTGCTGAGGGTCTCAGACAGGGCCGTTTGCAATGGGTGCTCAGGGTCTCACGCTGAACGAATTGCTATGGGTACTGAGGAGCTAAGACAGGGCTGTGTGCAATGTGTGCTATGGGTATCAGACAAGACTGTTTGTAATGGGTGCTGAGGGTTTCATGCAGTGCTGTTTGTAATGGGTACTGTGGGTCTCAGACAAGGCTGTTTGTAATGGGCACTGAGGGTCTCAGACAAGGCTGTTTGTAATGGGTGCTGTGGGTCTCAGACAGGGCTGTAAGTAATGGGTGCTGAGTGTCTCAGAGAGGGCTGGTTGCAATGGGAGCCGATGGTCTCAGTCAGTGTTGTTGGTAATTGGTGCTGTGGATCTCACACACGATTCATTGTAATGGATGCTGTGGATCTCAGACAGGACTGTTTGCAGTGGGTGCTGTGGGCCTCAGACTCGGCTGTTTGCAATGGGTGCTGAGGGTCTCAGACAGCGCTGTTTGTAATGGGTGCTGAGGAACTCATACAAGGCTGTTTGCCATGGGTGCTGAGGCTCTCAGACAGGACCGTTTATAATGGGTGCTGTGGGTCTCAGACAGGGCTGTTTGCAATGGGTGCTCTGGGTCTCAGACAGGACCATTTGTAATGGGTGCTGTGGGTCTCAGACAGATCAATTTGTAATGGGTGCTGAGGGTATCAGACAGGGATGTTCGTATTGGTGCTGTGGGTCTCAGACACAGCTGTTTGTAATGGGTCCTGCAGGTCTCAGACAAGACTGTTTGTAATGGATCATGTGGGTCTCAGACAGGGCTGTTTGCATTGGGTGCTGACTGTCTCAGACTGGGCTCTTTGCAATGTGTGCTGAGGGCTCAGGCAGGGCTGCTTATAACAGGTGCTGTGAGTCTCAGAGAGGGCTGTTTGCAATGGATACTGTGGGACTCAGACAGGGCCATTTGCAATGGGTGCTGTGGGTCTCAGACAAGGCTGCTGTGATGGGTGCAGAAGACAGGACACTTTGGAATGGGTGCTGAAGGACTCAGACAGGGCTGTCTGCAATGGGTGCAGAGGGTCTCAGACAGGTCTGTTTGTAATGGATGCTGCAGTTCTCATACAGGTCTGTTTGTAACAGGTACTGTGGGTCTCAGACAGGGCTGATCAGTGGGTGTTGTGGATCTCAGAGACGGCTGTTTGTAATGGATGCTGAGGGTCTCAGACCGGGCTGTCTGCAATGGGTGCTGAGTGTCTCAAACACCGCTGTTTGTAACGAGGGCTGTGGGTCTCAGACAGGGCTGCTCAGTAGGTGCTGTGGATCTCAGAGAGGGCTGTTTGCAATGGATGCTTAGGGTCTCAAACAGGTCTGTTTGCAATGGGTGCTGAGGGTCTCAGACAGGGCTGTTTCTAATGGGTGATGTGGGTCTCAGACAGGGCTGATTTTAATGGGTGGTGTTGGTCTCAGACAGGGCAGTTTTAAATGGGTGCTGATGGTCTCAGACAGGGCTGTTTGCAATGGCTGCTGAGGGTCTCAGACAGGGCTGTTTGTAATTGGTGATATGGGTCTCAGACAGGGATGTTTGCAGTGGGTGCGGTGGGTCTCAGACAGGGCTGTTTTTAATGGGTGATGTGGGTGTCAGACACGGATGTTTGCAATGTGTGCTGTGGGTCTCAGACAAGGCTGTTTTTAATGGGTGGTGTATGTCTCAGACAGGGCCGTTTTTAATGGGTGCTGTGGGTCTCAGACAGTGCTGTTTGCAGTGGGTGCTGAGGGCCTCAGACTCGTATGTTTGAATGGCTGCTGAGGGTCTCAGACAGTGCTGTGTATAATGGGTGATGTGGGTCTCAGACAGGGATGTTTGCAATGAGTGCAGTGGGTCTCAGACAGGGCTGTTTTTAATGGGTGATGTGGGTCTCGAACAGGGCTGTTTGCAATGGGTGCTGTGGGTCACAGACTTGCCTGTTTGCAATGGGTGCTGAAGGTGTCAGAGACAGCTGTTTGCAATGGGTGTTGAGGGTCTGAGATACAGCTGTTTGCAACGGGTGCCGAGTGCCTGAGATACAGCTTTTTGTAATGGGTGCTGTTGGACTCAGAGACAGCTATTTGTAATGGATGCTGATCATCTGAGACACAGCTGTTTGTAATGAGTGCTGTGGGTCTCAGAGACAGCTGTTTGTAATGGGTGCTGATTGTCTGAGACACAGCTGTTTGAAATGGGTGCTGACAGTCACAGGCAGGGCTGTTTGCAATGGGTTCTGAGGGTCTCAGACAGGGCTATTTGCAGTGCATGCTCAGGGGCTCAGACATTGCTTTTTGCCGTGGGTGCTGTGGGTCTCAGACTGGGCTGTTTGCAATGGGTGCCGAGGGCACAGGCAGGGCTGTTTATAACAGGTTCTGTGGGTCTCAGACAGGGCTGTTTGAAATGGATGCTCTGGGTCTCAGACACAGCTGTTTGCAATTTGTGCTGAGGGTCTCAGGCAGGGCTGTTTGTAACAGGTGCTGAGAGTCTCAGACAGGGCTGTCTGCAACGGGTGCTGAATGTCTCAGACAAGGCCATTTGCAATGGGTGCTCGGGGTCTCATGCTGAACGAATTGCTATGGGTACTGAGGGTCTCAGACAGGGCTGTGTGCAATGTGTGCTGAGGGTCTCAGACAAGACTGTTTGTAATGGGTGCTGAGGGTTTCCTGCAGTGCTGTTTGTAATGGGTACTGTGGGTCTCAGAAAAGGCTGTTTGTAATGGGCACTGAGAGTCTCAGACAAGGCTGTTTGTAATGGGTGCTGTGGGTCTCAGACAGGGCTGTAAGTAATGGGTGCTGAGTTTCTCAGAGTGGGCTGGTTGCAATGGGAGCCGATGGTCTCAGACAGTGTTGTTTGTAATTGGTGCTCTGGATCTCACACACGGCTCATTGTAATGGATGCTGTGGGTCTCAGACAGGACTGTTTGTAATGGGTCCTGTGGGCCTCAGACTCGGCTGTTTGCAATGGGTGCTGAGGGTCTCAGACAGGGCTGTTTGCAATGGGTACTGTGGGCCTCAGACTGGGCTGTTTGCAATGAGTGCAGAGGGTATCAAACAGGGCTGTTTGTAATGCATGCTGAGGGTCTCAGACAGGGCTGTTTCCAATGAGTACTCTGGGTCTCAGACAGAACCATTTGAAATGGCTGCTCGAGGTCTCAGGTCTGTTTGTAACGGCTGCTGAGGGTATTAGACAGTGCTGTTTGTATTGGTGCTATGGTTCTCAGACACAGCTGTTTGTAGTGGGTCTTGCGGTCTCAGACAATGCTGTTTGTGATGGGTCCTGTGGTTCTCAGCCAGGGCTGTTTGTATTGGGTGCTGAGGGTGTCAGAAAGTGCTGTTTGCAATGGGTGCTGTGGGTCTCAGAGACAGCTGTTTGCAATGGGTGCCAAGGGTCTGAGATACAGCTGTTTGTAATGGGTGCTGTTTGTCTCAGAGACAGCTGTTTGTAATGGGTGCTGATCGTCTGAGACACAGGTTTGTAATGGGTGCTGACGGTCACAGGCAGGGCTGTTTGCAATGGATGCTGAGGGTCTCAGACAGGGCTATTTGCAATGCGTGCTCAGGGGCTCAGACATTGCTTTTTGCCATGACTGCTGAGGGTCTCAGACAGCACTGTTTCTAATGGGTGCTGAGGAACTCATACAAGGCTGTTTGCAATGGGTGCCGAGGCTCTCAGACAGGGCTGTTTGCAATGGGTGCAGTGGGTCTCAGACAGGGCTGTTGCAATGTGTGCTGAGGTCTCAGTCTGAACCATTCGCAATGTGTGCTGTGGGTCTCAGAGCGGGCTGTTTGCAATGGGAGCTGTGGATCTCAGACAGAACTGTTTGTAATGGGTGCTGAGGATATCAGTCAGGGCTGTTTGTAATGGGTGCTGAGGGTATCAGACAGGGCTGTCTGAAATGGCTGCAGATGTTCTCACACAAGGCTGTTTGTAATGGGTCATGTGGGTCTCAGACAGGCCTGTTTGCATTGGGTGCTGACTGTCTCAGACTGGGCTCTTTGCAATGTGTGCTGAGGGCTCAGGCAGGGCTGCTTATAACAGGTGCTGTGAGTCTCAGAGAGGGCTGTTTGCACTGGATGCTGAGGGACTCAGACAGGGCCGTTTGCAATGGGTGCTGTGGGTCTCAGACAAGGCTGCTGTAATGGGTGCAGAGGACAGGACTCATGGAATGGGTGCTGATGGTCTCAGACAGGGCTGTCTGCAATGGGTGCAGAGGGTCTCAGACAGGTCTGTTTTGAATGGATGCTGTAGTTCTCATACAGGTCTGTTTGTAACAGGTGCTGTTGATCTCAGACAGGGCTGCTCAGTGGGTGCTGTGGATCTCAGAGACGGCTGTTTGTAATGGATGCTGAGGGTCTCAGACCGGGCTGTCTGCAATGGGTGCTGAGTGTCTCGAACACCGCTGTTTGTAACGGGTGCTGTGGGTCTCATACAGGTCTGTTTGTAACAGATGCTGTGGGTCTCAGACAGGGCTGCTCAGTGGGTGCTGTGGATCTCAGAGAAGGCTGTTTGTAACGGATGCTGAGGGTCTCAGACAGGGCTGTTTGCAATGTGTGCTTAGGGTCTCAAACAGGTCTGTTTGCAATGGGTGCTGAGTGTCTCAGACAGGGCTGTTTCTAATGGGTGATGTGGGTCTCAGACAGGGCTGTTTTTAATGGATGATGTGGGTCTCAGACAGGGCTGTTTTTAATGGATGATGTGGGTCTCAGACAGGGCTGTTTTAAATGGGTGCTGACGGTCTCAGACAGGGATGTTTGCAATGGGTGCTGAGGGCCTCAGACTCATCGGTTTGCAATGGCTGCTGAGGGTCTCAGACAGGACTGTTTGTAATGTGTGATGTGGGTCTCAGACAGGGATGTTTGCAATGGGTGCAGTGGGTCTCAGACAGGGCTGTTTTTAATGGGTGATGTGGGTCTCAGACAGGGATGTTTGCAATGGGTGCTGTGGGTCTCAGAATGGGCTGTTTTTATTGGGTGCTGAGGGTCTCAGACAGTGCTGTTTGCAATGGGCGCTGAGGGCCTCAGACAGGTCTGTTTGCAATGGCTGCTGAAGCTCTCAGACAGTGCTGTGGGTAATGGGTGATGTGGTTCTCAGACAGGGATCTTTGCAATGAGTGCAGTGGGCCGCAGACAGGGCTGTTTTTAATGGGTGATGTTGGTCTCGGACCGGGCTGTTTGCAATGGGTGCTGTGGGTCACAGACATGCCTGTTTGCAATGGGTGTTGAAGGTCTCAGAGATAGCTGTTTGCAATGGGTGTCGAGGGTCTGAGATACAGCTGTTTGCAATGGGTGCCGAGTGCCTGAGATACAGCTATTTGTAATGGGTGCTATTGGTCTCAGACAGGTCTGTTTGTAATGGGTGCTGAGGGTATCAACAGGGATGTTTGTATCGGTGCTGTGGGTCTCAGACATAGCTGTTTGTAATGGGTCCTGCAGGTCTCAGACAAGACTGTTTGTAATGGATCATGTGGGTCTCAGACAGGGCTGTTTGTAATGGGTGCTGACAGTCTCAGACTGGGCTGTTTGCAATATGTGCCGAGGGCTCAGGCAGGGCTGTTTGTATTGGGTGCTGACAGTCTCAGACTGGGTTGTTTGCAATGTGTGCTGAGGGCTCAGGCAGGGCTGTTTGTATTGGGTGCTGACAGTCTCAGACTGGGCTGTTTGCAATGTGCGCCGAGGGCTCAGGCAGGGCTGCTTATAACAGGTGCTGTGAATCTCAGAGAGGGTTGTTTGCAATGGATGCTGAGGGTCTCAGACAAGTCTGCTGTAATGGGTGCAGAGGGTCTCAGACAGGGCTCTTTGGAATGGGTGCTGAAGGTCTCAGACAGGGCTGTCTGCAGTGGGTAAAAAGGGTCTCAGACAGGTCTGTTTGTAATGGATGCTGTAGTTCTCGTACAGGTCTGTTTGTATTGGGTGCTGAGGGTCTCCGACTGGACTGCAATTTGTGCTGAGGGCACAGGCAGGACTGTTTATAACAGGTGCTGTGGGTCTCAGACAGGGCTGTTTGAAATGGAAGCTCTGGGTCTCAGACACAGCTGTTTGCAATGGGTGCTGAGGGTCTCAGACAGGGCTGTCTGCAACGGGTGCTGAGGGTCTCAGGCAGGGCTGTTTGTAACAGGTGCTGAGAGTCTCAGACAGGGCTGTTTGCAATTAGTGCTGAGGGTCTCAGACAGGTCTGTTTGCAATGATTGCTGAGGGTCTCAGACAGGGCCGTTTGCAATGGGTGCTCGGGGTCTCACGCTGAACAAATTGCTATGGGTACTGAGGAGCTAAGACAGGGCTGTGTGCAATGTGTGCTATGGGTATCAGACAAGACTGTTTGTAATGGGTGCTGAGGGTTTCATGCAGTGCTGTTTGTAATGGGTACTGTGGGTCTCAGACAAGGCTGTTTGTAATGGGCACTGAGGGTCTCAGACAAGGCTGTTTGTAATGGGTGCTGTGGGTCTCAGACAGGGCTGTAAGTAATGGGTGCTGAGTGTCTCAGAGAGGGCTGGTTGCAATGGGAGCCGATGGTCTCAGTCAGTGTTGTTGGTAATTGGTGCTGTGGATCTCACACACGGTTCATTGTAATGGATGCTGTGGATCTCAGACAGGACTGTTTGCAGTGGGTGCTGTGGGCCTCAGACTCGGCTGTTTGCAATGGGTGCTGAGGGTCTCAGACAGGGCTGTTTGCAATGGGAACTGTGGGCTTCAGACTGGGCTGTTTGCAATGAGTGCTGACGGTGTCAAACAGGGCTGTTAGTAATGCATGCTGAGGGTCTCAGACAGGGCTGTTTCCAATGAGTACTCTGGGTCTCAGACAGGACCGTTTGTAATGTGTGCTGCGGGTCTCAGACAGGGATGTTTGCAATGGTGCTGAGGGTGTCAGAGAGGTCTGTCTGCAATGGGTGCTGAGGGTCACAGACAGGGCTATCTGCAATGGGTGCAAAGTGTCTCAGACAGGGCTATTTGCAATGCATGCTCAGGAGCTCAGACATGGTTTTTTGCCATGGGTGCTGAGGGTCTCAGACAGCGCTGTTTGTAATGGGTGCTGAGGAACTCATACAAGGCTGTTTGCCATGGGTGCTGAGGCTCTCAGACAGGACCGTTTATAATGGGTGCTGTGGGTCTCAGACAGGGCTGTTTGCAATGGGTGCTCTGGGTCTCAGACAGGACCATTTGTAATAGGTGCTGTGGGTCTCAGACAGATCAATTTGTAATGGGTGCTGAGGGTATCAGACAGGGATGTTCGTATTGGTGCTGTGGGTCTCAGACTCAGCTGTTTGTAATGGGTCCTGCAGGTCTCAGACAAGACTGTTTGTAATGGATCATGTGGGTCTCAGACAGGGCTGTTTGCATTGGGTGCTGACTGTCTCAGACTGGGCTCTTTGCAATGTGTGCTGAGGGCTCAGGCAGGGCTGCTTATAACAGGTGCTGTGAGTCTCAGAGAGGGCTGTTTGCAATGGATGCTGTGGGACTCAGACAGGGCCATTTGCAATGGGTGCTGTGGGTCTCAGACAAGGCTGCTGTGATGGGTGCAGAGGACAGGACTCTTTGGAATGGGTGCTGAAGGACTCAGACAGGGCTGTCTGCAATGGGTGCAGAGGGTCTCAGACAGGTCTGTTTGTAATGGATGCTGCAGTTCTCATACAGGTCTGTTTGTAACAGGTGCTGTGGGTCTCAGACATGGCTGATTAGTAGGTGTTGTGGATCTCAGAGACGGCTGTTTGTAATGGATGCTGAGCGTCTCAGACCGGGCTGTCTGCAATGGGTGCTGAGTGTCTCAAACACCGCTGTTTGTAACGAGTGCTGTGGGTCTCAGACAGGGCTGCTCAGTAGGTGCTGTGGATCTCAGAGAGGGCTGTTTGCAATGGATGCTTAGGGTCTCAAACAGGTCTGTTTGCAATGGGTGCTGAGGGTCTCAGACAGGGCTGTTTCTAATGGGTGATGTGGGTCTCAGACAGGGCTGATTTTAATGGGTGCTGATGGTCTCAGACAGGGCAGTTTTAAATGGGTGCTGATGGTCTCAGACAGGGCTGTTTGCAATGGCTGCTGAGGGTCTCAGACAGGGCTGTTTGTAATTGGTGATATGGGTCTCAGACAGGGATGTTTGCAATGGGTGCAGTGGGTCTCAGACAGGGCTGTTTCTAATGGGTGATGTGGGTGTCAGACACGGATGTTTGCAATGTGTGCTGTGGGTCTCAGACAGGGCTGTTTTTAATGGATGATGTGGGTCTCAGACAGGGCTGTTTTAAATGGCTGCTGACGGTCTCAGACAGGGATGTTTGCAATGTGTGCTGAGGGCCTCAGACTCATCGGTTTGCAATGGCTGCTGAGGGTCTCAGACAGGACTGTTTGTAATGTGTGATGTGGGTCTCAGACAGGGATGTTTGCAATGGGTGCAGTGGGTCTCAGACAGGGCTGTTTTTAATGGGTGATGTGGGTCTCAGACAGGGATGTTTGCAATGGGTGCTGTGGGTCTCAGAATGGGCTGTTTTTAATGGGTGCTGAGGGTCTCAGACAGTGCTGTTTGCAATGGGCGCTGAGGGCCTCAGACAGGTCTGTTTGCAATGGCTGCTGAAGCTCTCAGACAGTGCTGTGGGTAATGGGTGATGTGGTTCTCAGACAGGGATCTTTGCAATGAGTGCAGTGGGCCGCAGACAGGGCTGTTTTTAATGGGTGATGTTGGTCTCGGACCGGGCTGTTTGCAATGGGTGCTGTGGGTCACAGACATGCCTGTTTGCAATGGGTGCTGAAGGTCTCAGAGATAGCTGTTTGCAATGGGTGTCGAGGGTCTGAGATACAGCTGTTTGCAATGGGTGCCGAGTGCCTGAGATACAGCTATTTGTAATGGGTGCTATTGGTCTCAGACAGGTCTGTTTGTAATGGGTGCTGAGGGTATCGACAGGGATGTTTGTATCGGTGCTGTGGGTCTCAGACATAGCTGTTTGTAATGGGTCCTGCAGGTCTCAGACAAGACTGTTTGTAATGGATCATGTGGGTCTCAGACAGGGCTGTTTGTAATGGGTGCTGACAGTCTCAGACTGGGCTGTTTGCAATATGTGCCGAGGGCTCAGGCAGGGCTGTTTGTATTGGGTGCTGACAGTCTCAGACTGGGCTGTTTGCAATGTGTGCTGAGGGCTCAGGCAGGGCTGTTTGTATTGGGTGCTGACAGTCTCAGACTGGGCTGTTTGCAATGTGCGCCGAGGGCTCAGGCAGGGCTGCTTATAACAGGTGCTGTGAATCTCAGAGAGGGTTGTTTGCAATGGATGCTGAGGGTCTCAGACAAGTCTGCTGTAATGGGTGCAGAGGGTCTCAGACAGGGCTCTTTGGAATGGGTGCTGAAGGTCTCAGACAGGGCTGTCTGCAGTGGGTAAAAAGGGTCTCAGACAGGTCTGTTTGTAATGGATGCTGTAGTTCTCGTACAGGTCTGTTTGTATTGGGTGCTGAGGGTCTCCGACTGGACTGCAATTTGTGCTGAGGGCACAGGCAGGACTGTTTATAACAGGTGCTGTGGGTCTCAGACAGGGCTGTTTGAAATGGAAGCTCTGGGTCTCAGACACAGCTGTTTGCAATGGGTGCTGAGGGTCTCAGACAGGGCTGTCTGCAACGGGTGCTGAGGGTCTCAGGCAGGGCTGTTTGTAACAGGTGCTGAGAGTCTCAGACAGGGCTGTTTGCAATCAGTGCTGAGGGTCTCAGACAGGTCTGTTTGCAATGATTGCTGAGGGTCTCAGACAGGGCCGTTTGCAATGGGTGCTCGGGGTCTCACGCTGAACAAATTGCTATGGGTACTGAGGAGCTAAGACAGGCCTGTGTGCAATGTGTGCTATGGGTATCAGACAAGACTGTTTGTAATGGGTGCTGAGGGTTTCATGCAGTGCTGTTTGTAATGGGTACTGTGGGTCTCAGACAAGGCTGTTTGTAATGGGCACTGAGGGTCTCAGACAAGGCTGTTTGTAATGGGTGCTGTGGGTCTCAGACAGGGCTGTAAGTAATGGGTGCTGAGTGTCTCAGAGAGGGCTGGTTGCAATGGGAGCCGATGGTCTCAGTCAGTGTTGTTGGTAATTGGTGCTGTGGATCTCACACACGGTACATTGTAATGGATGCTGTGGATCTCAGACAGGACTGTTTGCAGTGGGTGCTGTGGGCCTCAGACTCGGCTGTTTGCAATGGGTGTTGAGGGTCTCAGACAGGGCTGTTTGCAATGGGAACTGTGGGCTTCAGACTGGGCTGTTTGCAATGAGTGCTGACGGTGTCAAACAGGGCTGTTAGTAATGCATGCTGAGGGTCTCAGACAGGGCTGTTTCCAATGAGTACTCTGGGTCTCAGACAGGACCGTTTGTAATGTGTGCTGCGGGTCTCAGACAGGGATGTTTGCAAGGGTGCTGAGGGTGTCAGAGAGTTCTGTCTGCAATGGGTGCTGAGGGTCACAGACAGGGCTATCTGCAATGGGTGCAAAGTGTCTCAGACAGGGCTATTTGCAATGCATGCTCAGGAGCTCAGACATGGTTTTTTGCCATGGGTGCTGAGGGTCTCAGACAGCGCTGTTTGTAATGGGTGCTGAGGAACTCATACAAGGCTGTTTGCCATGGGTGCTGAGGCTCTCAGACAGGACCGTTTATAATGGGTGCTGTGGGTCTCAGACAGGGCTGTTTGCAATGGGTGCTCTGGGTCTCAGACAGGACCATTTGTAATGGGTGCTGTGGGTCTCAGACAGATCAATTTGTAATGGGTGCTGAGGGTATCAGACAGGGATGTTCGTATTGGTGCTGTGGGTCTCAGACACAGCTGTTTGTAATGGGTCCTGCAGGTCTCAGACAAGACTGTTTGTAATGGATCATGTGGGTCTCAGACAGGGCTGTTTGCATTGGGTGCTGACTGTCTCAGACTGGGCTCTTTGCAATGTGTGCTGAGGGCTCAGGCAGGGCTGCTTATAACAGGTGCTGTGAGTCTCAGAGAGGGCTGTTTGCAATGGATGCTGTGGGACTCAGACAGGGCCATTTGCAATGGGTGCTGTGGGTCTCAGACAAGGCTGCTGTGATGGGTGCAGAGGACAGGACTCTTTGGAATGGGTGCTGAAGGACTCAGACAGGGCTGTCTGCAATGGGTGCAGAGGGTCTCAGACAGGTCTGTTTGTAATGGATGCTGTAGTTCTCATACAGGTCTGTTTGTAACAGGTGCTGTGGGTCTCAGACAGGGCTGATTAGTGGGTGTTGTGGATCTCAGAGACGGCTGTTTGTAATGGATGCTGAGGGTCTCAGACCGGGCTGTCTGCAATGGGTGCTGAGTGTCTCAAACACCGCTGTTTGTAACGAGGGCTGTGGGTCTCAGACAGGGCTGCTCAGTAGGTGCTGTGGATCTCAGAGAGGGCTGTTTGCAATGGATGCTTAGGGTCTCAAACAGGTCTGTTTGCAATGGGTGCTGAGGGTCTCAGACAGGGCTGTTTCTAATGGGTGATGTGGGTCTCAGACAGGGCTGATTTTAATGGGTGGTGTTGGTCTCAGACAGGGCAGTTTTAAATGGGTGCTGATGGTCTCAGACAGGGCTGTTTGCAATGGCTGCTGAGGGTCTCAGACAGGGCTTTTTGTAATTGGTGATATGGGTCTCAGACAGGGATGTTTGCAGTGGGTGCAGTGGGTCTCAGACAGGGCTGTTTTTAATGGGTGATGTGGGTGTCAGACACGGATGTTTGCAATGTGTGCTGTGGGTCTCAGACAAGGCTGTTTTTAATGGGTGGTGTATGTCTCAGACAGGGCCGTTTTTAATGGGTGCTGTGGGTCTCAGACAGTGCTGTTTGCAGTGGGTGCTGAGGGCCTCAGACTCGTATGTTTGAATGGCTGCTGAGGGTCTCAGACAGTGCTGTGTATAATGGGTGATGTGGGTCTCAGACAGGGATGTTTGCAATGAGTGCAGTGGGTCTCAGACAGAGCTGTTTTTAATGGGTGATGTGGGTCTCGAACAGGGCTGTTTGCAATGGGTGCTGTGGGTCACAGACTTGCCTGTTTGCAATGGGTGCTGAAGGTGTCAGAGACAGCTGTTTGCAATGGGTGTTGAGGGTCTGAGATACAGCTGTTTGCAATGGGTGCCGAGTGCCTGAGATACAGCTTTTTGTAATGGGTGCTGTTGGACTCAGAGACAGCTATTTGTAATGGATGCTGATCATCTGAGACACAGCTGTTTGTAATGAGTGCTGTGGGTCTCAGAGACAGCTGTTTGTAATGGGTGCTGATTGTCTGAGACACAGCTGTTTGAAATGGGTGCTGACAGTCACAGGCAGGGCTGTTTGCAATGGGTTCTGAGGGTCTCAGACAGGGCTATTTGCAGTGCATGCTCAGGGGCTCAGACATTGCTTTTTGCCGTGGGTGCTGTGGGTCTCAGACTGGGCTGTTTGCAATGGGTGCCGAGGGCACAGGCAGGGCTGTTTATAACAGGTTCTGTGGGTCTCAGACAGGGCTGTTTGAAATGGATGCTCTGGGTCTCAGACACAGCTGTTTGCAATTTGTGCTGAGGGTCTCAGGCAGGGCTGTTTGTAACAGGTGCTGAGAGTCTCAGACAGGGCTGTCTGCAACGGGTGCTGAATGTCTCAGACAAGGCCATTTGCAATGGGTGCTCGGGGTCTCATGCTGAACGAATCGCTATGGGTACTGAGGGTCTCAGACAGGGCTGTGTGCAATGTGTGCTGAGGGTCTCAGACAAGACTGTTTGTAATGGGTGCTGAGGGTTTCCTGCAGTGCTGTTTGTAATGGGTACTGTGGGTCTCAGAAAAGGCTGTTTGTAATGGGCACTGAGAGTCTCAGACAAGGCTGTTTGTAATGGGTGCTGTGGGTCTCAGACAGGGCTGTAAGTAATGGGTGCTGAGTTTCTCAGAGTGGGCTGGTTGCAATGGGAGCCGATGGTCTCAGACAGTGTTGTTTGTAATAGGTGCTCTGGATCTCACACACGGCTCATTGTAATGGATGCTGTGGGTCTCAGGCAGGACTGTTTGTAATGGGTCCTGTGGGCCTCAGACTCGGCTGTTTGCAATGGGTGCTGAGGGTCTCAGACAGGGCTGTTTGCAATGGGTACTGTGGGCCTCAGACTGGGCTGTTTGCAATGAGTGCAGAGGGTATCAAACAGGGCTGTTTGTAATGCATGCTGAGGGTCTCAGACAGGGCTGTTTCCAATGAGTACTCTGGGTCTCAGACAGAACCATTTGAAACGGCTGCTCGAGGTCTCAGGTCTGTTTGTAACGGCTGCTGAGGGTATTAGACAGTGCTGTTTGTATTGGTGCTATGGTTCTCAGACACAGCTGTTTGTAATGGGTCTTGCGGTCTCAGACAATGCTGTTTGTGATGGGTCCTGTGGTTCTCAGCCAGGCCTGTTTGTATTGGGTGCTGAGGGTGTCAGAAAGTGCTGTTTGCAATGGGTGCTGTGGGTCTCAGAGACAGCTGTTTGCAATGGGTGCCAAGGGTCTGAGATACAGCTGTTTGTAATGGGTGCTGTTTGTCTCAGGGACAGCTGTTTGTAATGGGTGCTGATCGTCTGAGACACAGGTTTGTAATGGGTGCTGACGGTCACAGGCAGGGCTGTTTGCAATGGATGCTGAGGGTCTCAGACAGGGCTATTTGCAATGCGTGCTCAGGGGCTCAGACAGCACTGTTTCTAATGGGTGCTGAGGAACTCATACAAGGCTGTTTGCAATGGGTGCAGTGGGTCTCAGACAGGGCTGTTGCAATGTGTGCTGAGGTCTCAGTCTGAACCATTCGCAATGGGTGCTGTGGGTCTCAGAGCGGGCTGTTTGCAATGGGAGCTGTGGATCTCAGACAGAACTGTTTGTAATGGGTGCTGAGGATATCAGTCAGGGCTGTTTGTAATGGGTGCTGAGGGTATCAGACAGGGCTGTCTGAAATGGCTGCAGATGTTCTCACACAAGGCTGTTTGTAATGGGTCATGTGGGTCTTAGGGCTATTTGTATTGGGTGCTGAGGGTCTCAGACAGGGCTGTCTGAAATGGCTGCAGATGGTCTCACACAAGGCTGTTTGTAATGGGTCATGTGGGTCTTAGACAGGGCTGTTTGTATTGGGTGCTGAGGATATCAGACAGGGCTGTCTGCAATGGGTGCAGAGGGTCTCAGACAGGCCCCTTTGTAATAGATGCTGTAGTTCTCAGACAGGTCTGTTTGTAATGGGTGCTGTGGGTCTCAGACAGGACTGCTCAATGTGTGCTGTGGATCTCAGAGAGGGCTGTTTGCAATGGATGCTGAGGGTCTCAGACCGGGCTGTCTGCAATGGGTGCTGAGTGTCTCAAACACCGCTGTATGTAACGGGTGATGATGGTGTCAGACAGGGCTGTTTGCAGTGGGTGCTGAGGGTCTCAGACAGGGCTGTTTTTAATGGGTGGTGTGGGCCTCAGACAGGGCTGTTTTTAATGGGTGCTGAGGGTCTCAGACAGGGCTGTTTGCAATGAGTGCTAAGGGCCTCAGACTCGCCTGTTTGCAATGGCTGCTGAGGGTCTCATACAGGGCTGTTTGTAATGGGTGCTGTGGGTCTCAGACAGGGATGTTTGCAATGGGTGCTGTGGGTCTCAGACAGGGCTGTTTTTAATTGGTGGTGCAGGTCTCAGACATGGCTCTTTTTAATGCGTGCTGACGGTCTCAGACAGTGCTGTTTGCAATGGCTGTCGAGGGTCTCAGACAGGGCTGTGTGTAATGGGTGATGAGGGTCTCAGATGGGGATGTTTGCAATGAGTGCAGTGGCTCTCAGACAAGGCTGTTTTTAATGGGTGATGTTGATCTCGGACAGGGCTGTTTGCAATGGGTGCTGAGGTTCTCAGACAGAGCTGTCTGCAATGGGTGCTGAGGGTCTCAGGCACGGCTGTTTGTAACAGGTACTGAGGGTCTCAGGCACGGCTGTTTGTAACAGGTGCTGAGGGTCTCAGACATGGCTGTTTGTAATGGGTGCTGAGGGTGTCAGACAGGGATGTTTGCAATGGGTGCAATGGGTCTCAGACAGGGCTGTTTTTAATAGGTGCTGATGGTTCAGAGTTATCTGTTTGCAATGGGTGCTGAGGGCCTCAGACTTGTCTGTTTGCAATGCCTTCTGAGGGTCTCAGACAGGGCTGTTTGTAATGGGTGATGTGGGTCTCAGACAGGAATGTTTGCAATGAGTGCAGTGGGTCTCAGACAGGGCTGTTTTTAATGGGTGATGTGGGTCTCGGACAGGGCTGTTTTTAATGGGTGATGTTGGTCTCGAACAGGGCTGATTGCAATTGGTGCTGTGGATCACAGACTTGCCTGTTTGCAATGGGTGCAGTGGGTCTCAGACAGGGCTGTTGCAATGTGTGCTGAGGTCTCAGTCTGAACCATTCGCAATGGGTGCTGTGGGTCTCAGAGCGGGCTGTTTGCAA
The DNA here is from genome assembly GCA_026770705.1 of Isurus oxyrinchus. NCBI lineage: Eukaryota > Metazoa > Chordata > Chondrichthyes > Lamniformes > Lamnidae > Isurus > Isurus oxyrinchus. The sequence continues at coordinate 119,930,865 of JANJGN010000002.1, read as the reverse complement.
TGGGAGCTGTGGATCTCAGACAGAACTGTTTGTAATGGGTGCTGAGGATATCAGTCAGGGCTGTTTGTAATGGGTGCTGAGGGTATCAGACAGGGCTGTCTGAAATGGCTGCAGATGGTCTCACACAAGGCTGTTTGTAATGGGTCATGTGGGTCTTAGACAGGGCTGTTTGTATTGGGTGCTGAGGATATCAGACAGGGCTGTCTGCAATGGGTGCAGAGGGTCTCAGACAGGCCCCTTTGTAATAGATGCTGTAGTTCTCAGACAGGTCTGTTTGTAATGGGTGCTGTGGGTCTCAGACAGGACTGCTCAATGTGTGCTGTGGATCTCAGAGAGGGCTGTTTGCAATGGATGCTGAGGGTCTCAGACCGGGCTGTCTGCAATGGGTGCTGAGTGTCTCAAACACCGCTGTATGTAACGGGTGATGATGGTGTCAGACAGGGCTGTTTGCAGTGGGTGCTGAGGGTCTCAGACAGGGCTGTTTTTAATGGGTGGTGTGGGCCTCAGACAGGGCTGTTTTTAATGGGTGCTGAGGGTCTCAGACAGGGCTGTTTGCAATGAGTGCTAAGGGCCTCAGACTCGCCTGTTTGCAATGGCTGCTGAGGGTCTCATACAGGGCTGTTTGTAATGGGTGCTGTGGGTCTCAGACAGGGATGTTTGCAATGGGTGCTGTGGGTCTCAGACAGGGCTGTTTTTAATTGGTGGTGCAGGTCTCAGACATGGCTCTTTTTAATGCGTGCTGACGGTCTCAGACAGTGCTGTTTGCAATGGCTGTCGAGGGTCTCAGACAGGGCTGTGTGTAATGGGTGATGAGGGTCTCAGATGGGGATGTTTGCAATGAGTGCAGTGGCTCTCAGACAAGGCTGTTTTTAATGGGTGATGTTGATCTCGGACAGGGCTGTTTGCAATGGGTGCTGAGGTTCTCAGACAGAGCTGTCTGCAATGGGTGCTGAGGGTCTCAGGCACGGCTGTTTGTAACAGGTACTGAGGGTCTCAGGCACGGCTGTTTGTAACAGGTGCTGAGGGTCTCAGACATGGCTGTTTGTAATGGGTGCTGAGGGTGTCAGACAGGGATGTTTGCAATGGGTGCAATGGGTCTCAGACAGGGCTGTTTTTAATAGGTGCTGATGGTTCAGAGTTATCTGTTTGCAATGGGTGCTGAGGGCCTCAGACTTGTCTGTTTGCAATGCCTTCTGAGGGTCTCAGACAGGGCTGTTTGTAATGGGTGATGTGGGTCTCAGACAGGAATGTTTGCAATGAGTGCAGTGGGTCTCAGACAGGGCTGTTTTTAATGGGTGATGTGGGTCTCGGACAGGGCTGTTTTTAATGGGTGATGTTGGTCTCGAACAGGGCTGATTGCAATTGGTGCTGTGGATCACAGACTTGCCTGTTTGCAATGGGTGCAGTGGGTCTCAGACAGGGCTGTTGCAATGTGTGCTGAGGTCTCAGTCTGAACCATTCGCAATGGGTGCTGTGGGTCTCAGAGCGGGCTGTTTGCAATGGGAGCTGTGGATCTCAGACAGAACTGTTTGTAATGGGTGCTGAGGATATCAGTCAGGGCTGTTTGTAATGGGTGCTGAGGGTATCAGACAGGGCTGTCTGAAATGGCTGCAGATGGTCTCACACAAGGCTGTTTGTAATGGGTCATGTGGGTCTTAGACAGGGCTGTTTGTATTGGGTGCTGAGGATATCAGACAGGGCTGTCTGCAATGGGTGCAGAGGGTCTCAGACAGGCCCCTTTGTAATAGATGCTGTAGTTCTCAGACAGGTCTGTTTGTAATGGGTGCTGTGGGTCTCAGACAGGACTGCTCAATGTGTGCTGTGGATCTCAGAGAGGGCTGTTTGCAATGGATGCTGAGGGTCTCAGACCGGGCTGTCTGCAATGGGTGCTGAGTGTCTCAAACACCGCTGTATGTAACGGGTGATGATGGTGTCAGACAGGGCTGTTTGCAGTGGGTGCTGAGGGTCTCAGACAGGGCTGTTTTTAATGGGTGGTGTGGGCCTCAGACAGGGCTGTTTTTAATGGGTGCTGAGGGTCTCAGACAGGGCTGTTTGCAATGAGTGCTAAGGGCCTCAGACTCGCCTGTTTGCAATGGCTGCTGAGGGTCTCATACAGGGCTGTTTGTAATGGGTGCTGTGGGTCTCAGACAGGGATGTTTGCAATGGGTGCTGTGGGTCTCAGACAGGGCTGTTTTTAATTGGTGGTGCAGGTCTCAGACATGGCTCTTTTTAATGCGTGCTGACGGTCTCAGACAGTGCTGTTTGCAATGGCTGTCGAGGGTCTCAGACAGGGCTGTGTGTAATGGGTGATGAGGGTCTCAGATGGGGATGTTTGCAATGAGTGCAGTGGCTCTCAGACAAGGCTGTTTTTAATGGGTGATGTTGATCTCGGACAGGGCTGTTTGCAATGGGTGCTGAGGTTCTCAGACAGAGCTGTCTGCAATGGGTGCTGAGGGTCTCAGGCACGGCTGTTTGTAACAGGTACTGAGGGTCTCAGGCACGGCTGTTTGTAACAGGTGCTGAGGGTCTCAGACATGGCTGTTTGTAATGGGTGCTGAGGGTGTCAGACAGGGATGTTTGCAATGGGTGCAATGGGTCTCAGACAGGGCTGTTTTTAATAGGTGCTGATGGTTCAGAGTTATCTGTTTGCAATGGGTGCTGAGGGCCTCAGACTTGTCTGTTTGCAATGCCTTCTGAGGGTCTCAGACAGGGCTGTTTGTAATGGGTGATGTGGGTCTCAGACAGGAATGTTTGCAATGAGTGCAGTGGGTCTCAGACAGGGCTGTTTTTAATGGGTGATGTGGGTCTCGGACAGGGCTGTTTTTAATGGGTGATGTTGGTCTCGAACAGGGCTGATTGCAATTGGTGCTGTGGATCACAGACTTGCCTGTTTGCAATGGGTGCAGTGGGTCTCAGACAGGGCTGTTGCAATGTGTGCTGAGGTCTCAGTCTGAACCATTCGCAATGGGTGCTGTGGGTCTCAGAGCGGGCTGTTTGCAATGGGAGCTGTGGATCTCAGACAGAACTGTTTGTAATGGGTGCTGAGGATATCAGTCAGGGCTGTTTGTAATGGGTGCTGAGGGTATCAGACAGGGCTGTCTGAAATGGCTGCAGATGGTCTCACACAAGGCTGTTTGTAATGGGTCATGTGGGTCTTAGACAGGGCTGTTTGTATTGGGTGCTGAGGATATCAGACAGGGCTGTCTGCAATGGGTGCAGAGGGTCTCAGACAGGCCCCTTTGTAATAGATGCTGTAGTTCTCAGACAGGTCTGTTTGTAATGGGTGCTGTGGGTCTCAGACAGGACTGCTCAATGTGTGCTGTGGATCTCAGAGAGGGCTGTTTGCAATGGATGCTGAGGGTCTCAGACCGGGCTGTCTGCAATGGGTGCTGAGTGTCTCAAACACCGCTGTATGTAACGGGTGATGATGGTGTCAGACAGGGCTGTTTGCAGTGGGTGCTGAGGGTCTCAGACAGGGCTGTTTTTAATGGGTGGTGTGGGCCTCAGACAGGGCTGTTTTTAATGGGTGCTGAGGGTCTCAGACAGGGCTGTTTGCAATGAGTGCTAAGGGCCTCAGACTCGCCTGTTTGCAATGGCTGCTGAGGGTCTCATACAGGGCTGTTTGTAATGGGTGCTGTGGGTCTCAGACAGGGATGTTTGCAATGGGTGCTGTGGGTCTCAGACAGGGCTGTTTTTAATTGGTGGTGCAGGTCTCAGACATGGCTCTTTTTAATGCGTGCTGACGGTCTCAGACAGTGCTGTTTGCAATGGCTGTCGAGGGTCTCAGACAGGGCTGTGTGTAATGGGTGATGAGGGTCTCAGATGGGGATGTTTGCAATGAGTGCAGTGGCTCTCAGACAAGGCTGTTTTTAATGGGTGATGTTGATCTCGGACAGGGCTGTTTGCAATGGGTGCTGAGGTTCTCAGACAGAGCTGTCTGCAATGGGTGCTGAGGGTCTCAGGCACGGCTGTTTGTAACAGGTACTGAGGGTCTCAGGCACGGCTGTTTGTAACAGGTGCTGAGGGTCTCAGACATGGCTGTTTGTAATGGGTGCTGAGGGTGTCAGACAGGGATGTTTGCAATGGGTGCAATGGGTCTCAGACAGGGCTGTTTTTAATAGGTGCTGATGGTTCAGAGTTATCTGTTTGCAATGGGTGCTGAGGGCCTCAGACTTGTCTGTTTGCAATGCCTTCTGAGGGTCTCAGACAGGGCTGTTTGTAATGGGTGATGTGGGTCTCAGACAGGAATGTTTGCAATGAGTGCAGTGGGTCTCAGACAGGGCTGTTTTTAATGGGTGATGTGGGTCTCGGACAGGGCTGTTTTTAATGGGTGATGTTGGTCTCGAACAGGGCTGATTGCAATTGGTGCTGTGGATCACAGACTTGCCTGTTTGCAATGGGTGCTGAAGGTCTCAGAGACAGCTGTTTGCAATGGGTGTCGAGGGTCTGAGATACAGCTGTTTGCAATGGGTGCCGAGTGCCTGAGATACAGCTTTTTGTAATGGGTGCTGTTGGACTCAGAGACAGCTGTTTGTAATGGGTGCTGATCGTCTGAGACACAGCTGTTTGTAATGGGTGCTGAGAGTCACAGACAGGGCTGTTTGTAATGTGTGCTGAGGGTGTCAGAAAGTGCTGTTTACAATGGGTGTTGTGGGTCTCAGAGACAGCTGTTTGCAATGGGTGCCGAGGGTCTGAGATACAGCTGTTTGTAATGAGTGCTGTGGGTCTCAGAGACAGCTGTTTGTAATGGGTGCTGATTGTCTGAGACACAGCTGTTTGAAATGGGTGCTGACAGTCACAGGCAGGGCTGTTTGCAATGGGTTCTGAGGGTCTCAGACAGGGCTATTTGCAGTGCATGCTCAGGGGCTCAGACATGGCTTTTTGCCATGGGTGCTGTGGGTCTCAGACTGGGCTGTTTGCAATGGGTGCCGAGGGCACAGGCAGGGCTGTTTATAACAGGTGCTGTGGGTCTCAGACAGGGTTGTTTGAAATGGATGCTCTGGGACTCAGACACAGCTGTTTGCAATTTGTGCTGAGGGTCTCAGGCAGGGCTGTTTGTAACAGGTGCTGAGAGTCTCAGACAGGGCTGTCTGCAACGGGTGCTGAGGGTCTCAGACAAGGCCGTTTGCAATGGGTGCTCGGGGTCTCAGGCTGAACGAATCACTATGGGTACTGAGGGTCTCGGACAGGGCTGTTTGCAATGAGTGCTAAGGGCCTCAGACTCGCCTGTTTGCAATGGCTGCTGAGGGTCTCATACAGGGCTGTTTGTAATGGGTGCTGTGGGTCTCAGACAGGGCTGTTTGCAATGAGTGCTAAGGGCCTCAGACTCGCCTGTTTGCAATGGCTGCTGAGGGTCTCATACAGGGCTGTTTGTAATGGGTGCTGTGGGTCTCAGACAGGGATGTTTGCAATGGGTGCTGTGGGTCTCAGACAGGGCTGTTTTTAATTGGTGGTGCAGGTCTCAGACATGGCTCTTTTTAATGCGTGCTGACGGTCTCAGACAGTGCTGTTTGCAATGGCTGTCGAGGGTCTCAGACAGGGCTGTGTGTAATGGGTGATGAGGGTCTCAGATGGGGATGTTTGCAATGAGTGCAGTGGCTCTCAGACAAGGCTGTTTTTAATGGGTGATGTTGATCTCGGACAGGGCTGTTTGCAATGGGTGCTGAGGTTCTCAGACAGAGCTGTCTGCAATGGGTGCTGAGGGTCTCAGGCACGGCTGTTTGTAACAGGTACTGAGGGTCTCAGGCACGGCTGTTTGTAACAGGTGCTGAGGGTCTCAGACATGGCTGTTTGTAATGGGTGCTGAGGGTGTCAGACAGGGATGTTTGCAATGGGTGCAATGGGTCTCAGACAGGGCTGTTTTTAATAGGTGCTGATGGTTCAGAGTTATCTGTTTGCAATGGGTGCTGAGGGCCTCAGACTTGTCTGTTTGCAATGCCTTCTGAGGGTCTCAGACAGGGCTGTTTGTAATGGGTGATGTGGGTCTCAGACAGGAATGTTTGCAATGAGTGCAGTGGGTCTCAGACAGGGCTGTTTTTAATGGGTGATGTGGGTCTCGGACAGGGCTGTTTTTAATGGGTGATGTTGGTCTCGAACAGGGCTGATTGCAATTGGTGCTGTGGATCACAGACTTGCCTGTTTGCAATGGGTGCTGAAGGTCTCAGAGACAGCTGTTTGCAATGGGTGTCGAGGGTCTGAGATACAGCTGTTTGCAATGGGTGCCGAGTGCCTGAGATACAGCTTTTTGTAATGGGTGCTGTTGGACTCAGAGACAGCTGTTTGTAATGGGTGCTGATCGTCTGAGACACAGCTGTTTGTAATGGGTGCTGAGAGTCACAGACAGGGCTGTTTGTAATGTGTGCTGAGGGTGTCAGAAAGTGCTGTTTACAATGGGTGTTGTGGGTCTCAGAGACAGCTGTTTGCAATGGGTGCCGAGGGTCTGAGATACAGCTGTTTGTAATGAGTGCTGTGGGTCTCAGAGACAGCTGTTTGTAATGGGTGCTGATTGTCTGAGACACAGCTGTTTGAAATGGGTGCTGACAGTCACAGGCAGGGCTGTTTGCAATGGGTTCTGAGGGTCTCAGACAGGGCTATTTGCAGTGCATGCTCAGGGGCTCAGACATGGCTTTTTGCCATGGGTGCTGTGGGTCTCAGACTGGGCTGTTTGCAATGGGTGCCGAGGGCACAGGCAGGGCTGTTTATAACAGGTGCTGTGGGTCTCAGACAGGGTTGTTTGAAATGGATGCTCTGGGACTCAGACACAGCTGTTTGCAATTTGTGCTGAGGGTCTCAGGCAGGGCTGTTTGTAACAGGTGCTGAGAGTCTCAGACAGGGCTGTCTGCAACGGGTGCTGAGGGTCTCAGACAAGGCCGTTTGCAATGGGTGCTCGGGGTCTCAGGCTGAACGAATCACTATGGGTACTGAGGGTCTCGGACAGGGCTGTGTGCAATGTGTGCTGAGGGTCTCAGACAAGACTGTTTGTAATGGGTGCTGAGGGTTTCCTGCAGTGCTGTTTGTAATGGGTACTGTGGGTCTCAGAAAAGGCTGTTTGTAATGGGCACTGAGAGTCTCAGACAAGGCTGTTTGTAATGGGTGCTGTGGGTCTCAGACAGGGCTGTAAGTAATGGGTGCTGAGTTTCTCAGAGTGGGCTGGTTGCAATGGGAGCCGATGGTCTCAGACAGTGTTGTTTGTAATAGGTGCTCTGGATCTCACACATGGCTCATTGTAATGGATGCTGTGGGTCTCAGACAAGACTGTTTGTAATGGGTGCTGAGGGTTTCATGCAGTGCTATTTGTAATGGGTACTGTAAGTCTCAGACAAGGCTGTTTGTAATGGGTGCTGAGGGTCTCAGACAGGACTGTTTGTAATGAGTGCTGTGGGCCTCAGACAGGGCTGTTTCCAATGAGTACTCTGTATCTCAGACAGGACCGTTTGTAATGGCTGCTCGAGGTCTCAGACAGGTCTGTTTGTAATGGCTGCTGAGAGTATTAGACAGGGCTGTTTGTATTGGTGCTATGGGTCTCAGACACAGCTGTTTGTAATGGGTCCTGCGGGTCTCAGACAACGCTGTTTGTGATGGGTCCTGTGGTTCTCAGTCAGGGCTGTTTGTATTGGGTGCTGAGGGTCTCAGACTGGGCTGTTTGCAATGTGTGCTGAGGTCTCAGACAGGGCTGTTTATAACGGGTCCTGTGGGTCTCAGACAGGGCTGTTTGCAATGGATGTTTTGGGTCTCAGAGGGGGCTGTTTGCAATGGGTGCTGAGGGTCTCAGACAGGGCCATTTGCAATCGGTGCTGTGGGTCTCAGACAAGGCTGTTTGTAATGGGTGCAGAAAGTCTCAGTAGGGCTTTTTGTAATGGGTGCTGAAGGTCTCAGACAGGGCTGTCTGCAATGGGTGCTGTAGTTCCCAGAAAGGTCTGTTTGGTTTGGGTGCTGTGGGTCTCAGAGAGGGCTGTTTGTAACGGGTGCTGAGGGATCAGACAAGGCTGTCTGCAATGGGTGCTGAGGGTCTGAGACAGGGCTGTTTGTAACCGGTGCTGAGGGACTCCAACAGTGATGTTTGCAATGGGTGCTGTGGGTCTCAGACAAGGCTGTTTGTAATGGGTGCAGAAAGTCTCAGTAGGGCTTTTTGTAATGGGTGCTGAAGGTCTCAGACAGGGCTGTCTGCAATGGGTGCTGTAGTTCCCAGAAAGGTCTGTTTGGTTTGGGTGCTGTGGGTCTCAGAGAGGGCTGTTTGTAACGGGTGCTGAGGGATCAGACAAGGCTGTCTGCAATGGGTGCTGAGGGTCTGAGACAGGGCTGTTTGTAACCGGTGCTGAGGGTCACCAACAGTGATGTTTGCAATGGGTGCTGTGGGTCTCCGACAAGGCTGTTTGTGATGGTTGCTGAGGGTCTCAGAGGGGGCTAGTTGCAATGGGTGCCGAAGGTCTCAGACAGTGCTGTTTGTAATCGCTGCTGTAGATCTCACACACAGCTCATTGTAATGGATGCCATGAGTCTCACACAGGACTGTTTGTAATGGGTGCTGCGGGTCCCAGACAGGGATGTTTGCAATGGGTGCTCTGGGTCTCAGACAGTGCTGTTTGCAATGGATGCTGAGGGTGTCAGAGAGGTCTGTTTGCAATGGGTGCTGAGGGTCACAGACAGGGCTATTTGCAATGGGTGCTAAGCGTCTCAGACAGGGCTACTTGCAATGCATGCTCAGGGGCTCAGACATGGTTTTTTGCCATGAGTGCTGAGGGTCTCAGACAGTGCTGTTTCTAATGGGTACTGTGGGTCTCAGACAGGGCTGTTTGCAATGGGTGCTCTGGGTCTCAGACAGGACCATTTGTAATGGGTGCTGTGGGTCTCAGATCAATTTGTAATGGGTGCTGAGGGTATCAGACAGGGATGTTTGTATTGGTGCTGTGGGTCTCAGACTCAGCTGTTTGTAATGGGTCCTGCAGGTCTCAGACAAGACTGTTTGTAATGGATCATGTGGGTCTCAGACAGGGCTGTTTGTAATGGGTGCTGACTGTCTCAGACTGGGCTCTTTGCAATGTGTGCTGAGGGCTCAGGCAGGGCTGCTTATAACAGGTGCTGTGAGTCTCAGAGAGGGCTGTTTGCAATGGATGCTGAGGGACTCAGACAGGGCCGTTTGCAATGGGTGCTGTGGGTCTCAGACCGGGCTGGCTTCAATGGGTGCTGAGTGTCTCAAACACCACTGTTTGTAACGGGTGCTGAGGCTCTCAAACAGGTCTGTTTGCAATGGGCGCTGAGGGTCTCAGACAGGACCATTTGTAATGGGTGCTGAGGGTATCAGACAGGGATGTTTGTATTGGTGCTGTGGGTCTCAGACACAGCTGTTTGTAATGGGTCCTGCAGGTCTCAGACAAGACTGTTTCTAATGGATCATGTGGGTCTCAGACAGGGCCGTTTGCATTGGGTGCTGACTATCTCAGACTGGGCTCTTTGCAATGTGTGCTGAGGGCTCAGGCAGGGCTGCTTATAACAGATGCTGTGAGTCTCAGAGAGGGCTGTTTGCAATGGATGCTGAGGGACTCAGACAGGGCAGTTTGAAATGGGTGCTGAGAGCCTCAGACTCTTCTGTTTGCAATGGCTGCTGAGGGTTTCAGACAGGGCTGTTTGTAATGGGTGATGTGGGTCTCAGACAGGGATGTTTGTAATGGGTGCGGTGGGTCTCAGACAGGGCTGTTTTTAATGGGTGATGTGGGTCTCAGACAGGGATGTTTGCAATGGGTGGTGTGGGTCTCAGACAGGGCTGTTTTTAATGGGTGGTGTAGGTCTCAGGGCTGTTTGTAATGGGTGATGTGGGTCTCAGACAGGGCTATTTGCAATGCATGCTCAGGGGCTCAGACATGGTTTTTTGCCATGGGTGCTGAGGGTCTCAGACAGGACCGTTTCTAGTGGGTGCTGTGGGTCTCAGACAGGGCTGTTTGCAATGGGTGCTCTGGGTCTCAGACAGGACCATTTGTAATGGGTGTTTGGGTCTCAGACAGATCAGTTTGTAATGGGTGCTGAGGGTATCAGACAAGGATGTTTGTATTGGTGCTGTGGGTCTCAGACACAGCTGTTTGTAATGGGTCCTGCAGGTCTCAGACAAGACTGTTTGTAATGGATCATGTGGGTCTCAGACAGGGCTGTTTGCATTGGGTGCTGACTGTCTCAGACTGGGCTCTTTGCAATGTGTGCTGAGGGCTCAGGCAGGGCTGCTTATAACAGGTGCTGTGAGTCTCAGAGAGGGCTGTTTGCAATGGATGCTGAGGGACTCAGCCAGGACCATTTGCAATGGGTGCTCGGGGTCTCAGACAAGGCTGCTGTAATGGGTGCAGAGGACAGGACTCTTTGGAATGGGATCTGAAGGACTCAGACAGGGCTGTCTGCAATGGGTGCAGAGGGTCTCAGACAGGTCTGTTTGTAATGGATGCTGTAGTTCTCATACAGGTCTGTTTGTAACAGGTGCTGTGGGTCTCAGACAGGGCTTATCAGTGGGTGCTGTGGATCTCAGAGAGGGCTGTTTGTAATGGATGCTGAGGGTCTCAGACCGGGCTGTCTGCAATGGGTGCTGAGTGTCTCAAACACCCATGTTTGTAACTGGTGCTGAGGGTCTCAAACAGGTCTGTTTGCAATGGTACTGAGGGTCTCAGACAGGGCTGTTTCTAATGGGTGATGTGGGTCTCAGACAGGGCAGTTTTAAATGGGTGCTGAGGGTCTCAGACAGGGCTGTTTCTAATGGGTGATGTGGGTTTCAAAGAGGGCTGTTTTTAATGGGTGGTGTGGGTTTCAGACAGGGCTGTTTTAAATGCGTGCTGAGGGTCTCAGACAGGGCCTTTTGCAATGGGTGCTGAGGGCCTCAGACTCTTCTGTTTGCAATGGCTGCTGAGGGTCTCAGACAGGGCTGTTTGTAATGGGTGATGTGGGTCTCAGACAGGGATGTTTGTAATGGGTGCGGTGGGTCTCAGACCGGGCTGTTTTTAATGTGTGATGTGGTCTCAGACAGGGATGTTTCTAATGGGTGATGTGGGTCTCAGACAGGGATGTTTTTAATGGGTGATGTGGGTCCCAGACAGGGCTGTTTTTAATGGGTGATGTAGGTCTCAGACAGCGATGTTTGCAATGGTTTCTCTGGGTCTCAGACAGGGCTGTTTGCAATGGGTGCTGAGTGTGTCAGAGAGATCTGTTTGCAATGCGTGCTGAGGGTCACAGACAGGACTATATGCAATGGGTGCTAAGCGTCTCAGACAGGGCTATTTGCAATGCATGCTCAGGGGCTCAGACATGGTTTTTTGCCATGGGTGCTGAGGGTCTCAGACAGGACCGTTTCTAGTGGGTGCTGTGGGTCTCAGACAGGGCTGTTTGCAATGGGTGCTCTGGCTCTCAGACAGGACCGTTTATAATGGGTGCTGTGGGTCTCAGACAGGGCTGTTTGCAATGGGTGCTCTGGGTCTCAGACAGGACCATTTGTAATGGGTGCTGAAGGTATCAGACAGGTATGTTTGTATTGATGCTGTGGGTCTCAGACACAGCTGTTTGTAATGGGTCCTGCAGGTCTCAGACAAGACTGTTTGTAATGGATCATGTGGGTCTCAGACAGGGCTGTTTGCATTGGGTGCTGACTGTCTCAGACTGGGCTCTTTACAATGTGTGTTGAGGGCTCAGGCAGGGCTGCTTATAACAGGTGCTGTGAGTCTCAGAGAGGGCTGTTTGCAATGGATGCTGAGGGACTCAGGCAGGGCCATTTGCAATGGGTGCTGTGGGTCTCAGACAAGGCTGCTGTGATGGGTGCAGAGGACAGGACTCTTTGGAATCTGTGCTGAAGGACTCAGACAGGGCTGTCTGCAATGGGTGCAGAGGGTCTCAGACAGGTCTGTTTGTAATGGATGCTGCAGTTCTCATACAGGTCTGTTTTCAACAGGTGCTGTGGGTCTCAGACAGGGCTGATCAGTGGGTGCTGTGGATCTCAGAGAGGGCTGTTTGTAATGGATGCTGAGAGTCTCAGACCGGGCTGTCTGCAATGGGTGCTGAGTGTCTCAAACACCGCTGTTTGTAACGGGTGCTGAGGCTCTCAAACAGGTCTGTTTGCAATGGGTGCTGAGGGTCTCAGTCAGTGCTGTTTCTAATGGGTGATGTGGGTCTCAAACAGGGCTGTTTTTAATGGGTGGTGTGCGTCTCAGACAGGGCTGTTTTAAATGGGTGCTGAGGGTCTCAGACAGGGCCTTTTGCAATAGGTGCTGAGGGCCTCAGACTCGTCTGTTTGCAATGGCTGTTGAGGGTCTCAGACAGGGCTGTTTGTAATGGGTGATGTGGGTCTCAGACAGGGCTGTTGCAATGTGTGCTGAGGTCTCAGTCTGAACCATTCGCAATGGGTGCTGTGGGTCTCAGAGCGGGCTGTTTGCAATGGGAGCTGTGGATCTCAGACAGAACTGTTTGTAATGGGTGCTGAGGATATCAGTCAGGGCTGTTTGTAATGGGTGCTGAGGGTATCAGACAGGGCTGTCTGAAATGGCTGCAGATGTTCTCACACAAGGCTGTTTGTAATGGGTCATGTGGGTCTTAGGGCTGTTTGTATTGGGTGCTGAGGGTCTCAGACAGGGCTGTCTGAAATGGCTGCAGATGGTCTCACACAAGGCTGTTTGTAATGGGTCATGTGGGTCTTAGACAGGGCTGTTTGTATTGGGTGCTGAGGATATCAGACAGGGCTGTCTGCAATGGGTGCAGAGGGTCTCAGACAGGCCCCTTTGTAATAGATGCTGTAGTTCTCAGACAGGTCTGTTTGTAATGGGTGCTGTGGGTCTCAGACAGGACTGCTCAATGTGTGCTGTGGATCTCAGAGAGGGCTGTTTGCAATGGATGCTGAGGGTCTCAGACCGGGCTGTCTGCAATGGGTGCTGAGTGTCTCAAACACCGCTGTATGTAACGGGTGATGATGGTGTCAGACAGGGCTGTTTGCAGTGGGTGCTGAGGGTCTCAGACAGGGCTGTTTTTAATGGGTGGTGTGGGCCTCAGACAGGGCTGTTTTTAATGGGTGCTGAGGGTCTCAGACAGGGCTGTTTGCAATGAGTGCTAAGGGCCTCAGACTCGCCTGTTTGCAATGGCTGCTGAGGGTCTCATACAGGGCTGTTTGTAATGGGTGCTGTGGGTCTCAGACAGGGATGTTTGCAATGGGTGCTGTGGGTCTCAGACAGGGCTGTTTTTAATTGGTGGTGCAGGTCTCAGACATGGCTCTTTTTAATGCGTGCTGACGGTCTCAGACAGTGCTGTTTGCAATGGCTGTCGAGGGTCTCAGACAGGGCTGTGTGTAATGGGTGATGAGGGTCTCAGATGGGGATGTTTGCAATGAGTGCAGTGGCTCTCAGACAAGGCTGTTTTTAATGGGTGATGTTGATCTCGGACAGGGCTGTTTGCAATGGGTGCTGAGGTTCTCAGACAGAGCTGTCTGCAATGGGTGCTGAGGGTCTCAGGCACGGCTGTTTGTAACAGGTACTGAGGGTCTCAGGCACGGCTGTTTGTAACAGGTGCTGAGGGTCTCAGACATGGCTGTTTGTAATGGGTGCTGAGGGTGTCAGACAGGGATGTTTGCAATGGGTGCAATGGGTCTCAGACAGGGCTGTTTTTAATAGGTGCTGATGGTTCAGAGTTATCTGTTTGCAATGGGTGCTGAGGGCCTCAGACTTGTCTGTTTGCAATGCCTTCTGAGGGTCTCAGACAGGGCTGTTTGTAATGGGTGATGTGGGTCTCAGACAGGAATGTTTGCAATGAGTGCAGTGGGTCTCAGACAGGGCTGTTTTTAATGGGTGATGTGGGTCTCGGACAGGGCTGTTTTTAATGGGTGATGTTGGTCTCGAACAGGGCTGATTGCAATTGGTGCTGTGGATCACAGACTTGCCTGTTTGCAATGGGTGCTGAAGGTCTCAGAGACAGCTGTTTGCAATGGGTGTCGAGGGTCTGAGATACAGCTGTTTGCAATGGGTGCCGAGTGCCTGAGATACAGCTTTTTGTAATGGGTGCTGTTGGACTCAGAGACAGCTGTTTGTAGTGGGTGCTGATCGTCTGAGACACAGCTGTTTGTAATGGGTGCTGAGAGTCACAGACAGGGCTGTTTGTAATGTGTGCTGAGGGTGTCAGAAAGTGCTGTTTACAATGGGTGTTGTGGGTCTCAGAGACAGCTGTTTGCAATGGGTGCCGAGGGTCTGAGATACAGCTGTTTGTAATGAGTGCTGTGGGTCTCAGAGACAGCTGTTTGTAATGGGTGCTGATTGTCTGAGACACAGCTGTTTGAAATGGGTGCTGACAGTCACAGGCAGGGCTGTTTGCAATGGGTTCTGAGGGTCTCAGACAGGGCTATTTGCAGTGCATGCTCAGGGGCTCAGACATGGCTTTTTGCCATGGGTGCTGTGGGTCTCAGACTGGGCTGTTTGCAATGGGTGCCGAGGGCACAGGCAGGGCTGTTTATAACAGGTGCTGTGGGTCTCAGACAGGGTTGTTTGAAATGGATGCTCTGGGACTCAGACACAGCTGTTTGCAATTTGTGCTGAGGGTCTCAGGCAGGGCTGTTTGTAACAGGTGCTGAGAGTCTCAGACAGGGCTGTCTGCAACGGGTGCTGAGGGTCTCAGACAAGGCCGTTTGCAATGGGTGCTCGGGGTCTCAGGCTGAACGAATCACTATGGGTACTGAGGGTCTCGGACAGGGCTGTGTGCAATGTGTGCTGAGGGTCTCAGACAAGACTGTTTGTAATGGGTGCTGAGGGTTTCCTGCAGTGCTGTTTGTAATGGGTACTGTGGGTCTCAGAAAAGGCTGTTTGTAATGGGCACTGAGAGTCTCAGACAAGGCTGTTTGTAATGGGTGCTGTGGGTCTCAGACAGGGCTGTAAGTAATGGGTGCTGAGTTTCTCAGAGTGGGCTGGTTGCAATGGGAGCCGATGGTCTCAGACAGTGTTGTTTGTAATAGGTGCTCTGGATCTCACACATGGCTCATTGTAATGGATGCTGTGGGTCTCAGACAAGACTGTTTGTAATGGGTGCTGAGGGTTTCATGCAGTGCTATTTGTAATGGGTACTGTAAGTCTCAGACAAGGCTGTTTGTAATGGGTGCTGAGGGTCTCAGACAGGACTGTTTGTAATGAGTGCTGTGGGCCTCAGACAGGGCTGTTTCCAATGAGTACTCTGTATCTCAGACAGGACCGTTTGTAATGGCTGCTCGAGGTCTCAGACAGGTCTGTTTGTAATGGCTGCTGAGAGTATTAGACAGGGCTGTTTGTATTGGTGCTATGGGTCTCAGACACAGCTGTTTGTAATGGGTCCTGCGGGTCTCAGACAACGCTGTTTGTGATGGGTCCTGTGGTTCTCAGTCAGGGCTGTTTGTATTGGGTGCTGAGGGTCTCAGACTGGGCTGTTTGCAATGTGTGCTGAGGTCTCAGACAGGGCTGTTTATAACGGGTCCTGTGGGTCTCAGACAGGGCTGTTTGCAATGGATGTTTTGGGTCTCAGAGGGGGCTGTTTGCAATCGGTGCTGAGGGTCTCAGACAGGGCCATTTGCAATCGGTGCTGTGGGTCTCAGACAAGGCTGTTTGTAATGGGTGCAGAAAGTCTCAGTAGGGCTTTTTGTAATGGGTGCTGAAGGTCTCAGACAGGGCTGTCTGCAATGGGTGCTGTAGTTCCCAGAAAGGTCTGTTTGGTTTGGGTGCTGTGGGTCTCAGAGAGGGCTGTTTGTAACGGGTGCTGAGGGATCAGACAAGGCTGTCTGCAATGGGTGCTGAGGGTCTGAGACAGGGCTGTTTGTAACCGGTGCTGAGGGTCTCCAACAGTGATGTTTGCAATGGGTGCTGTGGGTCTCCGACAAGGCTGTTTGTGATGGTTGCTGAGGGTCTCAGAGGGGGCTAGTTGCAATGGGTGCCGAAGGTCTCAGACAGTGCTGTTTGTAATCGCTGCTGTAGATCTCACACACAGCTCATTGTAATGGATGCCATGAGTCTCACACAGGACTGTTTGTAATGGGTGCTGCGGGTCCCAGACAGGGATGTTTGCAATGGGTGCTCTGGGTCTCAGACAGTGCTGTTTGCAATGGATGCTGAGGGTGTCAGAGAGGTCTGTTTGCAATGGGTGCTGAGGGTCACAGACAGGGCGATTTGCAATGGGTGCTAAGCGTCTCAGACAGGGCTACTTGCAATGCATGCTCAGGGGCTCAGACATGGTTTTTTGCCATGAGTGCTGAGGGTCTCAGACAGTGCTGTTTCTAATGGGTACTGTGGGTCTCAGACAGGGCTGTTTGCAATGGGTGCTCTGGGTCTCAGACAGGACCATTTGTAATGGGTGCTGTGGGTCTCAGATCAATTTGTAATGGGTGCTGAGGGTATCAGACAGGGATGTTTGTATTGGTGCTGTGGGTCTCAGACTCAGCTGTTTGTAATGGGTCCTGCAGGTCTCAGACAAGACTGTTTGTAATGGATCATGTGGGTCTCAGACAGGGCTGTTTGTAATGGGTGCTGACTGTCTCAGACTGGGCTCTTTGCAATGTTGCTGAGGGCTCAGGCAGGGCTGCTTATAACAGGTGCTGTGAGTCTCAGAGAGGGCTGTTTGCAATGGATGCTGAGGGACTCAGACAGGGCCGTTTGCAATGGGTGCTGTGGGTCTCAGACCGGGCTGGCTTCAATGGGTGCTGAGTGTCTCAAACACCACTGTTTGTAACGGGTGCTGAGGCTCTCAAACAGGTCTGTTTGCAATGGGCGCTGAGGGTCTCAGACAGGACCATTTGTAATGGGTGCTGAGGGTATCAGACAGGGATGTTTGTATTGGTGCTGTGGGTCTCAGACACAGCTGTTTGTAATGGGTCCTGCAGGTCTCAGACAAGACTGTTTCTAATGGATCATGTGGGTCTCAGACAGGGCCGTTTGCATTGGGTGCTGACTATCTCAGACTGGGCTCTTTGCAATGTGTGCTGAGGGCTCAGGCAGGGCTGCTTATAACAGATGCTGTGAGTCTCAGAGAGGGCTGTTTGCAATGGATGCTGAGGGACTCAGACAGGGCAGTTTGAAATGGGTGCTGAGAGCCTCAGACTCTTCTGTTTGCAATGGCTGCTGAGGGTTTCAGACAGGGCTGTTTGTAATGGGTGATGTGGGTCTCAGACAGGGATGTTTGTAATGGGTGCGGTGGGTCTCAGACAGGGCTGTTTTTAATGGGTGATGTGGGTCTCAGACAGGGATGTTTGCAATGGGTGCTGTGGGTCTCAGACAGGGCTGTTTTTAATGGGTGGTGTAGGTCTCAGGGCTGTTTGTAATGGGTGATGTGGGTCTCAGACAGGGATGTTTGCAATGGGTGCTCTGGGTCTCAGACAGGGCTGTTTGCAATGGGTGCTGAGGGTGTCAGAGAGGTCTGTTTGCAATGCGTGCTGAGGGTCACAGACAGGACTATCTGCAATGGGTGCTAAGCGTCTCAGACAGGGCTATTTGCAATGCATGCTCAGGGGCTCAGACATGGTTTTTTGCCATGGGTGCTGAGGGTCTCAGACAGGACCGTTTCTAGTGGGTGCTGTGGGTCTCAGACAGGGCTGTTTGCAATGGGTGCTCTGGGTCTCAGACAGGACCATTTGTAATGGGTGTTTGGGTCTCAGACAGATCAGTTTGTAATGGGTGCTGAGGGTATCAGACAAGGATGTTTGTATTGGTGCTGTGGGTCTCAGACACAGCTGTTTGTAATGGGTCCTGCAGGTCTCAGACAAGACTGTTTGTAATGGATCATGTGGGTCTCAGACAGGGCTGTTTGCATTGGGTGCTGACTGTCTCAGACTGGGCTCTTTGCAATGTGTGCTGAGGGCTCAGGCAGGGCTGCTTATAACAGGTGCTGTGAGTCTCAGAGAGGGCTGTTTGCAATGGATGCTGAGGGACTCAGCCAGGACCATTTGCAATGGGTGCTCGGGGTCTCAGACAAGGCTGCTGTAATGGGTGCAGAGGACAGGACTCTTTGGAATGGGATCTGAAGGACTCAGACAGGGCTGTCTGCAATGGGTGCAGAGGGTCTCAGACAGGTCTGTTTGTAATGGATGCTGTAGTTCTCATACAGGTCTGTTTGTAACAGGTGCTGTGGGTCTCAGACAGGGCTTATCAGTGGGTGCTGTGGATCTCAGAGAGGGCTGTTTGTAATGGATGCTGAGGGTCTCAGACCGGGCTGTCTGCAATGGGTGCTGAGTGTCTCAAACACCGCTGTTTGTAACGGGTGCTGAGGGTCTCAAACAGGTCTGTTTGCAATGGTACTGAGGGTCTCAGACAGGGCTGTTTCTAATGGGTGATGTGGGTCTCAAACAGGGCTGTTTTTAATGGGTGGTGTGGGTCTCAGACAGGGCAGTTTTAAATGGGTGCTGAGGGTCTCAGACAGGGCTGTTTCTAATGGGTGATGTGGGTTTCAAAGAGGGCTGTTTTTAATGGGTGGTGTGGGTTTCAGACAGGGCTGTTTTAAATGCGTGCTGAGGGTCTCAGACAGGGCCTTTTGCAATGGGTGCTGAGGGCCTCAGACTCTTCTGTTTGCAATGGCCGCTGAGGGTCTCAGACAGGGCTGTTTGTAATGGGTGATGTGGGTCTCAGACAGGGATGTTTGTAATGGGTGCGGTGGGTCTCAGACCGGGCTGTTTTTAATGTGTGATGTGGTCTCAGACAGGGATGTTTCTAATGGGTGATGTGGGTCTCAGACAGGGATGTTTTTAATGGGTGATGTGGGTCCCAGACAGGGCTGTTTTTAATGGGTGATGTAGGTCTCAGACAGCGATGTTTGCAATGGTTTCTCTGGGTCTCAGACAGGGCTGTTTGCAATGGGTGCTGAGTGTGTCAGAGAGATCTGTTTGCAATGCGTGCTGAGGGTCACAGACAGGACTATATGCAATGGGTGCTAAGCGTCTCAGACAGGGCTATTTGCAATGCATGCTCAGGGGCTCAGACATGGTTTTTTGCCATGGGTGCTGAGGGTCTCAGACAGGACCGTTTCTAGTGGGTGCTGTGGGTCTCAGACAGGGCTGTTTGCAATGGGTGCTCTGGCTCTCAGACAGGACCGTTTATAATGGGTGCTGTGGGTCTCAGACAGGGCTGTTTGCAATGGGTGCTCTGGGTCTCAGACAGGACCATTTGTAATGGGTGCTGAAGGTATCAGACAGGTATGTTTGTATTGATGCTGTGGGTCTCAGACACAGCTGTTTGTAATGGGTCCTGCAGGTCTCAGACAAGACTGTTTGTAATGGATCATGTGGGTCTCAGACAGGGCTGTTTGCATTGGGTGCTGACTGTCTCAGACTGGGCTCTTTACAATGTGTGTTGAGGGCTCAGGCAGGGCTGCTTATAACAGGTGCTGTGAGTCTCAGAGAGGGCTGTTTGCAATGGATGCTGAGGGACTCAGGCAGGGCCATTTGCAATGGGTGCTGTGGGTCTCAGACAAGGCTGCTGTGATGGGTGCAGAGGACAGGACTCTTTGGAATCTGTGCTGAAGGACTCAGACAGGGCTGTCTGCAATGGGTGCAGAGGGTCTCAGACAGGTCTGTTTGTAATGGATGCTGCAGTTCTCATACAGGTCTGTTTTCAACAGGTGCTGTGGGTCTCAGACAGGGCTGATCAGTGGGTGCTGTGGATCTCAGAGAGGGCTGTTTGTAATGGATGCTGAGAGTCTCAGACCGGGCTGTCTGCAATGGGTGCTGAGTGTCTCAAACACCGCTGTTTGTAACGGTTGCTGAGGCTCTCAAACAGGTCTGTTTGCAATGGGTGCTGAGGGTCTCAGTCAGTGCTGTTTCTAATGGGTGATGTGGGTCTCAAACAGGGCTGTTTTTAATGGGTGGTGTGCGTCTCAGACAGGGCTGTTTTAAATGGGTGCTGAGGGTCTCAGACAGGGCCTTTTGCAATAGGTGCTGAGGGCCTCAGACTCGTCTGTTTGCAATGGCTGTTGAGGGTCTCAGACAGGGCTGTTTGTAATGGGTGATGTGGGTCTCAGACAGGGATGTTTGTAATGGGTGCGGTGGGTCTCAGACAGGGCTGTTTTTAATGGGTGATGAGGGTTTCATGCAGTGCTATTTGTAATGGGTACTGTAAGTCTCAGACAAGGCTGTTTGTAATGGGTGCTGAGGGTCTCAGACAGGACTGTTTGTAATGAGTGCTGTGGGCCTCAGACAGGGCTGTTTCCAATGAGTACTCTGTATCTCAGACAGGACCGTTTGTAATGGCTGCTCGAGGTCTCAGACAGGTCTGTTTGTAATGGCTGCTGAGAGTATTAGACAGGGCTGTTTGTATTGGTGCTATGGGTCTCAGACACAGCTGTTTGTAATGGGTCCTGCGGGTCTCAGACAACGCTGTTTGTGATGGGTCCTGTGGTTCTCAGTCAGGGCTGTTTGTATTGGGTGCTGAGGGTCTCAGATTGGGCTGTTTGCAATGTGTGCTGAGGTCTCAGACAGGGCTGTTTATAACGGGTCCTGTGGGTCTCAGACAGGGCTGTTTGCAATGGATGTTTTGGGTCTCAGAGGGGGCTGTTTGCAATGGGTGCTGAGGGTCTCAGACAGGGCCATTTGCAATCGGTGCTGTGGGTCTCAGACAAGGCTGTTTGTAATGGGTGCAGAAAGTCTCAGTAGGGCTTTTTGTAATGGGTGCTGAAGGTCTCAGACAGGGCTGTCTGCAATGGGTGCTGTAGTTCCCAGAAAGGTCTGTTTGGTTTGGGTGCTGTGGGTCTCAGAGAGGGCTGTTTGTAACGGGTGCTGAGGGATCAGACAAGGCTGTCTGCAATGGGTGCTGAGGGTCTGAGACAGGGCTGTTTGTAACCGGTGCTGAGGGTCTCCAACAGTGATGTTTGCAATGGGTGCTGTGGGTCTCCGACAAGGCTGTTTGTGATGGTTGCTGAGGGTCTCAGAGGGGGCTAGTTGCAATGGGTGCCGAAGGTCTCAGACAGTGCTGTTTGTAATCGCTGCTGTAGATCTCACACACAGCTCATTGTAATGGATGCCATGAGTCTCACACAGGACTGTTTGTAATGGGTGCTGCGGGTCCCAGACAGGGATGTTTGCAATGGGTGCTCTGGGTCTCAGACAGTGCTGTTTGCAATGGATGCTGAGGGTGTCAGAGAGGTCTGTTTGCAATGGGTGCTGAGGGTCACAGACAGGGCTATTTGCAATGGGTGCTAAGCGTCTCAGACAGGGCTACTTGCAATGCATGCTCAGGGGCTCAGACATGGTTTTTTGCCATGAGTGCTGAGGGTCTCAGACAGTGCTGTTTCTAATGGGTACTGTGGGTCTCAGACAGGGCTGTTTGCAATGGGTGCTCTGGGTCTCAGACAGGACCATTTGTAATGGGTGCTGTGGGTCTCAGATCAATTTGTAATGGGTGCTGAGGGTATCAGACAGGGATGTTTGTATTGATGCTGTGGGTCTCAGACACAGCTGTTTGTAATGGGTCCTGCAGGTCTCAGACAAGACTGTTTGTAATGGATCATGTGGGTCTCAGACAGGGCTGTTTGTAATGGGTGCTGACTGTCTCAGACTGGGCTCTTTGCAATGTGTGCTGAGGGCTCAGGCAGGGCTGCTTATAACAGGTGCTGTGAGTCTCAGAGAGGGCTGTTTGCAATGGATGCTGAGGGACTCAGACAGGGCCGTTTGCAATGGGTGCTGTGGGTCTCAGACCGGGCTGGCTTCAATGGGTGCTGAGTGTCTCAAACACCACTGTTTGTAACGGGTGCTGAGGCTCTCAAACAGGTCTGTTTGCAATGGGCGCTGAGGGTCTCAGACAGGACCATTTGTAATGGGTGCTGAGGGTATCAGACAGGGATGTTTGTATTGGTGCTGTGGGTCTCAGACACAGCTGTTTGTAATGGGTCCTGCAGGTCTCAGACAAGACTGTTTCTAATGGATCATGTGGGTCTCAGACAGGGCCGTTTGCATTGGGTGCTGACTATCTCAGACTGGGCTCTTTGCAATGTGTGCTGAGGGCTCAGGCAGGGCTGCTTATAACAGATGCTGTGAGTCTCAGAGAGGGCTGTTTGCAATGGATGCTGAGGGACTCAGACAGGGCAGTTTGAAATGGGTGCTGAGAGCCTCAGACTCTTCTGTTTGCAATGGCTGCTGAGGGTTTCAGACAGGGCTGTTTGTAATGGGTGATGTGGGTCTCAGACAGGGATGTTTGTAATGGGTGCGGTGGGTCTCAGACAGGGCTGTTTTTAATGGGTGATGTGGGTCTCAGACAGGGATGTTTGCAATGGGTGGTGTGGGTCTCAGACAGGGCAGTTTTAAATGGGTGCTGAGGGTCTCAGACAGGGCTGTTTCTAATGGGTGATGTGGGTTTCAAAGAGGGCTGTTTTTAATGGGTGGTGTGGGTTTCAGACAGGGCTGTTTTAAATGCGTGCTGAGGGTCTCAGACAGGGCCTTTTGCAATGGGTGCTGAGGGCCTCAGACTCTTCTGTTTGCAATGGCTGCTGAGGGTCTCAGACAGGGCTGTTTGTAATGGGTGATGTGGGTCTCAGACAGGGATGTTTGTAATGGGTGCGGTGGGTCTCAGACCGGGCTGTTTTTAATGTGTGATGTGGTCTCAGACAGGGATGTTTCTAATGGGTGATGTGGGTCTCAGACAGGGATGTTTTTAATGGGTGATGTGGGTCCCAGACAGGGCTGTTTTTAATGGGTGATGTAGGTCTCAGACAGCGATGTTTGCAATGGTTTCTCTGGGTCTCAGACAGGGCTGTTTGCAATGGGTGCTGAGTGTGTCAGAGAGATCTGTTTGCAATGCGTGCTGAGGGTCACAGACAGGACTATATGCAATGGGTGCTAAACATCTCAGACAGGGCTATTTGCAATGCATGCTCAGGGGCTCAGACATGGTTTTTTGCCATGGGTGCTGAGGGTCTCAGACAGGACCGTTTCTAGTGGGTGCTGTGGGTCTCAGACAGGGCTGTTTGCAATGGGTGCTCTGGCTCTCAGACAGGACCGTTTATAATGGGTGCTGTGGGTCTCAGACAGGGCTGTTTGCAATGGGTGCTCTGGGTCTCAGACAGGACCATTTGTAATGGGTGCTGAAGGTATCAGACAGGTATGTTTGTATTGATGCTGTGGGTCTCAGACACAGCTGTTTGTAATGGGTCCTGCAGGTCTCAGACAAGACTGTTTGTAATGGATCATGTGGGTCTCAGACAGGGCTGTTTGCATTGGGTGCTGACTGTCTCAGACTGGGCTCTTTACAATGTGTGTTGAGGGCTCAGGCAGGGCTGCTTATAACAGGTGCTGTGAGTCTCAGAGAGGGCTGTTTGCAATGGATGCTGAGGGACTCAGGCAGGGCCATTTGCAATGGGTGCTGTAGGTCTCAGACAAGGCTGCTGTGATGGGTGCAGAGGACAGGACTCTTTGGAATCTGTGCTGAAGGACTCAGACAGGGCTGTCTGCAATGGGTGCAGAGGGTCTCAGACAGGTCTGTTTGTAATGGATGCTGCAGTTCTCATACAGGTCTGTTTTTAACAGGTGCTGTGGGTCTCAGACAGGGCTGATCAGTGGGTGCTGTGGATCTCAGAGAGGGCTGTTTGTAATGGATGCTGAGAGTCTCAGACCGGGCTGTCTGCAATGGGTGCTGAGTGTCTCAAACACCGCTGTTTGTAACGGTTGCTGAGGCTCTCAAACAGGTCTGTTTGCAATGGGTGCTGAGGGTCTCAGTCAGTGCTGTTTCTAATGGGTGATGTGGGTCTCAAACAGGGCTGTTTTTAATGGGTGGTGTGCGTCTCAGACAGGGCTGTTTTAAATGGGTGCTGAGGGTCTCAGACAGGGCCTTTTGCAATAGGTGCTGAGGGCCTCAGACTCGTCTGTTTGCAATGGCTGTTGAGGGTCTCAGACAGGGCTGTTTGTAATGGGTGATGTGGGTCTCAGACAGGGATGTTTGTAATGGGTGCGGTGGGTCTCAGACAGGGCTGTTTTTAATGGGTGATGAGGGTTTCATGCAGTGCTATTTGTAATGGGTACTGTAAGTCTCAGACAAGGCTGTTTGTAATGGGTGCTGAGGGTCTCAGACAGGACTGTTTGTAATGAGTGCTGTGGGCCTCAGACAGGGCTGTTTCCAATGAGTACTCTGTATCTCAGACAGGACCGTTTGTAATGGCTGCTCGAGGTCTCAGACAGGTCTGTTTGTAATGGCTGCTGAGAGTATTAGACAGGGCTGTTTGTATTGGTGCTATGGGTCTCAGACACAGCTGTTTGTAATGGGTCCTGCGGGTCTCAGACAACGCTGTTTGTGATGGGTCCTGTGGTTCTCAGTCAGGGCTGTTTGTATTGGGTGCTGAGGGTCTCAGATTGGGCTGTTTGCAATGTGTGCTGAGGTCTCAGACAGGGCTGTTTATAACGGGTCCTGTGGGTCTCAGACAGGGCTGTTTGCAATGGATGTTTTGGGTCTCAGAGGGGGCTGTTTGCAATGGGTGCTGAGGGTCTCAGACAGGGCCATTTGCAATCGGTGCTGTGGGTCTCAGACAAGGCTGTTTGTAATGGGTGCAGAAAGTCTCAGTAGGGCTTTTTGTAATGGGTGCTGAAGGTCTCAGACAGGGCTGTCTGCAATGGGTGCTGTAGTTCCCAGAAAGGTCTGTTTGGTTTGGGTGCTGTGGGTCTCAGAGAGGGCTGTTTGTAACGGGTGCTGAGGGATCAGACAAGGCTGTCTGCAATGGGTGCTGAGGGTCTGAGACAGGGCTGTTTGTAACCGGTGCTGAGGGTCTCCAACAGTGATGTTTGCAATGGGTGCTGTGGGTCTCCGACAAGGCTGTTTGTGATGGTTGCTGAGGGTCTCAGAGGGGGCTAGTTGCAATGGGTGCCGAAGGTCTCAGACAGTGCTGTTTGTAATCGCTGCTGTAGATCTCACACACAGCTCATTGTAATGGATGCCATGAGTCTCACACAGGACTGTTTGTAATGGGTGCTGTGGGTCCCAGACAGGGATGTTTGCAATGGGTGCTCTGGGTCTCAGACAGTGCTGTTTGCAATGGATGCTGAGGGTGTCAGAGAGGTCTGTTTGCAATGGGTGCTGAGGGTCACAGACAGGGCTATTTGCAATGGGTGCTAAGCGTCTCAGACAGGGCTACTTGCAATGCATGCTCAGGGGCTCAGACATGGTTTTTTGCCATGAGTGCTGAGGGTCTCAGACAGTGCTGTTTCTAATGGGTACTGTGGGTCTCAGACAGGGCTGTTTGCAATGGGTGCTCTGGGTCTCAGACAGGACCATTTGTAATGGGTGCTGTGGGTCTCAGATCAATTTGTAATGGGTGCTGAGGGTATCAGACAGGGATGTTTGTATTGGTGCTGTGGGTCTCAGACTCAGCTGTTTGTAATGGGTCCTGCAGGTCTCAGACAAGACTGTTTGTAATGGATCATGTGGGTCTCAGACAGGGCTGTTTGTAATGGGTGCTGACTGTCTCAGACTGGGCTCTTTGCAATGTGTGCTGAGGGCTCAGGCAGGGCTGCTTATAACAGGTGCTGTGAGTCTCAGAGAGGGCTGTTTGCAATGGATGCTGAGGGACTCAGACAGGGCCGTTTGCAATGGGTGCTGTGGGTCTCAGACCGGGCTGGCTTCAATGGGTGCTGAGTGTCTCAAACACCACTGTTTGTAACGGGTGCTGAGGCTCTCAAACAGGTCTGTTTGCAATGGGCGCTGAGGGTCTCAGACAGGACCATTTGTAATGGGTGCTGAGGGTATCAGACAGGGATGTTTGTATTGGTGCTGTGGGTCTCAGACACAGCTGTTTGTAATGGGTCCTGCAGGTCTCAGACAAGACTGTTTCTAATGGATCATGTGGGTCTCAGACAGGGCCGTTTGCATTGGGTGCTGACTATCTCAGACTGGGCTCTTTGCAATGTGTGCTGAGGGCTCAGGCAGGGCTGCTTATAACAGATGCTGTGAGTCTCAGAGAGGGCTGTTTGCAATGGATGCTGAGGGACTCAGACAGGGCAGTTTGAAATGGGTGCTGAGAGCCTCAGACTCTTCTGTTTGCAATGGCTGCTGAGGGTTTCAGACAGGGCTGTTTGTAATGGGTGATGTGGGTCTCAGACAGGGATGTTTGTAATGGGTGCGGTGGGTCTCAGACAGGGCTGTTTTTAATGGGTGATGTGGGTCTCAGACAGGGATGTTTGCAATGGGTGCTGTGGGTCTCAGACAGGGCTGTTTTTAATGGGTGGTGTAGGTCTCAGGGCTGTTTGTAATGGGTGATGTGGGTCTCAGACAGGGATGTTTGCAATGGGTGCTCTGGGTCTCAGACAGGGCTGTTTGCAATGGGTGCTGAGGGTGTCAGAGAGGTCTGTTTGCAATGCGTGCTGAGGGTCACAGACAGGGCTATCTGCAATGGGTGCTAAGCGTCTCAGACAGGGCTATTTGCAATGCATGCTCAGGGGCTCAGACATGGTTTTTTGCCATGGGTGCTGAGGGTCTCAGACAGGACCGTTTCTAAAGGGTGCTGTGGGTCTCAGACAGGGCTGTTTGCAATGGGTGCTCTGGGTCTCAGACAGGACCATTTGTAATGGGTGTTTGGGTCTCAGACAGATCAGTTTGTAATGGGTGCTGAGGGTATCAGACAAGGATGTTTGTATTGGTGCTGTGGGTCTCAGACACAGCTGTTTGTAATGGGTCCTGCAGGTCTCAGACAAGACTGTTTGTAATGGATCATGTGGGTCTCAGACAGGGCTGTTTGCATTGGGTGCTGACTGTCTCAGACTGGGCTCTTTGCAATGTGTGCTGAGGGCTCAGGCAGGGCTGCTTATAACAGGTGCTGTGAGTCTCAGAGAGGGCTGTTTGCAATGGATGCTGAGGGACTCAGCCAGGACCATTTGCAATGGGTGCTCGGGGTCTCAGACAAGGCTGCTGTAATGGGTGCAGAGGACAGGACTCTTTGGAATGGGATCTGAAGGACTCAGACAGGGCTGTCTGCAATGGGTGCAGAGGGTCTCAGACAGGTCTGTTTGTAATGGATGCTGTAGTTCTCATACAGGTCTGTTTGTAACAGGTGCTGTGGGTCTCAGACAGGGCTTATCAGTGGGTGCTGTGGATCTCAGAGAGGGCTGTTTGTAATGGATGCTGAGGGTCTCAGACCGGGCTGTCTGCAATGGGTGCTGAGTGTCTCAAACACCGCTGTTTGTAACGGGTGCTGAGGGTCTCAAACAGGTCTGTTTGCAATGGTACTGAGGGTCTCAGACAGGGCTGTTTCTAATGGGTGATGTGGGTCTCAAACAGGGCTGTTTTTAATGGGTGGTGTGGGTCTCAGACAGGGCAGTTTTAAATGGGTGCTGAGGGTCTCAGACAGGGCTGTTTCTAATGGGTGATGTGGGTTTCAAAGAGGGCTGTTTTTAATGGGTGGTGTGGGTTTCAGACAGGGCTGTTTTAAATGCGTGCTGAGGGTCTCAGACAGGGCCTTTTGCAATGGGTGCTGAGGGCCTCAGACTCTTCTGTTTGCAATGGCTGCTGAGGGTCTCAGACAGGGCTGTTTGTAATGGGTGATGTGGGTCTCAGACAGGGATGTTTGTAATGGGTGCGGTGGGTCTCAGACCGGGCTGTTTTTAATGTGTGATGTGGTCTCAGACAGGGATGTTTCTAATGGGTGATGTGGGTCTCAGACAGGGATGTTTTTAATGGGTGATGTGGGTCCCAGACAGGGCTGTTTTTAATGGGTGATGTAGGTCTCAGACAGCGATGTTTGCAATGGTTTCTCTGGGTCTCAGACAGGGCTGTTTGCAATGGGTGCTGAGTGTGTCAGAGAGATCTGTTTGCAATGCGTGCTGAGGGTCACAGACAGGACTATATGCAATGGGTGCTAAGCGTCTCAGACAGGGCTATTTGCAATGCATGCTCAGGGGCTCAGACATGGTTTTTTGCCATGGGTGCTGAGGGTCTCAGACAGGACCGTTTCTAGTGGGTGCTGTGGGTCTCAGACAGGGCTGTTTGCAATGGGTGCTCTGGCTCTCAGACAGGACCGTTTATAATGGGTGCTGTGGGTCTCAGACAGGGCTGTTTGCAATGGGTGCTCTGGGTCTCAGACAGGACCATTTGTAATGGGTGCTGAAGGTATCAGACAGGTATGTTTGTATTGATGCTGTGGGTCTCAGACACAGCTGTTTGTAATGGGTCCTGCAGGTCTCAGACAAGACTGTTTGTAATGGATCATGTGGGTCTCAGACAGGGCTGTTTGCATTGGGTGCTGACTGTCTCAGACTGGGCTCTTTGCAATGTGTGCTGAGGGCTCAGGCAGGGCTGCTTATAACAGGTGCTGTGAGTCTCAGAGAGGGCTGTTTGCAATGGATGCTGAGGGACTCAGGCAGGGCCATTTGCAATGGGTGCTGTGGGTCTCAGACAAGGCTGCTGTGATGGGTGCAGAGGACAGGACTCTTTGGAATCTGTGCTGAAGGACTCAGACAGGGCTGTCTGCAATGGGTGCAGAGGGTCTCAGACAGGTCTGTTTGTAATGGATGCTGCAGTTCTCATACAGGTCTGTTTTTAACAGGTGCTGTGGGTCTCAGACAGGGCTGATCAGTGGGTGCTGTGGATCTCAGACAGGGCTGTTTGTAATGGATGCTGAGAGTCTCAGACCGGGCTGTCTGCAATGGGTGTTGAGTGTCTCAAACACCGCTGTTTGTAACGGGTGCTGAGGCTCTCAAACAGGTCTGTTTGCAATGGGTGCTGAGGGTCTCAGTCAGTGCTGTTTCTAATGGGTGATGTGGGTCTCAAACAGGGCTGTTTTTAATGGGTGGTGTGCATCTCAGACAGGGCTGTTTTAAATGGGTGCTGAGGGTCTCAGACAGGGCCTTTTGCAATAGGTGCTGAGGGCCTCAGACTCGTCTGTTTGCAATGGCTGTTGAGGGTCTCAGACAGGGCTGTTTGTAATGGGTGATGTGGGTCTCAGACAGGGATGTTTGTAATGGGTGCGGTGGGTCTCAGACAGGGCTGTTTTTAATGGGTGATGAGGGTTTCATGCAGTGCTATTTGTAATGGGTACTGTAAGTCTCAGACAAGGCTGTTTGTAATGGGTGCTGAGGGTCTCAGACAGGACTGTTTGTAATGAGTGCTGTGGGCCTCAGACAGGGCTGTTTCCAATGAGTACTCTGTATCTCAGACAGGACCGTTTGTAATGGCTGCTCGAGGTCTCAGACAGGTCTGTTTGTAATGGCTGCTGAGAGTATTAGACAGGGCTGTTTGTATTGGTGCTATGGGTCTCAGACACAGCTGTTTGTAATGGGTCCTGCGGGTCTCAGACAACGCTGTTTGTGATGGGTCCTGTGGTTCTCAGTCAGGGCTGTTTGTATTGGGTGCTGAGGGTCTCAGACTGGGCTGTTTGCAATGTGTGCTGAGGTCTCAGACAGGGCTGTTTATAACGGGTCCTGTGGGTCTCAGACAGGGCTGTTTGCAATGGATGTTTTGGGTCTCAGAGGGGGCTGTTTGCAATGGGTGCTGAGGGTCTCAGACAGGGCCATTTGCAATCGGTGCTGTGGGTCTCAGACAAGGCTGTTTGTAATGGGTGCTGAAGGTCTCAGACAGGGCTGTCTGCAATGGGTGCTGTAGTTCCCAGAAAGGTCTGTTTGGTTTGGGTCCTGTGGGTCTCAGACAGGGCTGTTTGCAATGGATGTTTTGGGTCTCAGAGGGGGCTGTTTGCAATGGGTGCTGAGGGTCTCAGACAGGGCCATTTGCAATCGGTGCTGTGGGTCTCAGACAAGGCTGTTTGTAATGGGTGCAGAAAGTCTCAGTAGGGCTTTTTGTAATGGGTGCTGAAGGTCTCAGACAGGGCTGTCTGCAATGGGTGCTGTAGTTCCCAGAAAGGTCTGTTTGGTTTGGGTGCTGTGGGTCTCAGAGAGGGCTGTTTGTAACGGGTGCTGAGGGATCAGACAAGGCTGTCTGCAATGGGTGCTGAGGGTCTGAGACAGGGCTGTTTGTAACCGGTGCTGAGGGTCACCAACAGTGATGTTTGCAATGGGTGCTGTGGGTCTCCGACAAGGCTGTTTGTGATGGTTGCTGAGGGTCTCAGAGGGGGCTAGTTGCAATGGGTGCCGAAGGTCTCAGACAGTGCTGTTTGTAATCGCTGCTGTAGATCTCACACACAGCTCATTGTAATGGATGCCATGAGTCTCACACAGGACTGTTTGTAATGGGTGCTGCGGGTCCCAGACAGGGATGTTTGCAATGGGTGCTCTGGGTCTCAGACAGTGCTGTTTGCAATGGATGCTGAGGGTGTCAGAGAGGTCTGTTTGCAATGGGTGCTGAGGGTCACAGACAGGGCTATTTGCAATGGGTGCTAAGCGTCTCAGACAGGGCTACTTGCAATGCATGCTCAGGGGCTCAGACATGGTTTTTTGCCATGAGTGCTGAGGGTCTCAGACAGTGCTGTTTCTAATGGGTACTGTGGGTCTCAGACAGGGCTGTTTGCAATGGGTGCTCTGGGTCTCAGACAGGACCATTTGTAATGGGTGCTGTGGGTCTCAGATCAATTTGTAATGGGTGCTGAGGGTATCAGACAGGGATGTTTGTATTGGTGCTGTGGGTCTCAGACTCAGCTGTTTGTAATGGGTCCTGCAGGTCTCAGACAAGACTGTTTGTAATGGATCATGTGGGTCTCAGACAGGGCTGTTTGTAATGGGTGCTGACTGTCTCAGACTGGGCTCTTTGCAATGTGTGCTGAGGGCTCAGGCAGGGCTGCTTATAACAGGTGCTGTGAGTCTCAGAGAGGGCTGTTTGCAATGGATGCTGAGGGACTCAGACAGGGCCGTTTGCAATGGGTGCTGTGGGTCTCAGACCGGGCTGGCTTCAATGGGTGCTGAGTGTCTCAAACACCACTGTTTGTAACGGGTGCTGAGGCTCTCAAACAGGTCTGTTTGCAATGGGTGCTGAGGGTCTCAGTCAGTGCTGTTTCTAATGGGTGATGTGGGTCTCAAACAGGGCTGTTTTTAATGGGTGGTGTGCGTCTCAGACAGGGCTGTTTTAAATGGGTGCTGAGGGTCTCAGACAGGGCCTTTTGCAATAGGTGCTGAGGGCCTCAGACTCGTCTGTTTGCAATGGCTGTTGAGGGTCTCAGACAGGGCTGTTTGTAATGGGTGATGTGGGTCTCAGACAGGGATGTTTGTAATGGGTGCGGTGGGTCTCAGACAGGGCTGTTTTTAATGGGTGATGTGGGTCTCAGACAGGGATGTTTGCAATGGGTGCTGTGGGTCTCAGACAGGGCTGTTTTTAATGGGTGGTGTAGGTCTCAGATAGGGCTGTTTGTAATGGGTGATGTAGGTCTCAGACAGGGCTGTTTGCAATGGGTGCTGAGGGTGTCAGAGAGGTCTGTTTGCAATGCGTGCTGAGGGTCACAGACAGGACTGTCTGCAATGGGTGCTAAGCGTCTCAGACAGGGCTATTTGCAATGCATGCTCAGGGGCTCAGACATGGTTTTTTTGCCATGGGTGCTGAGGGTCTCAGACAGGACCGTTTCTAATGGGTGCTGTGGGTCTCAGACAGGGCTGCTCAGTGGGTGCTGTAGATCTCAGAGAGGGCTGTTTGTAATGGATGCTGAGGGTCTCAGACAGGGATGTTTGCAATGGGTGCTTAGGGTCTCAAACAGGTCAGTTTGCAATGGGTGCTGAGCATCTCAGACAGGGCTGTTTCTAATGGGTGGTGTGGGTCTCAGACAGGGCTGTTTTTAATGGATGGTGTGGATCTCAGACAGGGCTGTTTTAAATGGGTGCTGAGGGTCTCGGACATTGCTGTTTGCAATGGGTGCTGAGGGCCTCAGACAGGGTCGTTTGCACTGGTTGCTGTAGGTCTCAGACAAGGCTGTTTGTAATGCGTTCAAAGGGTCTCATGCAGGCCTGTTTGTAATGGGTGCTCAAGGTCTCAGACAGGGCTGTTTGCTATGGGTGCAGAGGGTCTCAGACTGAACCATTCGCAATGGGTGCTGAGGGTCTCAGGCAGGGCTGTTTGCAATGGGAGCTGTGGATCTCAGATAGGGCAGTTTGTAATGGGTGCTGAGTGTCTCAGACTGTGCTGTTTGCAATTGGCGCTGTGGATCTCTGAGAGTGCAGTTTGTAATATGTGCTTGCGGGTCTTGGACAGGGCTGTTTGTAATGGGTGCTGAGGGTCTCAGACAGGGCTGTTTGCAATGGGTGCTAAGCGTCTCAGACAGGGCTATTTGCCATGCGTGCTCAGGGGCTCAGACATGGCTGTTTGCCAAGGGTGCTGAGGGTCTCAGACATTGCTGTTTGTAATGGGTGCTGAGGAACTCATACAAGGCTGTTTGCAATGGGTGCTGTGGCTCTCAGACAGGTCTGTTTATAATAAGTGTTGTGGGTCTCAGACAGGGCTGTTTGCAATGGGTGCTCTGGTTCTCAGACAGAACCGTTTGTAATGGGTGCTGAGAGTATCAGACAGGTATGTTTGTATTGCTGCTGACGGTCTCAGACACAGCTCATTGTAATTGGTCCTGCGGGTCTCAGACAAGGCTGTTTCTAATGGATCAAGTGGGTTTCAGACAGGACTGTTTGCAATGGGTGCTAAGTGTCTCAGACAGGGCTATTTGCAATGCCTGCTCAGGGGCTCAGACATGGCTGTTTGCCATGG
The DNA here is from genome assembly GCA_026770705.1 of Isurus oxyrinchus. Taxonomy (NCBI): domain Eukaryota; kingdom Metazoa; phylum Chordata; class Chondrichthyes; order Lamniformes; family Lamnidae; genus Isurus; species Isurus oxyrinchus. The sequence continues at coordinate 119,898,331 of JANJGN010000002.1, read as the reverse complement.
GTGCTGAAGGTCTCAGACAGTGCTGTTTGTAATGAGTGCTGAGGGACTCATACAAGGCTTTATGCAATCGGTGCTGAGGCTCTCAGACAGGGCTGTTTATAATGTGTGCTGAGGGCTCAGGCAGGTCTGTTTATAACAGGAGCTTTGGGTCTCAGAGAGGGCTATTTGCAATGGATGCTGAGGGTCTCAGACAGGGCCGTTTGCAAAGGGGGCTTTAGGTCTCAGGCAAGACTTTTGTAATGGGTGCAGAGGGTCTCAGACAGGGCTGTTTGTAATGGGTGCTGAAGGTCTCAGACAGGGCTGTCTGCAGTGGGTGCTGTGGGTCTCAGACAGGGCTGTTTGCCTTGGGTGATGTGGATCTTAGGGCTTTTTGCAATGGGTGCTGTGGGTCTCAGACAGGGCTGTTTGCAATGGGTGCTGAGGGTGTCAGAGAGGTCTGTTTGCAATGGGTGCTGAGGGTCTCAGACAGGGCTGTTTGTAATGGGTGATGTGTGTCTCAGACAGGGATGTTTGCAATGGGTGCTATGAGTCTCAGACAGGTCTGTTTTTAATGGGTGGTGAGGGTCTCAGACAGGGCTATTTGCAATGGGTGCTGAGGGCCTCAGGCAGGGTTGTTTGCAATGGGAGCTGTGTATCTCTGACAGGGCTGTTTGTAATGGGTGCTGAGGGTCTCAGACGGTGCTGTTTGCAATTGGCGCTGTGGATCTCTGCGAGTGCAGTTTGTAATATGTGCTGCACGTCTCAGACAGGGCTGTTTGTCATGGGTGCTGTGGGTCTCAGTCAGGGCTACTCCCAGTGCCTGCTGTGTGACTCAGACAGGGCTGCTGGAATGGGTGCTGAGGGTCTCAGACAGTGATGTTTGCAATGGGTACTGAGGCTCTCAGACAGGGCTGATTATAATGGGTGTTGTGGGTCTCAGACAGGGCTGTTTGCAGTGGGTGCTCTGGATCTCAGACAGAACCGTTTGTAATGGGTGCTGAGGGTATCAGACAGGGCTGTTTGTATTGGTGCTGACGGTCTCAGACACAGCTGATTGTAATGGGCCCTGCGGGTCTCAGACAAGGCTGTTTCTAATGGATCATGTGCATCTCAGACAGGGCTACTTGCAATGCCTGCTCAGGGGCTCAGACATGGCTGTTTGCCATGGGAGCTGAGGGTCTCAGACAGCGCTGTTTGTAATGAGTGCTGAGGGACTCATACAAGGCTTTTTGCAATTGGTGCTGAGGCTCTCAGACTGGGCTGTTTATAATGTGTGCTGAGGGCTCAGGCAAGTCTGTTTTTAACAGGTGCTTTGGAACTCAGAGAGGGCTATTTGCAATGGATGCTTTAGGTCTCGGGCAAGACTTTTTGTAATGGGGCTCAGACGTGCCTGTTTGCAATGGGTGCTGAGGCTCTCAGACAGAGCTGATTATAATGGGTGCTGTGGATCTCAGACAGGGCTGATTATAATGGATGCTGTGGGTCTCAGACAGGGCTGATTATAATGGGTGCTGTGGGTCTCAGACAGGGCTGATTATAATGGGTGCTGTGGGTCTCAGACAGGGCTGATTATAATGGGTGCTGTGGGTCTCAGACAGGGCTGATTATAATGGGTGCTGTGGGTCTCAGACAGGGCTGATTATAATGGGTGCTGTGGGTCTCAGACAGGGCTGATTGTAATGGGTACTGTGGATCTCAGACAGGGCTGGTTATAATGGGTGCTGTGGGTCTCAGACAGGGCTGTTTGCAATGGGTGCTCTGGATCTCAGACAGAACCGTTTGTAATGGGTGCTGAGGGTCTCAGACAGGGCTGCTCATTGGGTGCTGTGGATCTCAGAGAGGGCTGTTTGTAATGGGTGCTGTAGTTCTCAGACAGATCTGTTTGTACTGGGTGCTGTGGATCTCAGACAGGGCTGCTCAGTGGTTGCTGTGGATCTCAGAGAGGGCTGTTTGTAATGGGTGCTGAAGGTTCAGACAGGGCTGTCTGCAATGAGTGCAGTTGGGCTCACACAAGGCTGTTTGTAATGGGTCATGTGGGTCTTAGACAGGGCTGTTTGTATTGGGTGCTGAGGGTCTCAGACTGGGCTGTTTGCAATGTGTGCAGAGGGCACAGACAGGGCTGTTTATAACAGGTGCTGTGAGTTTCAGATAGGGCTGTTTGCAATGGGTGCTGTGGGTCTCAGACTCATCTGTTTGTAATGGGTGCCGAAGGTCTCAGACAGGCCTCTTTGTAATAGATGCTGTAGTTCTCAGACAGGTCTGTTTGTAATGGATGCTGTAGTTCTTATACAGGTCTGTTTGTAACAGGTGATGTGGGTCTCAGACAGGACTCCTTTGTGGGTGCTGTGGATCTCAGAGAGGGCTGTTTGTAATGGATGCTGAGAGTCACAGACCGGGCTGTCTGCAATGGGTGTTGAGTGTCTCAAACACCGCTGTTTGTAACGGGTGCTGAGGCTCTCAGACAGGGCTGTTTGTAACGGGTGCTGAGGGTCTCAGACAGGGCTGTTTGCAATGGGTGCTGAAGGTCTCAAACAGATCTGTTTGCAATGGGTGCTGAGGGTCTCAGACAGGGCTGTTTCTAATGGGTGATGTGGGTCTCAGACAGAGATGTTTGCAATGGGTACTGTGGGTGTCACACAGGGCTGTTTTTAATGGGTGCTGAGGGTCTCAGACAGGGCTGTTTCTAATGGGTGATGTGGGTCTCAGACAGAGATGTTTGCAATGGGCACTGTGGGTGTCACACAGGGCTGTTTTTAATGGGTATTGTGGTCTCAGACAGGGCTGTTTTTAATGGGTGCTGAGGGTCTCAGACAGCGCTGTTTGCAATGAGTGCTGAGGGCCTCAGACTCGTCTGTATGCAATGGCTGCTGAGGGTCTCAAGCAGGGCTGTTTGTAATGGGTGCAGTTTGTCTCTGACAGGCTGTTTGCAATGGTGCTGTGGGTCTTTGACAGGGCCATTTCAATGGGTGCTGTGTGTCTCAGACATGGCTGTTTGTAATGGCTTCTGAGAGTTTTAGATACGGCTGTTTGTAATGGGTGCTGAGGGTCTCTGTTAGGGCTGCACTCTCCCAAGAGATACCAGCATTGGGAGTGTTAATTGATAGCTGCACGGTGGTGTTTACAGAGACATGAGGGTGAAGGGAACAGGGCAGGTTTGGGGGCTGTAATCTTCCTTGAAATGGTCGGGTTCAGATATTAATTGCAGTCCTGGGGCCTTGTGGACCAGGCTACAGGACTATGTTGGCCACACACATCATGGTCAGGCCCAGGGAGGGTCAAGGCCTGTCTGCTCAATGGGGTTGTACACAGCTTGTTGTGCAGGGCATGATCAGTGTCTCATACATGGTGGGCTTGGGGATGGCAGGCCCAGTACTGGGCTGCAGGCGGTATAGTCATGGTCGGGGAGGGTATCTGCAGCCTGTGAATGGGGGAAATGTAATTAAGTGGGGGCTCCTCGAAGCTCTCATGGTGGGGCGGGTGGGGACTCTGTATGTGACCATGCACACAGCCTCAAGATGGGGAAGCGTGAGGTCCACATGGGGCAGGGGTACATCCACAGTGATGGGTTCAGTGGGGAGGGCAGAAATGTCCACAATAATAGCTATGGGCTCCAGGGTTACGGGAAGGTGAGGGGGTGGTGGCTGGAGAATGACCAGAGGGAGGTCTACCTGCTCATCGAGAGCTTCCAGGATGGTTGGAGGGACGTGAATAGGGACAGGGCGAGGGTTGAAGCTGGTCTGGATGTACAAGTGTCACACCACCATGTGGAGACCAAGAAGCAAGGAGGCAATTTAAAACTGAAACTGGAAAATATTCCACAGAGGAGGGGCCTGAGGCAGTGCGGGGGGGGCCTGAGGCAGTGCGGGGGGGGGGGGGCCTGAGGCAGTGTGGGGGGGGCCTGAGGCAGTGCGGGGGGGGGGCCTGAGGCAGTGCGGGGGGGGGGCTGAGGCAGTGCGGGAGGGGCCTGAGGCAGTGTGGGGGGGGGGGCCTGAGGCAGTGCGGGGGGGGGGGGGCCTGAGGCAGTGCGGGGGGGGGGCCTGAGGCAGTGCGGGGGGGGGCCTGAGGCAGTGCGGAGGGGCTTGAGGCAGGACTCTGGGGCCCTGTGAAGGGGTAGCTTCATACTTATTAGAATTTCAACATGGAGGTGAAGGCTCAGCTGAGAGAACACATGAAGACTTCATTGAAAAGCTAGAGTTGGAACCTGTAACTCATGGTGTGTTTTTCGCGAGACCATATCAGGTGTTGGGGTCACATTAGAGGTGGCCTCATTGAGCATTTAACTGTCAGAGCAATGGGAGAAGGGATGACACAGTCAGCCATTAAGGGAACACACCTGCTGGGTATGTGCAAGATGCTCTATTTGAAACCCTGTAAATTGCATTGACAAGTTTACATGGGTCACTGGCCCCAAGGCTTCCAGTCATTCCAAATGTGCCAGGCAGTGGTGATCTCTAATCCTAATCAGGCAGCGTATGAGTACATGGCTGCCCTGAAGTCTCTTCTATCCTCCGAGGGATTGAGATGTCAAATTGTTGGGGTGGCTTCTTAGACATCTATGATCAGTGAGAGAGCGCCTCAGCGACAGGGCTGGAACTGGGGGAGGCAGCTAGCCCGAGTACAGTCCCAGGGCATGACAGTGGCTTTCTGGCTGGGAGTGGGAGGTCTGTAATTGTTGGCTGAGATACATTTGTCTGTTGGATCTATCTGTCTGCAGGAAGGAGGAGGATTGCAGAATGGAGGCTGCAGTCAACGCAGCCTTTTTGATGTCCGTGCTCAGACTGAGGAGGGGAAGAAGGGCCCAGCGCTGTCTTGCACAGCTTCGAGTGGATCCCCGGCCTGAGGTGCATGACTCAGGGGAACGCCTGAGGCTGACGGGGTCAGACCCATCACACAGAGGTGACTGGTGTGACCAAGGGTATTCTGAAGACGCCCCTCCTATTTGGAGATGAGCGAGAGATGGTGCCGCGCATGTTTACGTTTGTCAAGAGATATGGTGGCTGATATCTGCCACATGCTGCTGGAGGGTCTGGCACTGCTGGAGTTGGAGACCACCATCTGCCAATGCCCCTGAAGGCCACCACCACACTCAATTTATTTGCAAGCGGCTCGTTCCAGGGATCCACAGAAAACCTATGCGGCATCTCTCAGTCCTCCACACATCAATATACAAAGAAGGTGGTGAATGCCTCCTGCAGTAAGGCTCATCATCTTAGAAAGTTCACAATGGGTGAAGCGGGCCAGGCTGCTAGATTTCTGGCATTTGCAGCAATCCCTGGCTTACCGAGAGTGCAGGGAGCGATTAATTGTATACGTGTGGCATTGAGCGCTCAGTGGCAGCCGCTCCCGATCTTCAGTGACAGGAAAGAGCTCCCACTCGCTGAACGTTCAGCTGGTCTGCCATCACCTGGGAGTTCTCACAACACCTGCACCCTGAGTCACTCCCAGGGCTGCAGCGTTTCCATTGATGGCTGCTTGGAGATAAGGGGCACCCGCTGAAGCGATGGCTCATCATACCCTGTGTGTTGCCCTCAAAGTGCCTCAGAGGAGAGATACAACATGGTGCACTCTGTGGCAAGGTTTATGTTGGATCCAATGCCCTTAGGTTTGTTGGGCTAAAGGATCCGAGTCGCACGGTTAAATCGGGGTGACCAAGTTGGTACAGGGACAGAGAACATCAGGAGATTGTCATTAGAATAAACACATCTTGTTTATTTACAAACTAAACTAAGCTATAGTAGCTATACTTATGTGCTCACAATTCAAAACTCTGTATTCACTCATCAGTGACTAACTCAAGACTCCCCCCCTGTGAGGTAGCCCGTGCTATTCTGCTATTGGGTATTAAGATCATGTGACCTTATTACAATACATGTCTTAAAGGTATATTACATATTCCCAGCCACCATATATAGCTGCGTGCAATTGAATTCACCAAGGCTCCATAGACAGCACCTTTCACAAACTATGACTCTATCATCTAGAAGGACAAAGGCAACAGACACATGGGAACACCACCACCTGGAAGTTCCCCTCCAAGTCACTCACCATCCTGACTTGGAAATACATTGTCGTTCCTTCATTGTCACTGGGTCAAAATCCTGGAACTCCCTTCCTAACAGCACTGTGGGTGTACCTACACCACATGGACTGCAGCAGTTCAAGAAGGCAGCTCACCACCACCTTCTCAAAGGCAACTAGGAATGGACAATAAATGCTGGCATAGCCAGCAAAGCCCACGTCCCATGAATTATTAGAAAAAAAAATTCCTTCATGTTGGAAATTCTGGGATGTGCACTGTGAAGTTCAGATAACAAAGGCTTTCGTCCTTTTGGAGGAACAATCATTTGAGCTTCCCACAATAGGATACCTTCTTGGCTGGTTATCTGGTATCTTCTCCGGAAATACGGTTTCACTTCTTCAGACTCTTGTGTTGTGACCAACCATGAAGAACTTGACTCCTCAATTTGGATAAGACGTTCGTCCAATCTTTAATTTATTTAGCACATATCGGTGATGTGTCCAGGAAGCTCAACAACAAAACGAACTCCTGAGGAATTGGAACATCCTTATCTTTTACCTGCAAGAGTAAACGAATTTGCAATTTGACTTCCAGTCCATGAATAAAAGTATACTCAAAAGCTAAGATCAATGTCCATCTTTGGACTCTAGCTGATACTACAGCGGGTATAGCCTTGTCTTCGCTGAAAAGTCCGAATAATGGTTTGTGGTTCATTTTGTTAGTAAAATGATAACCATGTACAAATTGATTAAACTTTTTAACACTGGAAATGATCACCAGGCCTTCTTTTTCAATTTGTGAGCAGTTTTCCTCTGCAGTACTAAGTGCTCTCGACACATATCCTATAGGTCGTTCTGATCCATCATCCATTCGATGGGATAGCACTGCTCCCACTCCATAAGGTGATGCATCGCACATTAATATCAACTCTCTTTTTGAGTCAAAATGTACTAGCAGCTTGGACAATTGTATCAACTTGTTCACTTTTGTGAAAGCTTCTTCCTGTGGTGTTTGCCAAGACCATTTCTTGAGCAAGTAATAGGGTGGTGCCAGTTCAGTGACATATTAGGCAAGAAACGTCCATAGTAATTGACCATCCCCAAGAATGATTTCTGTTTGGATGTATTCTTTGGTGCTGGGCTTCTCCAATGGCTTCCACTTTCTCTTCAACTGGATGTGAATCTACCTTGTGACCTAGGTAAGTTAACTCTATTGCCTGGAATGTGCACTTTTCCTTTTTCAATCTCACTCCAACCTGTGAAAAACATTTCAGAACTTCTCCAAGTTCATCAAATGTTCGTTTTCAGTGAGTCCAGTCACGAGAATGTCATCCAAATAATCTACAATATGAGCCCTCCACCTGGCTTGCTGCTAGAGGCCAATCTCACCTTTGCCCACAGGAATGATCCCTATCCTCCCCTGCCAACTCAATGGCAATCTCCCCAAATTGACAGAGCTCCTGTATGTCCACGTTCCCTCCTCCCATTTGGGATCTTCCCTCCTATTGTGGGTGAGCTTGACCTGCATGAACACAAATGGGTGGAACGTGATGAGAAGGGATGGAGGAGAGGTTGGGAAGCATGCGTGTCTGCTATGTGTGCTGAGCACTCGCCAGTGAGGGCTGAGGGTGGAGTTTGTGCAGCATGATTGATGAGATGCTGGCGATGTTCAAGTACCCATGAGACAATCAGTGCTGATGTGCACCCCCACGCTAATATTGTGCGAAATCCCTGAGTAGTGTAAACCTTTGAGTGCCTGATGTGTGTGGGTGAGTTTGGAGCGAGCAGAAGGTTGACTTACCCTGACGGAGTGGATTAGATCATTCACCCTCTTCCTGCATGGCAGGGCAGCTCGTTGCTGGTTGCCCAGGGCACAGGCCTCCTCTGGAACTGCCGGCGGGGTGAGATTGGTGGACCTCCTGGTTCCTGGTTCCATCCCTTGGGAAAAGGACATCCCAGCATTGGCGAAGGCCTTGGATGAAAGCTTCAAGGGAGTTGTGCCGGACCCTTGGGGCTACCGTCTCCTTTATCCTGGGAGCCATCTCAGGAAGTGGCAATCACACAGTTGGGTTGTAGAGAGTGACTGTGTGTGTTCGGCTCGTGTTTAAATATGGCATCAGGACCTTCGACCCCATTAGGGGATGGTGGGGTGGACGAATCAGTGACCACCCCGCCTCGTGATTCAGAGCGATGCTCACCAATGTATAACTAACAAACTTCCAAGTGTAAAATCGGATGCAATGACCCTCCTTGCCGCCCAGTGGGAAATGCACCACTTATCCCACCCACCACCACAGTCTCTGGAGCAGAAAATTCCGCCCATTAAGCTGAACAGTGGTAGAAATTAAGTCTAGCTTTTACCTCTGGGCTACTTTGTTTCCCTGATGTGATAATAATACTGAGACCGTTAATTATTTCCTCCTGGTATCACAGTCAGGAATTTGAATGATAACGTTCTGTTCTTTAAGAAGCTCATAAATAATTTGTGACTTTTCTACTGGTCAGAGGAGAGAGGCAGAGATCTTTCTCCTTCCTAGATACAAAGAGGTGTATTTTGTCTTGAATCTCGGGAATGAAATACCTCCTCATCATTGTTTTAATCAAGAAACCAGCAAGAGTGTGAACAGATTTGCCCAGTCATTGTGTTGACCGATTCTCTAAAACTATCATCAGGACAAATTCAATGTTTAATCCCAGGAAGATTGTGACTGAAGGTTTGGTGAGATGTAACTGTGTCAATGTGTCTTAATAGGCAACACTCACCTCTGAGTGAGAAGCATGTGTATTCAACACCCACTTCAGAAACTGAGCATAAAAAACCAGGCTGACACTTCATGTGCAGTATTGAGGGAGTGCTGCACTGTCAGAGGGTCAGTACTGAGGGATGTTGCACTGTTGGTCAGTATAGAGGGAGTGCTGCAATGTCAGAGGGTCAATACTGAGGGAGGGCTGCACTGTCAGAGGGTCCATACAGAGGGCGTGCTGCATTGTCAGAGGGTCAGTACTGAAGGAGTTCTGCACTGTTGGAGGGTCAGTATTGAGGGAGTGCCGCACTGTCAGAGGTGCCATCTTTCAGATGAGACATTAAACCAATGGTTTAAACCACCCTCTCTCAGCTGGGTGTAAAACATCCCAAGACATTATTTTAAAGAGGAGCAGCAGTGTCACCCCCAGTGTCCTGGCCAATATTTACCCCTCAATCAACATCACAAAAAACTGATTATCTGGTTATTATCACATTGCTATTTGTGGAGCTTGCTGTGTGTAAATTGGCTGCTGCATTTCCTACATTACAACAGTGAACACACTTCAAAAATACTTCATTGGCTGTAAAGCGCTCTGGGGCATCTGGTGGTCTTGAAAGATGTTATAGAAATGCAAGACTTTCTTTTTCCTTTTTTTTAATAGAATAGAATGAACGGACTGCTCTGTTTTTATGGGTTTCCTTCTAGTCACCCAATGGTTTACAATCTAGTTTTCCGGATGTTTCTTTGTAAAAACCCAGATTATCTCCATCCATCTTAACACTGGAGGATGCTTGTCAAACCAGAGGAAGTGAAATAACCAATTCTCTCTGCAGGGACTGAGTCCCTCACATGCTGTATGTTGACATTTTGTCCCTCTTCTTGCAGTCACCAATTAAAATTCCAGCTTTTAATAAAGTAGCAAAATAGTTGAAACAGATCTCTAACATCAGTTTGTGAGTTGTGTTTTGATTATTTATGTTCTCAAAGAAAGCCTTTAAGGTAGGTCATTCCTGATTCAATCTCCAAGTGATGCAATGCAAACTGAGTTAGATTGCCTGCTGAGTGATTGTGTACTCTCTTCACAACAGATTTCCACATCTAAAACACTGCCCGACTCTGTCTCAGCTCCTCTGCTGCTGAAACCCTCACTCCTGCCTTTGTTACCTCCAGACTCAACTATTCCGATTCTCTCCCGTCTGCCCTCCCACATTCGACTCTCTGTAAACTTGAGCTCATGTCCCAACGCACACCAAGTCTTGTTCCCCTATTACTCCTGTATCCAATGGCCTACACTGGATCGCTGTCTGGCAATGCCTCAATTTTAACATTCTCATCTTTGTCCTCGGCCCCTCCCTATTCCTGTAATTTCCTCCGGCTCTACAAACCTCTGAGGTCTCTGCCTTCCTCTACTTCTGCCCTTTCGAGCATCCCCGATTTTGATCACTTCACCATTGGCGGCCGTGCATTCCGCTGCCTGGGCCCTAAGATCTGGAATTCCCTCCCTAAACCTTTGCACCTCTCTACCTGTTCCTTTAAGATACTCCTTCAGAACACAAGAAATAGGAGCAGGAGTAGGCCATTCAGCCCCTCCAATCTGTCTCACCATTCAATATCACATCTGATCCTACACCTCATCTCCCACCATTCCCTTAGTGTCCAAAAATCTATCGATCTCACTTTGAAAACCTGTTTCTTTGACCAAACTCTTGGTTTCCTCTCCTACTGTGTGTCCCACTGTCAAGTTTTGTTTGAATTTTGTTGGCATGAAATGTTTGAGGCTGGTACAAAAATTATAGAAAAGCTGCAGCCATTATGAAAATGATTTCTGTGAGTTTCCACTTTTGGAATTCTGGGCTGCAAACACTTCTCGAGCAGAAGGTAGCTTGGTGTCCTCAGAAAGACAAACTGAAAAGGCACAGATAGAGTTAATGCACATCAACATTAGCCAGTGAAGGGGTGAACTCCCTCTCAGTATAATTATTTCACGTTTGCTGTTTAGAATTGTGTCCTCAGTTGAGAAATGCTGAAACTCTGCTGCTTAGAGTTAAACCACCTGTGAAATAGGATCCACAGGACATAAGACACACACACAATATCAGAGTGTATCCTGTGATGCATACAAGCTTAGACCTGAATGAGTGAGAGTTCCTGTTCCGGGCCCGGTCTTATTGTGGTGGAGGCAACAGAGCAGAGCAGCTCCACAGGGGGAATCTCACTGGAGCTGCTGAAGTTTCTGAGAAACACCATTACGGGGCTTAAAATCCAAAGTCCTGAGTATTGCAAAGCCTGGATTCTTGTTAAGGTGCAAACAACGGAATAAGCCTGCGTCCAGTGACTACCTACGACTGCAGATGCTGTGCACCAATGGTATTTATGAAGTTGTGTAATTCTTGCACTTACCAAACCATTATTTGTGATAAATGATGAAACAGGAAAGAAAATGTGTGAAAGAATCTGACAAGTGCTCAGCAGTCGTCTTGTTAAATATAACTGCTCAGATTTTAGGAGAAATACATTTGCGGGTGAAAAGAAAGCAAATTTTCAAGATAATATAAATGTTACTCACCTTAACATATGAGAAGTTACTTTCAGAACAATGAAAAGATCAATTCAAAGAATCTGACAGATTAGTAAACCATTTTTCATTGATATTGGAAGTCGAAGAGGGTTAAAAGATTCATCAGGACAGTTTCAGGTGGAGTTTTAAATGGCACTAGTTTACAGTCGGTTCCCCTGTACCATTATTCTGTAACTGTCACTGCGATGTGTAATGACCACAATGTTGTAAATGTAAAAGTAGATGCAAATCTAATCTGGCACAGGATAAGAAGCCTCAGATTCGGTGGACCGAGATTACTGAAGTCACGGGAGCTGTGTTAGGGTTCACCCCTTGCTCCAACATCCACCACTTCACTGGAGCCTGGGAGTGTCCTGTTGACTGAAGGGAGACTCATATTGTTCAGATATTCAAAAAGGGCAACCCACTTAGAACCAGGAAATTTGCCACCCGTCATTTGCTATTCAGTGCTCCCAGGCTGGCAGAGAAGGAATTATTACTATGTTATTAACAACAGGGATTTATTATTAGACATGCAGTTTACGAATCAGAATCAGGTTATGTTTTACAGACTGGGTTGAATTCTTTAAGGAAGTAAAGAGGTTGCTTATTGATGTCAGACTTTGTATATTTAGAATTCTCAAAAACTTTTGACAAAAACCTCACATTAATTTTCCCAATAGATGCTACAAGAAGAATGAACTATGCTTTATTTATTAACATAATGTAGATAGATAGAGTCTGAATTTTTTTTAAAGTTGGTGATGTGTCTGAGTGAAACTATGGAGGAACTGAGAAATGTTCAGAGTAGTTGCTAAATTAGAAGCTGTGGTTGGTATATTCTACAGCTACAAGTGACAAAGGAAGCATTGTTTTACACATTGTTTTGTGGGTGAGCAGATAATCTGTTGTATGCTCAGGGAGCAGTGTAGAATGAGTTAATATTTCCAAAGACAGATATAAACCCCAATCTGAAAACTCTTTTCTCTAATGGGAACTGACCTGCATTATCTGTCATTGTGGATTGTGGAAGTGTTTAACTGATCTGTTGCTTGAATTAAATAATAGATTTTCAGTGTGTCACACTTGCTGCTGTAGAACATGGTCATGGGCAGGATAAAAAAAACTCCTGAGATAAAAACAAAAATCTGCGGATGCTGGAAATCCAAAACAAAAACAGAATTACCTGGAAAAACTCAGCAGGTCTGGCAGCATTGGCGGAGAAAAAAAGAGTTGACATTTTGAGTCCTCACGACCCTTCAACAGAACTGGGTGAATCCAAGGAGAGGGGTGAAATATAAGCTGGTTTAAGGTGGGGGGGGGGGAGGGGGGGGGGGGAGGGGGGGTGGTGTTGGATGGGGGGAGAGAAGTGGAGGGGGGGGGTGGTGTGGTTGTAGGGACAAGCAAGCAGTGATAGGAGCAGATAATCAAAAGATGTCAGAGACAAAAGAACACAGAGGTGTTGAAGTTAGTGATATTATCTAAAAGAATGTGCTAATTAAGAATGGATGGTAGGGCACTCAAGGTATAGCTCTAGTGGGGGTGGGGGGGCATAAAAGATTTAAAAATAATGGAAATAGGTGGGAAAAGAAAAATCTATATAAATTATTGGAAAAAACAAAAGGAAGGGGGAAGAAACAGAAAGGGGGTGGGGATGGAGGAGGGAATTCAAGATCTAAAGTTGTTGAATTCAATATTCAGTCCGGAAGGCTGTAAAGTGCCTAGTTGGAAGATGAGGTGTTGTTCCTCCAGTTTGCATTGGGCTTCACTGGAACAATGCAGCAAGCCAAGGACAGACATGTGGGCAAGAGAGCAGGGTGGAGTGTTAAAATGGCAAGCGACAGGGAGGTTTGGATCATTCTTGCGGACAGACCGCAGGTGTTCTGCAAATCGGTCGCCCAGTTTACGTTTGGTCTCTCCATTGTAGAGGAGACCGCATTGGGAGCAACGAATGCAGTAGACTAAGTTGGGGGAAATGCAAGTGAAATGCTGCTTCACTTGAAAGGAGTGTTTGGGTCCTTGGAAGATGAGGAGAGAGGAAGTGAAGGGGCAGGTGTTGCATCATTTGTGTGGGCATGGGGCGGTGCCATAGGTGGGGGTTGAAGAGTAGGGGGTGATGGAGGAGTGGACCAGGGTGTCCCGGAGGGAACGATCCCTACGGAATGCCGCCGGAGGGGGTGAAGGAAAGATGTGTTTGGTGGTGGCATCATGCTGGAGTTGGCGGAAATGTCGGAGGATGATCCTTTGAATGTGGAGGCTGGTGGGGTGATAAGTGAGGACAAGGGGGACCCTATCATGTTTCTGGGAGGGAGGAGAAGGCGTGAGGGCAGATGCGCAGGAGATGGGCCGGACATGGTTGAGGGCCCTGTCAACGACCGTGGATGGAAAACCTTGGTTAAGGAAGAAGGAGGACATGTCAGAGGAACTGTTTTTGAAGGTAGCATCATCAGAACAGATGCAACGGAAGTGAAGGAACTGAGAGAATGGGATGGAGTCCTTACAGGAAGCGGGGTGTGAGGAGCTGTAGTCAAGGTAGCTGTGGCAGTCGATAGGCTTGTAATGGATATTGGTGGACAGTCTATCACCAGAGATTGAGACAGAGAGGTCAAGGAAGGGAAGGGAAGTGTCAGAGATGGACCATGTGAAAATGATGGAGGGGTGGAGATTGGAAGCAAAATAAATAAATTTTTCCAACTCCTGATGACAGCATGAAGCAGCACCGAAGTAATCATCGATGTACCGGAGAAAGAGTTGTGGAAGGGGGCCGGAGTAGGACTGGAACAAGGAATGTTCCACATACCCCATAAAGAGACAGGCATAGTTGGGGCCCATGCGGGTACCCATAGCCACACCTTTTATTTGGAGGAAGTGAGAGGAGTTGAAGGAGAAATTGTTCAGTGTGAGAACAAGTTTAGCCGGACGGAGGAGAGTAGTGGTAGATGGGGATTGGTCGGGCCTCTGTTCAAGGAAGAAGCTAAGGGCCCTCAGACCTCTTTATTTAATTGACTGCCACTCCTCTTCAAGAAATGCCTACCTTGAAGAAGTTTTGTTCGTCTCTGCGACAAGATTTCTGTATCTCTCTTTTGCCTTGTTCACCTTCATTGCTTTCCATTTCTCTCCTAGTGTTTGACAAGGCGTTTACTAAAACCCGCTTTCACAGCCATATCTCCTTTCTCAGTGACTGTCTCTGTCTCCGACTTACCCCACGTGGATTTCAACTGAAATTCCATTCCTCTTGTTTCGAACCCATCCAGGATTACAGGTATCTCCGGGACATAAAACATTTTTCGGACTGCTGTTCCCATCAGATTCTGAGATCCGCACTCTGTGCCATGTGCCGCCATATGAACACACTCGACCTCTCCCTCCAGCAGCACCGCCGTACTCTTTTTCAAAGCTGCACGTGCCCCCAGTTTCATTTTATTCTTCGTCTCATCCAACACCTCAACAAGAAACTTTTTCTCTTTCTCTCAAGTGCTAAGGAACGCAAGCTCCAACAACTCATCGACACCAACACCCATCTAGGACCCTCCACCCCTGCCTGTCCCTCCGTCCCCACCCTTTCTTCCAATCCCAGCCCCAGCCGTGTATTCACTATACCCCCTGACCTTCCCCTCTCCAACGCTGAACATTCAGTGCTCAGCAAAGGACTTAGTTTCATACCCTTACGCCCTCATCTCAATGAATTTCGGGCTCGACATGATACTGAACTCTTCTTCCGCCGTCTTCGTCTCCGGGCTCACTTCTTCGGGCAGGAGTCCTCTCCCAGTTCAACGGATCCTTTTACCCATCTCCAATATTCTCCCTCCACCTGGACCCCACCCTCTGGATTCTTACCTTCTCTTGATCTTTTCATTGAGAACTGTCGGCGCGACATTAGTCATCTCAATTTCTCTGCTCCTCTCACCCATTCTAATCTGTCTCTCTCTGAACTTACTGCACTCCATTCTCTCAGGTCCAACCCCAACGTTGTCATCAAACCCGCTGACAAGGGTGGTGCAGTTGTTGTCTGGCGCACTGACTTCTACTTCGCGGAGGCTGAGCGTCAACTTGCAGACACTTCCTCCTACCTCTCCCTGGACCATGACCCCACCAATGAACATCAAGCCATTGTTTCCAGGACTGTCACTGACCTCATCTCCTCTGGAGATCTCCCTCCCACAGCTTCCAACCTGATAGTTGCCCAACCTCAGATGGCCCGCTTCTACCTCCTACCCAAAATCCACAAACAGAACTGTCCCGGTAGACCGATCGTCTCAGCTTGCTCCTGCCCCACAGAACTCATTTCTCGTTATCTTGACTCCCTTCTCTCTCCCCTTGTCCAGTCCCTTCCCACCTACATCCATGATTCCTCTGAAACCTTACGTCACATCAATAATTTCCAGTTCTCTGGCCCCAATCGCTTCCTCTTCACCATGGACGTCCAATCCCTCTACATCTCCATCCCCCACCAGGATGGTCTGAGGGCTCTCCGCTTCTTCCTCGAACAGAGGCCCGAACAATCCCCATCCACCACTACTCTCCTCCGTCTGACTGAACTTCTTCTCACACTGAACAATTTCTCTTCAACTCCTCTCACTTCCGCCAAATAAAAGGTGTGGCTATGGGTACCTGCATGGGCCCCAGTTATGCCTGTCTCTTTATGGGGTATGTGGAACATTCCTTGTTCCAGTCCTACTCCGGCCCCCTTCCACAACTCTTTCTCCGGTACATCGATGATTACTTCGGTGCCGCTTCATGCTCTCATCAGGACTTGGAAAAATTTATTAATTTTGCTTCCAGTCTCCACCCTCCATCATTTCCATGTGGTCCATCTCTGACACTTCCCTTCCCTTCCTTGACCTCTCTGTCTCAATCTCTGGTGATAGACTGTCCACCAATATCCATTACAAACCCACCGAATCCCACAGCTACCTCGACTACAGTTCATCACACCCCGCTTCCTGTAAGGACTCCATCCCATTCTCTCAGTTCCTTCGCTTCCGTTGCATCTGTTCTGATGATGCTACCTTCAAAAACAGTTCCTCTGACATGTCCTTCTTCTTCCTTAACCGAGGTTTTCCACCCACGGTCGTTGACAGGGCCCTCAACCATGTCCGGCCCATCTCCCGCGCATCCGCCCTCACGCCTTCTCCTCCCTCCCAGAAACATGATAGGGTCCCCCTTGTCCTTACTTATCACCCCACCAGCCTCCACATTCAAAGGATCATCCTCTGCCATTTCTGCCAACTCCAGCATGATGCCACCACCAAACACATCTTTCCTTCACCCCCTCCGGCGGCATTCCGTAGGGATCGTTCCCTCCGGGACACCCTGGTCCACTCCTCCATCACCCCTTACTCTTCAACCCCCACCTATGGCACCGCCCCATGCCCACACAAATGATGCAACACCTGCCCCTTCACTTCCTCTCTCCTCATCCTCCAAGGGCCCAAACATTCCTTTCAAGTGAAGCAGCATTTCACTTGCATTTCCCCCAACTTAGTCTACTGCATTCATTGCTCCCAATGCGGTCTCCTCTACATAGGAGAGACCAAACGTAAACTGGGCGACCGATTTGCAGAACACCTGCGGTCTGTCCGCAAGAATGACCCAAACCTCCCTGTCGCTTGCCATTTTAACCGTCTTCCTGCTCTCTTGCCCACATGTCTGTCCTTGGCTTGCTGCATTGTTCCAGTGAAGCCCAACGCAAACTGGAGGAACAGCACCTCATCTTCCGACTAGGCACTTTACAGCCTTCCGGTCTGAATATTGAATTCAACAACTTCAGATCTTGAACTCCCTCTTCCATCCCCACCCCCTTTCTGTTTCTTCCCCCCTTCCTTCTGTTTTTTCCAATAATTTATATAGATTTTTCTTTTCCCACCTATTTCCATTATTTTTAAATCTTTTATGCCCCCCCACCCCCACTAGAGCTATACCTTGAGTGCCCTACCATCCATTCTTAATTAGCACATTCGTTTAGATAATATCACCAATTTCGACACCTCTGTGTTCTTTTGTCTCTGACATCTTTTGATTATCTGCTTCTATCACTGCTTGATTGTCCCTACAACCACCCCCCCCCCCCTCCACTTCTCTCTCCCCCCACCTTAAACCAGCTTATATTTCACCCCTCTCCTTGGATTCACCCAGTTCTGTTGAAGGGTCATGAGGACTCAAAACATCAACTCTTTTCTTCTCCTTCGATGATAAAAAAACTCCTGCCTTTTCTAGGATAGTTCCAGGAATGAGGGATTACAGTTACATGGATGAATTGGAGAAGCTGGTGTTGTTCTCCTTAGAGCAGAGGAAGTTAAGCAAAGATTTGATAGAGGTGTTTAAAATCATGAAGGGTTTAGATTTGGAGAGAGAGGCCGAGGGGTTAAGGGAGGGAGTTCCAGAGCTTAGGGCCCAGGTAGCTGAAGGCACAGCCGCCAATGGTGGAGTGATGGATATCGGGAATGTTCAAGAGGTCCAGAATGTTGTTAAATGTCACTCTGCGGCTTTGTACTAGGCTAAGTGATAGAGCAAAATCAACTTCTTGAAGCAATACCTCCATTGGATGCACAGGAAGAAATTGAGGATAATTTATAAAATCTCCCTTGTTAGAAATGATTGCAAATAAAATAATATTAGGCATCAGCTCTGAGTCAGAGAAAACAAAATATAAGCTGAAGGCTTTCTGAAATAAAACAATTTCAGTAAGAAAGTAAATGCAGAAGGAGCCTTTCCCAAAAAACTGAGATTATAAGTGGACATTAAATGTGCTTCAATAAAAGTACAATGGTTTTCTTCAATCCCTTTTACAGTAATTATCATATTTTTAGCATAGAGAAGTCTTTCTCAAGTACTTCAGAGTTGTGACGAGATGGAAGAAGGAAGACTGGAGGGGAAAGTGGAGAGTGCAGTTGTATCATCGGCTTCTAGGAGGCTTTTTAAGGTGGAGAGAGATGCAGGACAACAAAGAGGTTTACATAGTGAGTCCCAGAAGGATCTGCTACCAGTGAGAGAATGCACAGGAAACCAGAGCGGGAGAATATAGATTGTGAGTAAGACAGAGAACTGAGGGAAGTTGTTCTAGGGGTTCCCTCATCAACCCTCCCCATACACAAGTTCGTGACACCAGATTCACAAGTGTATGGCTCGAACAGAATGACCAGTGAGACAAGTTTCCTCTGAATATTCACAATTGCTTTACTGAATCATCCACAACCCCAAAGTACAAAATTTAAAACAACCTATTCCCAGACAGAAAGTCTTTGTTAAGCTTACAAAAATGCTAACGCCACACAAAATCCCCCCGACTTGGGTTTAAACTTATAAAAACACAAGCAAAACGCCACGTCCTGTCCTGAAACCTCAAGAAAACATCCTCAGACCAATATCACCAAGATACGGCTAAAACAAGTTATAAGGTACCGACAAAAAACACCAAGTTTATGCCCAAAACCTTCACCAAACCCTCAAACCAATATCACTACGACATGGCTGAAACTTACAATCCCCAACATGGCTGGTCTGTTCGGTGTAGAATGTAGGCCTGAGTCCAGCCCTGACCCTCCTTCCAACTGTAGCCCAGATACTCAGAGCTGCTCAACTTTTATAATAATTTAATTCAGACATGTCAAAACATACTTCCTGTTGTTCCAATGTCTATTTAGTTGATTCCACGCAAAGTCCAGACAAATGTCATCAGCTCCTGCTGGTTGAAACAATATGGGGTTTTCCATGGAAGATCTATCCAGATGAATATCAGCAGTTCTCATTGTATGAGCAATTCTCCTGCTGTTTGAGGTGACATAGGATATAATTGTCAAAATTCAGCAGCATTTTAATGTCCTCAGTGAGCACTGTATTCAAACTGTCAATTGTTTCTGTGACATTCTGCAGAATTATTCCTGTTCTACCCCAGCAGTCAGTTCATTGTCACAGGAATTTTACAGAAGTAGATCCTCGAATAACATGACAGTGATCTGCTTTAGCAAGAACAAAGTTGTCAGGCCTGTCATCTAGTGTCGGTTTGTCATCCAGTGTCAGCCCTGCCTTCCAGTGTCATCCTTGTCATCTGGTGTCAGTTCTGCCTTCCAGAGACACCCTTGTCATCGATTGTCAGCCCCATCATCCGGTGTCAGTGCGGTCTTCCAGTGTCAGCCCTGTCATTGATTGTCAGCCCTGCCTTCCAGTGTCAGTTATGTCATCCAGTGTCAGTCCTGTATTCCAGTGTCAGTCCTGTTTTCCAGTGTCAGTTATGTCATCCAGTTTCAGCCCTGTCTTCCAGTGTCAGTTATGTCATCCAGTGTCAGTCCTGTCTTCCAGTCTCAGTCCTGTCTTCCTGTGTCAGCCCTGTCTTCCAGTGTCAGTTCTGTCTTCCAGTGTCAGTCCTGTCATCCAGTGTCAGTTGTGTCTCACAAGGCTGGCTCTGTCTTCCAGTGTCAGCCCTGTCATCCAGTGTCAGTCTTGTCAATCCATTGTCAGTCCTGTCTTCCAGTGTCAACCCTGTCATCCAGTGTCAGCCCTGCCTTCCAGTGCCATCCTTGTTATCTGGTGTCAGTTCTGTCTTCCAGAGACACCCTTGTCATCGATTGTCAGCCCCATCATCCGGTGTCAGTGCGGTCTTCCAGTGTCAGCCCTGTCATTAATTGTCAGCCCTGCCTTCCAGTGTCAGTTATGTCATCCAGTGTCAGTTATGTCATCCAGTGTCAGTCCTGTCTTCCAGTGTCAGTCCTGTCTTCCAATGTCAGTCATGTCATCCAGTGTCAGTCCTGTCTTCTAGTGTCAGTCCTGTCTTCCAGTGTCAGCCCTGTCTTCCGGTGTCAGTTCTGTCTTCCAGTGTCAGCCCTGTCATCCAGTGTCAGTTGTGTCTCACAAGGCTGGCTCTGTCTTCCAGTGTCAGTCCTGTCTTCCAGTGCTAGTCCTGTCTTCCAGTGTCAGTCCTGTCTTCCAGTGTCAGTCCTGTCTTCCAATGTCAGTCCTGTCTTCCAGTGTCAGCCCTGTCTTCCAGTGTCAGTTCTGTCTTCCAGTGCCAGTCCTGTCCCAGTGTCAGTCCTGCCTTCCAGTGTCAGTTCTGTCTTCCAGTGTCAGCCCTGTCTTCCAGTGTCAGCCCTGTCTTCCAGTGTCAGTCGTGTCTCACAAGGCTCGCTCAGTATTCCAGTGGTATCTCTGTGCTGTTCTACATTTGAGCAAAGTGGGAATCTCAGCCCCTGTCCACTGTGTCAGTGTGAGACTGTCAATAACCAATGTTTAGCCTCACACAAATCTTAAGGTGTTCCCAAACAGGAATGTTTTTCCCTTAAGTTAATAGCCATGTGAAATGATATGAGTCTTGCAAGCATTTTGGTGCTAGTGCGATTTCAGATTAACATCATTAAAATAAAAGGTGAATGCCAAGGGCTGACAGCAGAGGGAAGGTTGCTGATGTGAGTGTGCAGTCTGAATAGTCATCATGAATGACAGGAAAGTAGAGTTGAGGCCACATGGTCTTATCAAATGGCAGAGTAGGCTTGAGGAGCCAAGTGGCCTACTCTTCTTAATTCATATGTTTGCCTGTCTCCTGAACCCTCAGAGTTTCCATGGGCACCACAATTTACACCTGATCTCATCCTTGTTTTCAAATCCTTTCATGGCCTCACCCCTCCCTTTCTCTGTAATCACCTCCAGCCCCATAACCTCCAAAGATATCCACACTCTCATCCTGGCCTCTTGAGCATCCCCAATTTGAATTGTTCCGCCACTGGCAGCCATGCCTTCAGCTGCCTGGGCTCTAAGTTCTGTATTTTCCTCCCTAACCGCCACCTCCTGCACACACCAGCCCCCCCCCCCCAGCCCCCCCACCCACCCACTCGCTCAGCTCATTATGACGCTCCTTAAAACCCATCTCTTTGACCAAGCGTTTGTGGCTCGGTTGGTAATTGCTCCCGTGAAGCACCTTGAGGTGTTTTATTACATTAAAGGTGCTATATAAATGCAAGTTGTTGCATATCTGTGCAAAAACAGGAATAAACAGGAATTGCCCACACCAGATAGGATTGTGGATTGGACTCTGCAGGAAGTGGTTTTCTAATACGAGAGTTCAGACAAAGGGATTGTGTGGAAGGAGGGTCAAGGATTATTCAAGAGGTGGGGTAGGGGAACTGACAGCTGCAGGTAATCCTCTGGGCCACTGTAACTGTCCAATAGATACAGAATCCAAGAATTGTTACTGTGTAGAAGGAGGCCATTTGGCCCATCATGTCTCTGAGCATTTTAACTTAGTGCCAACCTCCTGCCTTTCTCCAGTAATCCTGCACATTGTTTCTATTTAAATAATCATCCAATGCCCTCTTGAATGCCTCAGTTGAACCTGCCTCCAGCACACTTCCAGGCAGTGCATTCCAAATCCTAACCACTCGCTGTGTGGAAAAGTTTTTTCTCACCTCGTGTTTGCTTCTTTTGCAAAACGCTTTAAAACTGTGGCCTCTGGTTCTCAATCTGTTTACAAGCAGGAACAGTTTCTCACTATCTACTCTGTCCAGGCCCCTCATGATTTCGAAAACTTCTATCAAGTCTCCTCTTAGCCTTCTCCTCTCCAAGGAAAACAGTCCCAACTTCTCCAATCTTTTCTCATAATTGAAGTGTCTCATCCCTGGAACCATTCTCGTAAACCTCTTCTGCACTTTCTCCAATGTGTTCACATCCCTGCTACAGTGTGGCGCCCAGAATTGTACACGTTACTCCAGCTGATGAGTAATCAGTGTCATATATATAAGTTCATCATAATCTCCCTGCTCTTGTACTCTATGCCCCTATTAATGAAGCCTAGAATACTGTATGCTTTAGTTACAGCTCTCTCTACCTGTCCTGACACCTTTAATGACTTATGTACATATACACTCAGGTCTCTCTGCTCCTGCACATCCTTTGGAATAGTATTCTTTATTTTACACTGCCTCTCCATGTTCTTTGTACCAAAGTGTATCACCTCACACTTCTCTGCATTGAACTTCATCTGCCACCTATCTGCCCACTCCATCAATGTGTCAATGTCCTTTTTGAAGTTCTACACTGTCCTCACAGTTTACAATTCTCCCAAGTTCTGTGTCATCCACAAAGTTTGAAATTGTCCCCTGCACACCAAGATCTAGATCATTTATATATATCAGGAAGAGCAAGGGTCCCAATACCTACCCCTGAGGATCTCCACTACAAACCTTCTTCCAGCCTGAAAAATACCCATTAACCATTACTCTCTATTTCCCCTATCCCTCAGCCAATTTTGTATCTGTGTTTCTACTGTCCCTTTTATTCCACGACCTATAACTTCCATCACATGTCTGTTGTGTGGCACAGTATCGAATGTCTTTTGGAAGTCCATATACACCACATCAATGGTCTTGCCCTCATCAACCATCTGTTACCTCTTCAAAAACCTCCAGCAAGTTAGTGAGACATGATTTTTCTTTAACAAATCCATGCTGACTCTTCCGAGTCAATCCAAATTTTTCCATGTGACTCTTAATTCTATCCCAAATAATTGTTTCTAGAAGTTTCCCCACCACCAAAGTTAAACTGACTGGTCTGTAATTGCCGGGCAGATATTTACAAGCTTTTTTTGAACAAGGGCATAATGTTTGCAATTCTCCAGTTCTCTGGCACCTCCCCCGAATCCAGGGAACATTGAAAGATTATTGCCAGTGCCTCTGCAATTTCCACTGTCACTTCCTTCAGTACTCTTGGATGCATCTCATCCGGTCCCGGTGCCATATCAAAATTAAGTACCAACAGCTTACCCAATACCTCCTCCTTATCCATTTTAAACCCTTCTAGTGACTGAGTTTCTTCCTCTGTCATCATGACCTGGGCAGCATCTACTTGCTTGGTAAAGACAGATGCAAAGGATTCATTTAACGCCTCTTACCTCTGTGTAAATCCCCTTTTTGGTCCCTAATCAGCCCTATTCCTCCTTTTACCACCTTTTCACTATCGATGTGCTTATAGAATACTTTGGGATTTCCTTTTGTGTTAGCTGACAATCTTTTCTCATAATCCCTTTTTGCTTCTCGTATTTGTTTTTGCACATCCCTTCTGAACCTTCTATATTCATCTCGGTTCTCAAATTGTAAGAAAAAGTGTGCTTACGACAGGTGTCTGGTAGCAAATACAATGTCGGAAGGATACCAGGTGGATGGCGCCATTTCATCAGCAGAGGAAGGAGCTGAGTAACAAAGCATGATGTGGAGGGAGGGCCTACCCAGGGGATGAGAGTACATGAACGGGAGAGTGAAGGGCTTGGACTGGCAGCTACCTCTGCAGCAGTGACCATGAGTTCTCAGTGAAATATTACCTTGTTCAGTTCTCTGGGAACCGTCCAAGGAGTCAGATAAAATCAAAAAAAACAGAAACATGTAATTCCCCCAAAGATAAATGAACACAGCAAAACATTTGGAATAAGAGGAGCTGAAGGATTTCACCCGAGACTAAAACAGAGAAAAGATTTGGAAGTGATCATTGTGAGCTGGGTGAAATGGGGTCGTAAATAAGATAATTTTTACATGAAGATCAACACCAGTGATTTCTAAACAGAGTCTGAATTTTCAATCTTGGGTTTGAAGAAACAATTCCTGGGCAGATACTTGGCTGGTTTTGTGAAGCTGTTTTGCCTCAGTAACATGCCGAACTTGAGTGAGTTCAGGAGAGTCTGTGCAGGATCGGTGATTATCAACCAACAATATCATTTTCAAAATCTTTCTTAAAAGCAAATAATCAGTTTAAAATATTTTTGGATTTATGAAGTAGCTTCCAGTCACAAGATAATAGTTTCTTCAAAGAATATACTTTATTCATAAAACTTGTAAAAGTACATTACATAACAGTTCAAGTTTGACATTACATCAAATGCGATACAGTTCAACTTTTCTCTATATGTGACTCTCTGAGTTGCCTCATTACACTAACAATTACAGCTTATATTTACAACTTTCATTTATATTTCATATCAGACAATCTCTGTTGCCTGCAGCCTGAGGGCATTAACCGGTTTCCAGCCCCTCGGGGTACCCTAGTGAGTGAGCCTTACACTATGACCTTTCCCCATTGAGCCTTTGCAGTGGCTGCTCCAAGCTTTAGTGTGCCACTTATCACGTAGTCCTGGTTACAACGCGTGATAATGCCCCTATTGAGAATATGAGTGGCACCAGAGAGGGATTGAGCAGCTCCCGAGGCTATGTAAGAGGAGAAAACCCTTTGCCTGGAGAAGTCAAGCATTGTCTGTGGTTTGATTCCTCCACATCACTGAGGAACTGTCTCCCTGTTGTGCAGGTTGTTTGCAGCTTCTGATAGGCTCTGTAAAACTGGGTAAAGGGTCAGCAGAAGAGAGAGAACAGAAGGCGTGGGCCGCTGCGAAACAAAAAATGAAAATGAGCATGAATTGCAGAATATGTGAGTGCTGCACATGCAATAGGCAATCAAACCACTTGGTGGAGCTAAAAACAAAAACAAAAAAACTGCGGATGTTGGAAATCCAAAACAAAAACAGAATTACCTGGAAAAACTCAGCAGGTCTGGCAGCATCGGCGGAGAAGAAAAGAGTTGACATTTCGAGTCCTCATGACTCGGTCGAAGGGTCATGAGGACTCGAAATATCAACTCTTTTCTTCTCTGCCGATGCTGCCAGACCTGCTGAGTTTTTCCAGGTAATTCTGTTTTTGACTTGGTGGAGCTGTCAGTAGGGAGATTAGTCACGACAGTAACACTGACCCTTTCCCTCTCTGATTAGAATGAGGTGTTGATGCTACAGACTGGATTTCTGCCCTGTTAAATGGTGGAAATAGCCCTTTGACAATAAATGCACTGGATTTGAATTAAGAACATAAAAAATAGGAGAAGGAGGAACCCCTTGAACCTGCTCCACCATTCAACAAGATCATTGGTGATCTTCTCCCATAACTCCACTTTCTCACCCTATACCCATATTTATAACATCCAGGATGTTAAGAAAGCAATTAGGAGAGCAAAGAGGGGATATGAGAAAGCTCTGGCTGGTAAAAGTAGGGAAAATCCCAAGATATTCTATAAGTATATCAATGGGAAGAGGATAACCAGGGAAAGAGTAGGGCCCATTAGGGATCAAGAGGGCAATCTATGAGTGGAGCCAGAGGACATCACTAGAGTGTTGAACAAATACTTCATATCCGTCTTCACCCATGAGAATGAGGATGAAGGTATGGAACTCGAGGAGAGAGACTGCGAGGTTCTTGAGCAAATTGACATAGGGAGTGACAAGGTATTAGAGGTGTTGGCAGGCTTAAGTGGACAAATCTCCAAGTCTGGACGATTTGTGTCCCAGGCTGCTGAGAGAGACAAGGGAGGAGATCGCAGGGGCTCTGACCCAAATTTTTAATTCCTCGCTGGCCACGGGGGAGGTGCCAGAGGACTGGAGAACAGCTAATGTGGTTCCACTATTTAAGAAGGGTTGTAGAGATAAGCCAGGGAACTACAGGCCAGTGAGTCTCACTTCAGTGGTAGGGAAACTATTGGAGAAAATTCTGAAGAAGAGAATCTATCTGCACTTGGAGAGACAAGGTTTGATCAGGGATAGTCAACATGGCTTTGTCAGAGGGAGGTCATGCCTAACAAATTTGATTGAATTTTTTGAGGAAGTGACCAGGTGTGTAGATGAGGGTAGTGCAGTTGATGTAGTTTATATGGATTTCAGCAAAGCCTTTGACAAGGTCCCACATGAGAGACTTATAAAGAAGGCAAATGCACATGGGATACAGGGTAATTTGATAAGGTGGATTCAAAATTGGCTTAGTTGTAGGAGAGAGAGGGTGATGACAGAAGGGTGCTTTAGTGACTGGAAGCCAGTGTCCAGTGGCATACCACAGGGATCTGTGCTGGGTCCCCTATTATTCGTCATTTATATAAATGACATTGACGACTATGTGGGGGGTAGGATTAGTAAGTTTGCGAATGACACAAAGATTGGCCGGGTGGTTAACAGAGAGGTTGAGTGTCTTGGGCTACAGGAAGATATAGACAGGATGGTCAAATGGGCAGATAAGTAGCAGATGGAATTTAACCCTGAAAAGTGTGAGGTGATACACTTTGCAAGGAGTAATTTGACAAGGAAGTTCTGAGGAACAAAGAACCTTGGCGTGTGTGTCCATAGATCTCTGAAGACAGAGGGGCATGTTAGTGGGTGGTGAAAAAGGCATATGGGACACTTGCCTTTATCAGTCAAGGCACAGATTACAAAAGTAGGGAGATCATGTTGGAGTAGTATAGAGCCTTGTGAGGCCACAGCTGGAGTACTGTGTGCAGTTCTGGTCACCACATTATAGGTAGGATGTGATTGCACTGGAGGGGGTGCAGAGGAGATTCACCAGGATGTTGCCTGGGATGAAACATTTAAGTTATGAAGAGAGGTTGGATAGACTTGGGTTGTTTTCGTTGGAGCAGAGAAGACTGAGGGGGCGACCTGATCAAGGTGTACAAGATTATGAGGGGCATGGACAGGGTGGATAGGGAGCAGCTGTTCCCCTTAGTTGAAGGGTAAGTCACGAGGGGACATAGGTTCAAGATGAGGGGCAGGATGTTTGGGGGATGTGAGGAAAAACTTTTTTACCCAGAGGGTGGTGACAGTCAGGAATGCACTGCCTGGGAGGGTGGTGGACGCGGGTTGCCTCACACCCTTTAAAAAGTACTTGGATGAGCACTTGGCACGTCATAACATTCAAGCCAATGGGCCAAGTGCTGGTGAAAGGGATTAGGTAGGTAGGTCAGGTATTTCTCATGTGTTGGTACAGACTCGATGGGCCGAAGGGCCTCTTCTGCACTGTGAGATTCTGTGATTCTGTGATGTTACAGAACTGCAGAAAGATGGATGTAGCCCCCTGTAATTGGTGCAATAACTACAATCAGTCACTGAGTCAATGAATGTGTAAAAAATTTAAAAATTAAGTTGCCCTAACAATTGAAACAATTATCGCTGGATCTTTAACTTTCTTTTATGGATCTGAGGTGATGGGATAGTTGACCATTAACAATCTGAGCTTTAATGTGCAGGTTTGATTCACTGCTCTGCATTGAAAACACATTTTTATGCTTGCTAAGAAACATAAACTATCTTTACTTATGTTTTAATTTGTTTCCAGTTCTACTGAAATTTATCTTTAATTTCTTTTTTACTTTAGCAGTTTTGATGAACAGGACATTATGCCAACGTATCCAGGCGCAACCAATGACATCAGCCAGCCTGTTATTGAGTGTAGGGGAGTCTGTATGTCCTATAGAAAGCTGAATGTGCTCAATAACCTTAACCTCACTCTGTTACAGGGGAAGATGTAAGTATTGCTGCTGGGTTATATCTGAAAGGATTGCTGTTGCATTATCACAAATTTATTTAAGAAACTTCTTTCAGTTAATTGACCTAGAAGTTCTGGGTTCAAAATTCATTCTCTGCCCCTTTTTCTACTGATGTAATTCAGGCACATAAGCATCCAATATGGGGGGCATTCCAGGCTGGAAAGGCTGAACAATGTGTCCTGGGTCAGTGCCTGAGACGTTAGTCCCATTTGTATCAAACCTGCTTCACCTGGGCTCTGAGCCATTATGCATGCCCAGCTCAATATGGAGGTCACTACACCTCAGGTGTAGCTCAGGCACAGGAAATCACAGCCCAATGAGGATAAGTTTTCTCCCTTCATTTTACACCAGAAAACATGTCAAAATGAGGTGGAATTTCTCCCCCTTTCTAGCTCTGTTGACTTTTATTTTCAGACTTGGAGCATTTCCAAAGTTAAGGAGCAGAGAGGAAGTGTGGTGATGTTTTATTTAAACTTCTTAATACAGAAAAAGTCTAAAGACATAACATGCTGCATCCCAGGTTATGGTGAACAGTATAACGTATTCTAGTGAGTTAGCAGGGATATGCAGAATGTGTATGAAGTGTGTGCACTGATAAATCTGTTTCACATAGATACGGACTGTTGGGTCCCAGTGGCTGTGGGAAAACAACATTTTTGCGTTGTGCTTTGGGAAGATTATGCATCTCAAAGGGAACAATTACAGTCCTGGGAAAACCTCCAGCATTCCCAGGACATGAGGTACCAGGCAGGATGGTGGGATACATGCCTCAGGTACAAATCTTCATGTATCTTTAAACTTTGAAAAGGTTATTAGTTTCAGTGGCTCAGACAGCCAATGATTATATATTCTGTTATAGAAAATTCTCATAAAACAGGGAAGCCAGCTTGAATTTCTTAAGGGAAAATTACGTTTAACTAACTTGCTTAAGTTCTTTGAAGAGGTAACAGAGAGGATTGATGAGGGTAATGCTGTTGATGTGGTGTACATGAACTTCCAAAAGGCATTTGATAAAGTGCCACCAACACACTTGTGAGAAAGGCTACAGCTCGTGGAATAAAAGCGACAGAAGCAACATGAATACGAAATTGGCTGAGTGACAGGAAGCAGAGAGTAATGGTTAATGGAAGATTTTCAGGCTGGAGGAAGGTTTGTAGTGGAGTTCCCCAGGGGTCAGTGTTGGGACCCTTGCTTGTCCTGATGTTTATTAATGACATAAACCTTGGTGTACAGGACATGATTTCAAAATTTGAGGACAATACAAAATTTGAAAGAATTGTGAATTGTGAGGATATTGTAAAAATTCAAAAGGTCATAGGTTGGTGGAATGGGAGGACAAGTAGGAGATGAAGTTAATGCAGAGAAATGGAAAATGATTCATTTTGGTTGGAAAAACATGGATAGACAATATAAAATAAAGAGTACGATTCTAAAAGGGGTGCAGGAGCAGAGGGACCTGGGTATTTTTGTGCACAAGTTGTTGAAGGTGGCAAGGCAGGTTGACAGCATGGTTAAAGCATCCTGGGCTTTATTAATAGGGGCACAGAGTACAAGAGCAAGGAAGTTATGTTAAACCTGTATAAAACACTGGTTCTGCCTCAACTGGAGTATTGCGTCCAATTCTCATGTCGCACTTTAGGAAGGATGTGAAGGCATTAGAGAGAGCGCAGAAAAGGTTCACGAGAATCTGATTCCAGGGTTGAGTAATTTCAGTTCTGAAGATAGATTAGGGAGGTTGAGACTGTTTTCCTTGGAGAAGAGAAGGTTCAGAGGAGATTTGATAGGGGGTTCTAGAGAGAGTAGATAGTGAAATACTGCCCCCTTTTACGGAAGGGTCAAGAACACAAGGGCACAGGTCGAAGGTAATTAGCAAAAGAAGCAATGGCAACATGAAGAAGAAGTGGTTAGGACCTGGAAAGCATTGCCTGAGATTGTGGCAGAGGCAGGGCCAGTTGAGACTTTCACGGTGGAATGAATTATTATCTGTAAAGGAAGAATGTGTAGGGCTCAGGGGAGAAGTGTGGGGAGTGGCACAGCACAGACATGACAGACCGAATAGCCCCCTTCTGTGCTGTGACCATTCTGTGACTCTGGTGGGCGCAGATACAAGTGGGTGATGTATTTTGATAGGAAAAGTGAGGAGAGACAATACAAACAAATGGGTAACAATTTTAAAGATGCAAGAGAGAGAGAGACCTGGGGGTGTTTGAGTGCAAGTTCTTGAAGCAGGCAGGACAAGTTAATAGACCAGTTTATAAAGCACCTTATAAAGCACAAAAACATCAGCAAAAGGGACAAAAACCAAAGAGTTAAATTAAACCTTTTTAAAACACTCATTGTGTACACTGTACAGTGTCATGAACAACACTGAGCACTACCCTTTATGAAGGATGTGAAAGCTGTGGAGAAAGAACAGAGGGGTTTACAGGACTGGGAGACTAGAGAAGCTGGGATTCTTCTCCTTAGAGCAGAGAAGGTCAAGAGGAGATTTGATAGAGACGTTCAAAATCATGAAATGTTTAAATAGAGTAAATAAGGGGAAAAACTCAGCAGATCTGGTAGCATCGGCGGCTGAGTTTTTCCAGGTAATTCTGTTTTTGTTTTGGATTTCCAGCATCCGCAGTTTTTTTGTTTTTATAAATAAGGGGAAACTGTTTCAATGGCTGTAGGGCTGATAACTAGTGGGAACTGATTTAAGGTGTTAGGCAGAAGAACCACTAGGAAAATCCCTTTTGCACAAAGAGTGTTTAGGGTTTGAAATGCATTGCCTGTTAAGATGGTGAAGATTCAAAGTATTCTTCGAAAGGGAATTGGATAAATACTTAAAGGTGAAAAAGATTGCAGGGAGATAGACAAAGAGTGGGGGAGTGGGATTAACTGGAACACTCTCTAACAGAGCTGGTGCAGACTGGCTGGGCTGAATGGCCTCCTTTCGTGCTGTACTATTGTATGATCCTATGAAGTTTCTTTGTTCCAAATTGCTCCTGTAAGATATCAATAAATACTCATTTGGTTTGGCCTCAAACAGGAATTAGCGTTATACTATGAGTTCGGCATTACAGACACATTTTGGTTCTTTGGGCGAATACATGGCCTGAACAGCAAAGACATCGAAAGTCGTCTCTCATTCCTTGTTAAGTTTCTCAATCTTCCTGACAAGAATCAACTTGTCAAACATCTCAGGTATGATAAGTGTATTTGAATGAAAGAGGCAGCAGCTCCTCGGGGAGGAGTGTACCCATCACACCCCCAGCTCCAACCTGTGACTTTGTCTTTCCACAAGTTCCTATCTCATCCCATAGAATTAGCAGTTAAACCTCACCTTGTACTAATTGTGGTTTATATGAAATTTCAGCTAAATATCTAATGACCTTTAATATTCCGGGAAGCGAGGGATTGAAATGATATACTCTCACATTTTTCCTGACTTCACTCTCAGAATGAAGAACAAGAGGAGGCAACTTAGAAAAAACATTTCAATTACATCTGGGAGGGGGGAGGGGAGAGGACAAGGGGGAGGGAGGGGGGAGTGGAGAGGGATGCAGGAGAGGTAGGTGAGGGAAGGGAGATAGGGAGAGGTGAGTGAGGGAAGAGGGCTGTGGGAGAGGTGGGTGAGGGAAGGGGGAAGTGGGGGAGGGGGGAAGGGATGGAGGGTGATGGGAATGTGGGTGAGGGAAGAGTGATGGGAGAGGGAGAGGAAGGTGGGTGAGAGGGATGGAAGGGGGGGAAACAAGAGGAGAGGAGAGGGATAGGAAGTGGAAGGGGAGGGGAGGTAGGTGAGGAGAGAGGGATGAGGCGGGGTGGGGGAAGAGAAGGTGGGGTAGGGAAGGAAGGGAGGGATAGAGGTAATGGGTGAGAGGGATGGGAGGGGGAGTTGTGGGGAGGGGAAGGGGAGGGGGTGCTAGATGAGGGGATAAGGATGGGAGGGAAGGGGGAAGTAGGAGAGGGAGGGGGGAAGAGGAGGGTGAGGTGGGGGAGAGAGAGGTAGGGGAGGGGCGTGAGGGGATGGGGATGTGGGGGAGGGGAGGTGGAAGAGAGGGAGGTAGTGGAGGGGAGGGGACTGAGGCGATAGGGGGAGGGGAAGGGAAAGAAGAGGGGGAGAGGGAGGTAGGGGAGGGGAGTGAGGTGATGGGGAGGAGGGAAGGGGGAGAGGGAAGCCAGGGAGGGAAGTGAGGGGATGCAGATGAGGCGGAGAGGACAGGGATGGGAGGATGGGGGGTGGGGTGTGCACCTGCTCACTCCTAGTCAGGCTTTCTATAAAGAGGTAAATATGGGAGGTGGAATATTGGGATGGAGGAGAATTTGATGGGTATAAACTCTATCAAAGCAGCAAGTTCTGGTGTAAGATTGTTAATCTGTTCAGCCGCAGTACCCAGAGGAAAGGAAGGAGAGTGTGTCAGCAGTTTGACACCAAAGAGATGCTTCTGGTCTGGATTACCAAAACATTCATTTAAATTTCAAAACATGCAAATTGCCATCCGAATAATCATCAATTTATACATTTTCTGATACCTAAATGCAGAAATTAAAGTTCCACATTATTTAAAAATTGAAGATAGCAGAATTGCTGTCACATTTCTAAAGTGTTGTGGTGAAATCCATATGGAAGATTTGATATTAAAATTAACCCTGAACTCCTCCCCAACTCGAACTCCCGCCCATGGCAGGAAATCCACTGACGTTTCCATGGAGCCGAGTTTGGTTAAAGGTTTGGGAAGTTTTTTTGCAGTCAACATGTTTTATATTTAACATGTAGCCACTTGCCTGTCATGTTGTTGTAAGAATCCATTTACATTGGCATTTATCTCCAAGGAGTTTTCTATCTGAAATTTGCTCTAATTATCAATAATAAATGGTTTGATTGATCAGTGGGTTCTGATTTTTCTCAGTGACGGTCAGAAACGGCGAGTATCGTTGGCAGTTGCTCTACTCCACAAACCCCAGCTCCTCTTACTGGATGAACCAACTGTTGGAGTGGATCCCATATTACGAGCCAGGTATTAATTAGGAGCCAGATTATCCAACCTGTTCCCGGAGCTTTTACTGAGAAGCCAAAATGCAGTTTCCTCTCATTGACTTTTACTCTTGTGGAAATTTTTGGGAGAAAATTAAACATTTGTAGCGAATTACATCTTAAAACTGCCTGTTGCAAGTGTCTTTGTTGGGAGTCTTTGTGTCTATCAGCTGTTGGACACAGACCTATCTGGGACACCCATTAGACTCACCTCCCATTGAGTCAGTATTGCTGGAGCTGCTGCTGTGGCTGGGAACTAACCAGTGATGCATAACTGAGGAAAGCGTCAGCCCAATGATAGATGGTTACCAGGCAACAGATCCTAAATAGCCCAGGAAAATATTCAGCTTAACAGGAACTTGAGATGTTTATAATAACAACAAAAACCACTTCCATTTATGTAGCCATCTTAACAAAGCAAAACATCCCAAGAAGCTTTACGGGAGCAATTATCAAACAACATTAGATAACAAGTCACATGTGCTCCAGGATGTTGCCCTCCTATCTATCAGCATTGACAGTGTGATGCTGGAGGTTGTTAGTTTCACATATCCAAGCTCCACAAGCAGCGGTTTATCTGTCACTTGATGCTGAAATCAACACATGAATTGCAAAAGCTGCAGCTGTTATTTCTAAGCTGAGTAAGAGAGTGTGGAACAACAGCAACCTGACCGAGAACAGCAAACCCTGAGTCAGCCAAGCCTGCATCTTCACTGCATTCCTTTACACTGATGAGACCTGGACAACATATACTAGGCAGGAGAAAAGGCTGAACAGTTTCTACCTTTTCTGTCTTCGACATATCATCAGCCTCTCTTGATAGGGCAAGGTCATTAACTCAGAGGCCCTGGAGTCTGCTGATTCCATCAGCATACACTCATTGCTAAGCCAACAACATCAGCTCTGGCTCGGCCACATTCATCAGATGGATGATGGCTGTATCCACACACCTTCTGTGCGGTGAGCTACCACTGAGTCATGACCTCCTGGGTGTCCATTTCTCTGCAACATGGACACCTGCGAGCGAGATTTAAGGTGGCGGATATTGCTACTGCCAACAGGGCAACAGTCGCTGATGGCTGTGACATGGAAACATAGAAAATAGCAGCAGGAGTAGGTCATTCAGCCCTTCAAGACTGCTCCACCATTCAATATGATCATGGCTGATCCTCTATCTCAATGCCGTACTCCCACTCTCTCCCCAAACCCCTCAACACCTTTAGAGTCTAAAAATCTATTTCCTTCTTAAATATATTCAGTGACCTGGCCTCTACAGTCCTCTGTGGTCGAGAATTCCACAGGTTCACCATTCTCTGAGTGACGAAGTTTCTCCTCATCTCAGTCCTAAATGGCCTACCCCGTATACTGAGACTGTGACCCCTTGTTCTACATCCCCCAGCCAGAGGAAACATCATCCCTGCATCCAGTCTGTCCAGCCCTGTCAGAATTTTATGTTTTAATGAGATCCCCTCTCATTCTTCTAAACTCCAGTGAATACAGGCCTCCTCAGCCCAATCTCTCCACAGACGACAATCCTGCCATCCCAGGAATCAGTCTGGTAAACCTCTGCTACACTCCCTCTATGGCAAGTATATCCTTTCTTAGGTAAGGCCCTCTGGAGGCCGGCTGGTGGAAGGGCATGGAAAGCAGGGAGCAGAAGCAAAACTCTCAACTGGCTAAGAGGGCCCAGAGAAAACAAAGGCCAGCAAGTTGTGCACCTCCTCTGCCCACTGTCTTCCTCTGCAGCAAGCGCAGCAGAGACTGCTATGCCAGAGCAGGGCCTCCTGAGCCACACCAGGCACAGAGTTAACCACCAAGGCACAAAGCATTGTTCTACAAGATGGGAACCTGCCACCCTTTCCCTGCTTCTGTACTTACATAGAACCTGTTACTTCCCTAACCTTTTCCAATTCTGATGAGAGGTCATTGACCTGAAACATTAACTCTGTCTCTCTCTCCACGGATGCTGCCTGACCTGCTGAATGTTTGCAGCATTTTCAGTTTTTTTTATTTAAACAACTGCAATGTTTTTCTCTTGTATGTTTAATATTTGTATTTAATTGGAATTATATATTGAAATATCTATACTGGGATTCAGCTTTCTTCGTGTCTTCACTGTTGTATGAAAATTCTTCCAGGACATTTTGGCTTCTTGATTTCTGGGTTTAACAGCTTGATGCAGCCTGATTTTATTATCTATTTTAAAGTCTCCTCTTCAGCATTACTATTCCGCTGTGAGTGGGTGCTGAATTGTGATCAACACTCAGTACAAAGAACTGATAAATAAAACACATCGTCACTTTAGAGGGGGTAGCTGCTAAAATAGATAAGCTGAATCTGAAACTCAGTCAGAAATAGAGCCAGGTTCAAGACAGTGAGTCAGCATCCTGGAAAATTGCCACACAACAGTTACACTTAAAACAGGAATAAAGCAGAAACATATTGTGTATAATAAAATAGAACATTTTATCTTAAACCTAGGCAGAGGATGAGGAGAATTTATTTTAAGCAGCAGATTGTTGTGATCTGGAACACATTGCTTAAAGGGCAGTGGAGGCAGATTTAATAATAACTTTCAAAGGGAAATTGGATAAATACTTGAGAAGGACAATTTACGGGATATGGGGAAAGAGCAAGGGGAGTGGGATTAATTGGATAGTTCTTTCAAAGAGCCAGCACAGATGCAATGGGCTGAATGGCATCCTCCTTTGCTATATCAGTCTCTGATTCTAAAATGCACATCAGTTCATTCAGCATCCAAAAGAGTATTGTCCGACATCCTTCCATCTACAGAAGATGGTGGATGTGCAGCAAACAATCCATTTCATTGGGGTGTCTTCATATGGTGCACATCTGCTGTGGCTGAAAAGGACAATCCTTGAGAGACAGGTTCTGCTACAAGTGCCACATATGAAGCTACCAAGTGGCACTGTGGGCTGTTGTTTTTGGTGTTGACACCTGTTGCCAAGTTGCTGTAGCCGCTGGTCATGGTGGTGGTGTATGCCAGCCCACGGGAGGTGTCGCCATTTCCAACAACAGCTTGATATTAAATACATTGTGAAACTTTCAATGTAATCTTTATTCAGTTGGTTGTTCAATTTCTGGCCCCTATTTCTGGGATATTGAAATAGCTGAGGAAATCTCACTGTCTTCATGAGCTGATGTCATTTAATTTCACAGTGAACCAGACCCCATCACACAATGAGCTTGGGCACCCACAATTGGGATACCTGTTTCACAGAAACAGGAAGTACATCGGGGAAGAATAGGTGCCAGAATTTAGAAAGAGGAACTCCCTTTAAAACCTCACTATTTCTCCAGTTAGGAGTGGACCAAACTTAATGTAGGAAATGGACGCTGGAGTTTCTAACTGAAAATGCTGTTTCCGATAGTTCAGTAGTTCTTTATCAAGTATTAAGAAATATCACAAATGATAAATGAATGTACTTGGTGTATATTTTGAACTTCCTTTTATTAACTTTGCCCCTTTATATTTGGAGGATATGGCAATATCTGGCCGATGTGGTAAAAGATCAAAAAGTATCAGTGATCATAACAACTCATTACATAGAAGAAGCAAGCCAAGCCAACATGGTAGGATTTGTCTTTCCTGCTCTTTGACAATATACTTACCTTTATGTGAATGTCTGAATTAATTAGAATTACCCAACAGTGTTATTAAATAAACTTATTCCATATCATAAACTGAAAAGTGTGTGAATGAATGAAATCAATCAGCCTGCACAGCCTCATTCATAAATTTATATTGATGAGGACAAATTATTTTGTGTAGGGTGTCATCGCACCGGACATCAGCAAGGGTATACAGTCTGTGGGTCTGTGCTCAAAGCTGTGTCCAAAATGTTGCAATATTGTGCAGAAAATTCCAAGCTTTCTGAGAAGATATTTCTGAGCAGATATTTCTCACTCTCCACCCACTCCGAACCTAACCAAACCACACGAATAATTCTTTAATCTTTCACATCCCTTTCCCCAATCTCTTCTCCAATCACACTGAATCCCCAGAGTTTTGAACTAATTTGAATATTTGCCTTTTGTTCCTGGGACAGCCTTCATATTCCCAGGACAGACTTCATGGGGCTGAATTTTCTGGTTGGTGGGGGGGGGGGTCGGGAGAGGGAGTGGGTGGGCACGGGTGGGAATTTTCACGGGTGGGCCAATTAAGAGCTGGTAGGCCATCGGGGCAGGCCAGGCCGGAGGTTAGGCATCGGGGCAGGCCAGGCCGGACGTTAGGCCATCGGGGCAGGCCAGGCCGGAGGTTAGGCCATCGGGCAGGCCAGGCCGGAGGTTAGGCCATCGGGCAGGCCAGGCCGGAGGTTAGGCCATCGGGGCAGGCCAGGCCAGAGGTTAGGCCGTCGAAGCAGGCCAGGCCGGAGGGTAGGCCATCGGGGCAGGCCAGGCAGGAGGGTAGACCATCGGGGCAGGCCAGGCTGGAGGTTAGGCCATCGGGGCAGGCCAGGCCAGAGGTTAGGCGTTGAAGCAGGCCAGGCAGGAGGGTAGACCATCGGGGCAGGCCAGGCTGGAGGGTAGGGCATCGGGGCAGGCCAGGCCGGAGGTTAGGCCATCGAGGCAGCCAGGCTGGAGGGTAGGGCATCGGGGCAGGCCAGGCCGGAGGGTAGGGCATCGGGGCAGGGCAGGCCGGAGGGTAGGGCCATCGAGCTCTGGATCCAGTGTCGCAAGCGCTTCAACGACCTGTTGCGCTTAGGTAGGGTGAGTACCACGTTGTTATTGGTCACTTAACCCAGCAGGTAGGCCTTCCCCCGGTGCACAGCACCCACCCACCCCAAGTCTGTGTGTAATGACTGCATTGAATCATTGATGGCACGTGTCCTTTGCTGGGTAGGCCAGCAGATATTGCCCATGCCGAGGTCACCCTGAGAGGGTGGTGAAGAGATGGGTTCTGCCCCCGCAGCATGTGGTACACTGAGACGCACATTACTGGTGTGGGGGGCAACCTGGAGGAGCTGCACCTAAACGCTGTGCTTGAACTGCAGGACATGTCCAAGTCAGGGTGATGATATGCTGGGAGAGGAGCTTCAAGGGGGCGTGGCAATGAACTATCTGCTGCCCTCTGCGCTCCAAGTGCTTGCACCTCCTTGCTATGGAAGGATATATCGTGTGGTGCCTAATGTGATGTAGGCAGCATGTGTCCAAGCGTAGGGGTGGTGGGGGGGTGGGGAGCAGGCCTAGCATCTTTGTGTGTGTTCAGCAGCAGTGGGGTGAGGAGGCACTGGAGCCCTGATATGTCCCACTCTGGTTGGGGTGGGCCGTGCGCGAAGAGATTCCAGGTACAAGTAGCACCAATCAATGCTCTTCTCTCATTTTCAGGTGAAGAATGCTCATAATGCTACCGAGCAGGTGAGGACTGGCAGCCAGGAGCAGTTAGCCATTCTCAGCCACTTTGAGAAGGAGGCCCTGGATTTGGAGAGGCGCCTTGCACCCAGGTCCACTGGTGTCGCTGAGGCTGGAGTGCCACAGTCAGGTATGTATAGCCAGTAGTGAGGTCACCATTGTTGTCCCAACAGCCATGGCAGTGCTGAATGTTCAGTGATTGAAGTTTGCATCATGGCTTGACCATTGCTTATTGAAGGATGAGTGCATAATGATCCTGGGGACAGGGATGCACATTGACATTGTCTCCACGTTAACTGATCCAATGTGCTTGTTCTTCCTTTCAGCATCAGCAGAGCAGGGCTGGGAGGAGGAGCAGCAGATGCCCCATCTTACACCTGAGGGCCCTGAAGTCTCACCAGTGTCACACCATCTCTGCCAAGCAAGCACCAGCACAGATACTGGCACCTGGGTGGGAGTTAGAACATCGGCTAGTGTCCCAGGGCACAGTGGAGAGGGCACTTAACAGTCGCTGGAGTAGCTGGCAGAGACAGAGAGTGCCCATGGCACCAGCAGTTGGAGGGCTGCAGGGGACCAGCTACATGCTCAGTCGGTGCCTGATGTTTTGCTTCTGGAGTTGTCCACGACACAGCAAACGCAGGAAATGCAGCCGAGTGTGCGGGAGCATCTGGGAGAGATACATGAGGCTATTCTTGGCTTGGTGTCCGTGGTGGAGGAGTCTACACAGATGCTCTCTGAAGCAATGAGCCTCATGGCCGAGCGCCATGCGTCCTCCATAGAGAGAATGGCAACTCTCGTGGAGAGGCTCCTCCAGGAGACCCATCAGGGCTTCCTGGAGATGCGCTCTGACCAGCAAGGCCTCGCATCGGCATTGACCTCAGATGGTCAGTGCCAGTGTAGGAGATGGTCTGGGCACCAAGTTTCCCAGCTCGGTGCCCATCCATCTACGGTGAGCAGGGAGGTTGGAAGCGACCTCACGTCGGCGCAGCAGCTGCCTGTCATCTCTGTGGGCTCCTCTCAGGGCGCTCCAGATGAGGGCAGCAGCTCCTCTGTTCCTCTCCCAGTGGCCAAAGCATCTGGTGAGGCTGTGACGACTGGGGAGATGCCAGCTGTGGAACTGGCAGCTCCCTCCCAGGCGGGACCAACACAGGCTCCAGGGGCCAGAGGCCGACCACCAAGGTCATCGAGGCCAACAGGACAGCAGAGTCAGCAGGCTGTCTCAGATGCCACTCCCAGCGAGGGGTCAGCACCAAGATGTAGCGCCCGAAAACATAAACATAAGGCACCTTAGGCACAACACGGGTTTATCACTGGTGCTTTTGTGTTGGCCTGAGATGAGGTCCTTATGATTTGTTTTGATTTGTAACACTATTGTATTCTTTTTGGAATAACTTGGTTTGCTTGACATATTAAATTCAGACATGTCACCATGATTGAGGGTGCCTCTTTTCTTCTGCAGGTGGATAGTTTTCAAAAATGTAATGAGTGTTTTGTGGAACATTCAGCTTTATTAACAAGGATCTTAGTTGATGTTCCTAACCAGGCAGATTTTGCACTTAGGTATCGAGTATGGAGCCTACAGCCCAGGCTTGTCCTGGAGGTCCATATGTGGTGTGTTAGCTGAAGGTTCATTGGATTAAAGCCTCCTGGGTGTCCCTGCCTCCCTGGAGTATGCCTGGGTCAGCGTCTACCCCCTCAGCATTTCCCTGTGTGTGCTCATCCTCGGACTCACTGCTGGATTCATTGTGTGCAGCCGCAGCCACTGTGTCGATGTCTTCATCGTCCACTGCATCCTCCCTTCCCAGCACAAGGTTGTGCAGAGCACAGCATGCAACCACTATCACTGAGGCACGATCTGGGGGGGTACAGGAGTGCGCCCCCTGAGTGGTCCAGGCATCAGAAGTGCATCTTGAGAAGACCAATGGTTCTCTCCACCACAGCCCTTGTGGAGGCATCGCTCCTATTGTACCGCTGTTCAGCTCCTGTTCTTGGATGGCAGAGAGGCGTCATGACTCACCTTCTGAGGGGATAGCCCTTATCACCCAGCAGCCATCCATCAAACTGGGCTGGAGCAGTGAAGAGCCCCGGCACCTGGGAGTGTCTGTAGGCGTTGTGGGAGCTGCCTGGGTACCTTGCACAGACTTGTAGAATCAGCATCCTGTGGTTACACACGTTCTGCACATTCATGGAGTGGAAGCCCTTCCTGTTGACGAAGGCACCGGGCTCACCTGCTGGCGCCTTGATGGTCACATGTGTACAGTCTATTGCACCCTGGACACAGGGGAAGCCAGCAATCACCACGAAGCCTCTGGCTCACTGTGTCTGGCTTGCCTGGTCCCAACAGTAGAGGATGAAGGTCAATGCCTGAACAGAGCGTTTGTCACCTGCTTGACACAAGTGTGGACAGCTGTCTGGGAGATACCGCAAAGATCACCCACTGAGCCCTGGAAGGAGCCAGAGGCATAGAAATTGAGGGCAGCTGTGACCTTTAGAGCCACTGGCATGGCGTGTCTCCCCACACAGCAGAGATCTCAGGCCCAATCATCTGACAGATATAGTTAACTGTCTCCCTTGAGAGATGGAGCCTCCTTCGGCACTGCACCTCAGAAATATTGAGGTAGCTGCTTCGCTACCTGTATACCCTGTCAGCAGGATAGTGGTGTCTTCTGAGGCCCCTTCCAGCTTGGACTACCTCTTGGCCCTGCACCCCTTGTGCCTGCCTCCCAAAGGTAGCTCCCCTGGAGGCTGAATGTGCACTCCTGGCCTCCTCCTCCTTACAACCTTTCCTTCCTCCTCAGAGGAGGTGCTTCCCGTGGAGAGTTCAGCTCCCATTCCCAGGCTAAGGGAAGGCTTCCTGAAACCTGCAGGCCCAAAAAGGGTTCCTCACTGCAGAGTGCTGACCTGAAGGTTGTGAGTCCAGATCAAGAAGCTGGTATGTGTTTTGAAATATTGCAGATCACACAGGCAAGTATCAGTAACTTTAAGAAATCAACATTTGACAAAGCACACTCGTGATCCCACTGAGCTCTCTTATCCCGCCCGTGGATGAGGTTTATACAAATGTGTCCTGCCCGTTGCACCCATGCGCCAACCTGAAGATTGCACAGGCACTGAAAAGTTGGCATCAATTAGTGAGTCAAGGGCCTTAAGTGGCCGGTTACTTAATGGCGGGCACGCATCAGGTATCATCGCATGCCCGTCCAATGAAATATTGTGATGGCACGCGGTGATGTCAGGACGCTTGCCCGACGCGTTATTTAACGCTCGGACATGGAGGGCCCCCTCCCCCGCATGCCAACAGGAAAATTCTGCCCCACATTCCCGGGACACACTCCATGAGGAGGATTTTTCCCTCACAGGGCGGGTTCGGTGGGGACGGGCGGGAGTGGTCTGGAGGCCACCTGCAATGGGGGGGGGGCCGGTCCGCGATTTGAGGCGGGCCAATTAAGGCCCACCCATTGTGAAATGCGTGCTGCAGCGTTGCCCGTGTGTGTGTGTGTGTGTGAGAGTGTGTGTGTGTGTGTGTGTGTGTGTGTATGTGTGTGTGAGGGGAGGAGGGCAAGAATGCCAGCTTGCCCATGTGCGTGTGTGTATGCAGGGACAGCGCGCTGAGGCACCCGGCTACCTCAGGAAGGTGAAGAGTTTAAAACATTTAAAGATATAGATTTCTGAAATGTTATGAAACATGTCCCCCCCGCATGTGACTCTGTCACCTGAGTAGGGGCACGTTATTAATGAGTTTAAAAACTTTTATTTTCGTTTTATTTGCCGCTAGAAACCTCGTCCCGTCCATGGATGAGGCTTCCTAAACAAAAAACCCAAAGGCCGCTTGGCCTTTTCACCTGCCCTTCCAGCGCCGACCCCAGCCCATGCCCACCGACTGAGATATCGAGCGAGTGCGCGATGGCATCATCACGCGGCGTTTTACGCTTGGTCGGGTCGGGCGTGCGGAAAGTTCCCCCCCAGTGTTCC
This sequence comes from Isurus oxyrinchus, assembly GCA_026770705.1. NCBI lineage: Eukaryota > Metazoa > Chordata > Chondrichthyes > Lamniformes > Lamnidae > Isurus > Isurus oxyrinchus. Next base: position 119,856,348 of record JANJGN010000002.1, on the reverse strand, counting down.
TGGGATAGATTCCGTGGGCCAGGATTTTACGTCCTGTGGGACTGGCACCAGACCTGACCCGACATCGCGTGGGATGACATCAGGCAAGCATCCCGACGCCATCGTGCACATGCGCAATATTTCGCTTGGCGGGCACGCACAAAAGTCGGGAGAGCACCCGCTGACAATTAAGGGGGTAATTAAGCCCATTAATTGTCAGTGACTTTTCGTGGCCCGTCCAACTTTACAGTCGGCAGATGGGCCAATCGGCCTTTATGTTTTTGGTGAAACCTCATCCAAGGGAGGGATGAAATCTCCGTTAGGATTTAAAATAGAAATAAATATCGGAGGATTGTCATTTTTATGAGGTCTGCTTTCAGGTGCTTGGTAATGCTGCATGGACACTTTCTGCAGCATTTTTGGACTTTATTTTAATATTTGGAGGTCAGCAGCTCCCCGAGGCATCCTGCCCGCGTTCAGGAAGCTCTCTCGAAGCGCCCATCTGCACCCGCGGTGACACCGGCGCCTGCCCTCTCCCCACCCCCAAAGGCAGTGCCAAGCCTTTCTCTAATTGTGGTTGGGGGCCAATCGCTGACAGAAGCGTATTTCGGGTCTGCTTCCGGGCTCACCGATCGCCCTTGCCCAACCAGCACAAAATTCAGGTCCATATTCCCAGGACAGACTCCATATTCCTGGGACAGACTCCATATTCCCAGGACAGACTCCATATTCCTGGGACAGACTCCATATTCCTGGGACAGACTCCATATTCCCAGGACAGACTCCATATTCCTGGGACAGACTCCACATTCCCAGGACAGACTCCACGTTCTCGGTACAGATTCCATTTTTCTCGGGACAGACTCCCTGTACCTGGGATAGCCTCCATGTTTTGGACATGAATTCCTCAAAGGAGTCGAGCAGTTTGTTGCAGTTAGATTTTTTCATTCTGTTGATTGCTGTTTATTGATTGTTATGGTGTTGTTTTTGAATATAGACACCGATGTGGGCCAGTTTCCATTTGAACTTCAGTTTCTTGCTTAAACAATTAATAACAAATATGAGAAAACCATGCAAGCCAATTTAATTTTGATTATTTTTTTTATGTATTTATTCAAGATATGAGCATTGTTGGCAAGGCCAGCATTTACTGCCCATCCCTAATTCCTCTTGAGAAGGTGGTGGTGAGCTGCCTTCTTGAACCACTGCAGTCCCTGTGGTGTAGGTACACCCACAGGCAAGGTGGTGACATAATGGTATTGTTACTGGCCTCGGGACCTGGGCCCGAATCCCACCAAGGCAGATGGTGAAATTTGAATTCAATACAAATTTGGAATTAAAAGTTTGATGGTGACCATGAAACCATTGCCGATTGTTGTAAAAACCCATCTGGTTCAATAATGTCTTTCGGGAAGGAAATTTGCCATCCTTACCTGGTCTGGCCTACATGTGCTTCCAGACCCACAGCAATGTGGTTGACTCTTAAATTCCCTTTGAACAAAGGTAATTAGGGATGGGCAATAAATGCTGGCCTGGCCAGCGATGCCACATCCTATGAATGAATTAAAAAAAACAATGCTATTAGGAAGGGTGCTCCAGGATTTTGACCCAGCGACAGTGAAGGAACAGCAATATATTTCCAAGTCAGGATGGTGAGTGACTTGGAGGGGAAATTCCAGGTGGTGGTGTCCCCATCTATCTGCTGCCCTTGTCCTTCTAGATGGTAGTGGTCGTGGGTTTGGAAGATGTGGTCGTGGGTTTGGAAGGTGCTGTCAAAAAAGCCTTGGTGAATGCATCTTGCAGGTGCTACACACTGTGCATCGGTGGTGGAGGGATTGAATGTTTGTGGATGTGGTGCCAATCAAGTGGGCTGCTTCTTGAGTGTTGCTGGAGCTGCACTCATCCAGGCAAGCAGGGAGTATTCCATCTTACTCCTGACTTGTGCCTTGTAGATGGTGGACAGGTTTTGGGGCGTCAGGAGTTGAGTTACTCATCGCACGATTCCTGGCCTCTGACCTGCTCTTGTAGCCATTGTATTTATATGGCTGGTCCAGTTCAGTTTCTGGTCAATGGTAACCCCCAGGATGTTGATAGTGGGGGATTCAGTGATAGTAATGCCATTGAATGTCAAGGGATGATGATTAGATTCTCTCTTGTTGGAGGTGGTCATTGCTGGCACTTGTGTGGCGTGAATGTTACTTGCCACTTGTCAGCCCAAGCCTGGATATTGTCCAGGTCTTGCTGCATATGAACATGGACTGCTTCAGCATCTGAGGAGTTGCGAATGGTGCTGAACATTGCGCAATCATCAGTGAACATCCCCACTTCTGACCTTATGATGGAAGGAAGGTCATTGATGAGGCAGCTGAAGATGGTTGGGTCAAGGACACTATCCTGAGGAACTCCTGCAGTGATATCCTGGAGCTGAGATGATTGACATTCAACAGCCACAACCATCTTCCTTGTTCTTTAATTTACCCCACTTTTGCTGGTGGTTTTGAAACATGTGACACTCATGCTCTTTAACCAAACAGCGCAGGTTATTCCCAGAATTGTGTGAGTTTTGTTACAAAGCTGTTTACTGAAAGGTGTTTGAGAGTCTGTTTTCCTTTATATTCCCTTCTTCTCTGCATTTGATTCCTCTGGATAAGGGTTTCTCCTCTCTTTGACATTTCTTCAAACAATGACCCTCTTAGGACTGAGAACCCATGTACAGACAGTGATTGACAAGAAGGGTTCCTTTTGATCTACCTCCCTGTGGGACTGCCTCAGATACACTCCTGCTTTCTAGCACCAAAATACCTCAAATAAATTCTGCATTTGTATCTTTTATCTAAAGTACTCCTTCTGTCACTCAGGTTGGATTAATGAGGAATGGTCATCTCCTTGCAGAAGCTCCACCTGACGAGTTAATGAGGGTCCATGATGTATCTGTAAGTAATGATGATTTGTAATTTAATTACCATTATGTGAGTTGTACAATAACACACTGATAACTTTTTTTACATTTATATATTTTAGACCTTGGAGAAAGTGTTTCTAAATCTGTGTAATGCTTCTGATCAGTCGTCTGCAAAACCCATCTCTGCTGTTGGTGAAAAGACAAACCTAAACCCTGGAGAGAACAATGAACAACTTCCAATTCAAATTCATGAAGATGTTCACAATAAACCCAAACTCCGAGGTGAGATATAAAACTTGTTGTTTGCTGCTCACTCTGTCTGCCTCTCACACTTCCCTTTCTTTGTTTTTCTTTTCTCTCTCTCACTCTCATTCTCATCTCACTCTCCCTCTCTCACTCACTCTCACTCTCACTCTCTCTCTCTTTCGCTGTCTCTCTTTTCCTCTTTCACTTTCACTTTATTGCACTCACTCTCATTCACACTCTCACTCACTCTCTTGCACTCTCTCTCACTCTCATTCTCTCTCTCACTCTCACTCTCTCCCTCTCGCTCACTCTCTCTGTATGATGTCCATTCTGTCTGCCTCTGGTGTAGGAATTGCTCTGTATTGTGCCTGTTTTTCCTGTGTCCAAATTCGAAAATGGGCCACATGAAATTAGCAGGTGGGGCCAATACGTTGGCAGATTGACCCCTAACCCCGTGACCCTCATTAGGTCACTGGAATGAGTTCATTAAAAGCCGATTGCCTGTTAGAGTGACCCCTTGGTAAAGTTGGTGACTATAGCTGTGACCCTCATGGTCACTGATGAAAGGTACGTTTCAGTGTTTATTTTAAAACGAACCCTTTCTGAGGAGCCAGGCGGAGGAGATCTCAATGGCAGCACAGGCCAAGTCAGACAAAATAATGATTACTGAAATCCAATATCCATTGATCATCAGTTTGGTCTCATGTAGCTCACACTTCACCAAGTCTGAATCATTTCTGCCGTTTCGTCCTTCTGTCCCTCTGTGTGCCTGTCTCCTTTTTCTTAGGAGTGTTTCTCACTCTTTTCATCTTCCTCTGCAAATTCACCTGCTGTTTCACATAAACAATGAGCCCCCATTAAAGAAATGCTCAAAGGCAAAATTCCATACTTCAATTTAAAGGATACGGTGTCATTCAAGCTGAAAACACTTAAAACAATTTCCCAGCCTTGGATGGTTTTTATCCCAGAATATTGAGAGAGATGAGCAGGACTGTTAGTGAGGCATTGACAATTGCCGTGACAGAGCCACCGGAGAAGCTGGTAAATTAAGAGTAATGAGGGGTCAATATTCAATAACAAGTGGCCAAGCCAATAACTACAAACTGTTAGTCATTACATGTTAAATAATAAAGTGATGCTCAGGAACTTGAGAGTTATCTATACAACAGTAAGTGATTGAGCAGCAGACAGAATGCGTTAGACATTGAAGATCCTGCCTCACTAACCTTCAAATTGATTTTGGTAAACTGGGGCAGGATTTTAGGCCAGCAGGATTTACGGTCCTGCCGAAGCCAATGGAATTTTGAGCAGTTCGCCGCCCCAGCCCCACCCCCTCCACCGCCACGACGAGGTCCTAAAATTCCGCTCCAGGTGATGTGCATTGTGATAGGCCAAAGGCATTTGTTAAAGTTCCACACAAACGTCTCTAAATAGACTCAAAACTGTAAGTTTTTCAGGGCAGAATGTGGGTTCAGATAAAGAATTAACTCTTGGGCAGAAAATAACAAGTATGTATTGGTTTGGAGGATAGTGTCAAAATAGCAGGAGATACTGGGGACCCTCAGGGGTCAACAGTGGGAGAATTACTGATACTAATTGACTTAATTAATGAAGACTGCAAATTTTAACGAACTTGCAGATGAATTGAAGGTCTTTGGTCACAACATGTAAAACAAAAAGATACTGTGATATGGAAATGGCGGAGGATGATCCTTTGAATGCGAAGGCTGGTGGGGTGATAAGTGAGGATAAGGGGGACCCTATCATGGTTCTGGGAGGGAGAGGAAGGTGTGAGGGCGGATGCACGGGAGATGGGCCAGACATGGTTGAGGGCCCTGTCAACCACCATGGGTAGAAAACCTCGGATAAGGAAGAAGGAAGACGTGTCAGAAGAACTGTTTTTGAAAGTGGCATCATCAGAACAGATGCGACGGAGGCGAAGCAACTGAGAGAACGGAGAGTATCATCCTCAGCCATTTCTGCCAACTCCAGCATGATGTCACCACCAAACACATCTTCCCTTCACCCCCCGGTGGCGTTCCACAGGGATCGTTACTTCCGGGACACCCTGGTCCACTCCTTCATCAACCCCTACACCTCAACCCCCTCCCATGGCTCCTTCCCATGAAACCGCAGAAGATGCAACACCTGCCCCTTTACTTCCCCTCTCCTCACCGTCCAAGGGCCCAAACACTCCTTTCAAGTGAAGCAGCTTTTCACTTGCACTTCTCTCAATTTAGTCTACTGCATTCACTTCCCAATGCGGTCTCCTCTACATTGGAGAGACCAAACACAGACTGAGTGACCGCTTTGCAGAACACCTTCGGTCTGTCCCCAAGCATGACCCAGACCTCCCTGTCGCTTGCCATTTCAACACTCCACTTTGCTCTCATGCCCACATGTCCGTCCTTGGCCTGCTGCAATGTTCCAGTGAAGCTCAACACAAACTGGAGGAACAGCACCTCATCTTCCAACTAGGCACTTTACAGCCTTCCGGACTGAATATTGAGTTCAACAATTTTAGATCTTGAACTCTCTCCTCCATCCCCACCTCCTTTCCGATCCCCCTTTTTTCCAATAATTTATATAGATTTTTTTCCCACCCATTTCCATTATTTTTAAATGTATTTCCATCCATTGTTTTATCTTTGCTTTTTAGCCTATTTCGATCCCTTCCCCCCCACCCCAACCCCACTAGGGCTATCTGTACCTTTATTATCACATTCCTTAGATAATATCACAAGCTTCAACACCTCTTTGTCCTTTTGTCTATGACATCTTTTGGCTATCTCCACCTATCACTGGCCCTCTATCCAGCTCTACTTGTCCCACCCCCCCTTAAACCAGCTTATATTTCACCCCTTTTCTATTTTTCCTTAGTTCTGTTGAAGAGTCATACGGACTCGAAACATTAACTGTTTTCCTCCCCGCAGATGCTGTCAGACCTGCTGAGTTTTTCCAGGTATTTTTGTTTTTGTTAAGGTATCTCAAAAGTTTGAGCAACAGGTGTTGCTAGCTGTTTCACGCTGCTACTATGCAGTATCAACACGAGTGGTGTTCACCACTAACAGGATGTTGCCGTCAAGCCAAAAGGACGTTCTGCCTATCACACAAACGAGTAATGTGGTGTATGAATTTCAGTGCCAATGTGATGCTAGGTATGTAGGCCATATGTCCCAAAGATTGATGGATCATATCAAACAGCGTGTCCCAGCCACTGTTCACAGTGTGCAGGGTACAAACTGTACCCAACCAGCCCGTGCTTGCAAAACTCAGAACACAGTGTCCAACATTATGTATAAATCCACAATTGGACAACATTTGCTAAATGATCTTCAATGTGCTAAGAATTACGCTGACGACCAATTTAAGATTGTCACTCCGGCTCGCAGTGTGGCACATGCCTGGGTACTGAAAGCTACGTATATTAATACACAGGGCCCTGTTCTTTGCAGACAGAAAGAACATCTACACACATTGCGCCTGTTTCAGCTAAACAAAATAAGTGACAGCCATTCGCTGACTCATTCCTTAGGGCAACACATTGACCAATCAGGGTCAAGCTGTCTGGTTTAAATTTCATGCAGTTTTTGGCAGTTAACTGTCAGTCACCATCACTGGTGCATTCTCCATGGCAATGCCTCAACCAATCAGAGTCCAGTTGCCAACCAATCAGCCCCGGCTTCAAATACATTATAAATTGTTGTTTTTCCTTTATATTGGTATTCTTGCAAAATGTCCTGATGAGTACAAGATGAAAAGCTTTGACATGTCTCTTTTTCAGCAATACTTAAGTTCTGTACCACCAAAGAACTATTTATGAATTAAACCACATTCTGTTTCTCCTTGTGTCTATGCAGGTCCCCTGTTGCTAAGCAACAGACCAGTTTTTTCTACTTTGTTTTAACTTCCCTAAACCACTATCCCCTCCCTTGATAACACAGTTCTCCACTTCAAGGGTCATAAAAAACCTCATTAAAAGGCAGATATATAAATAGCTCCAGAGATGCTTTCTGCACTCTAAAATGAAACTGGACCCAGATTTCACCTTTTTAACCCACAAATAAAAAATATGCATTAAACTGAAACTTAAGCTTAAAACCATAGCTTATTCCTATCACCCACAAATATGAATGCAAGTTACTTAAACTATGTTTAGTTGTTAACAGCGTGTACATGGAATCACAAGTTGGCATTCACATGTTCAAGGGATCACATATGTTCAGGGGATCACACATTGACATTCACAAGTGCAGGGGATCGCATATTGACATTCACATGTACAGGGGATCACACATTGACATCCACATGTACAGGGGATCACACATTGATATTCACATGTACAGGGGATCACACATTGATATTCACATGTACAGGGGATCACGCATTGACATTCATATGTGCAGTGGATCACACATTGACATTCACATGTACAGTGGATCACGCATTGACATTCACATGTGCAGTGGATCACACATTGACATTCACATGTACAGGGGATCACACATTGACATCCATATGTACAGGGGATCACACATTGATATTCACATGTACAGGGGATCACACATTGACATCCACATGTACAGGGGATCACACATTGACATTCATATGTGCAGTGGATCACACATTGACATTCACATGTACAGGGGATCATATATTGACATTCACATGTGCAGTGGATCACACATTGATATTCACATGTACAGGGGATCACACATTGACATTCACATGTACAGTGGATCACACATTGACATTCACATGTACAGTGGATCACACATTGACGTTCACATGTACAGGGGATCACACATTGACATTCACATGTACAGTGGATCACACATTGACATTCACATGTACAGGGGATCACACATTGACATTCACATGTACAGTGGATCACACATTGACATTCACATGTGCAGTGGATCACACATTGACATTCACATGTACAGGGGATCACACATTGACATCCATATGTACAGGGGATCACACATTGATATTCACATGTACAGGCGATCACACATTGACATCCACATGTACAGGGGATCACGCATTGACATTCATATGTGCAGTGGATCACACATTGACATTCACATGTACAGGGGATCATATATTGACATTCATATGTGCAGTGGATCACACATTGATATTCACATGTACAGGGGATCACACGTTGATATTCACATGTACAGGGGATCACGCATTGACATTCATATGTGCAGTGGATCACACATTGACATTCACATGTACAGGGGATCATATATTGACATTCACATGTGCAGTGGATCACACATTGACATTCACATGTACAGGGGATCACACATTGACATTCACATGTACAGTGGATCACACATTGACATTCACATGTACAGGGGATCACACATTGACATTCACATGTACAGTGGATCACGCATTGACATTCACATGTGCAGTGGATCACACATTGACATTCACATGTACAGGGAATCACACATTGACATCCATATGTACAGGGGATCACACATTGATATTCACATGTACAGGGGATCACACATTGACATCCACATGTACAGGGGATCACGCATTGACATTCACATGTGCAGTGGATCACACATTGACATTCACATGTACAGGGGATCATATATTGACATTCACATGTGCAGTGGATCACACATTGATATTCACATGTACAGGGGATCACACATTGACATTCACATGTACAGTGGATCACACATTGACATTCACATGTACAGTGGATCACACATTGACATTCACATGTGCAGTGGATCACACATTGACATTCACATGTACAGGGGATCACGCATTGACATTCACATATACAGGGGATCACACATTGACATTCACATGTACAGGGGATCACACATTGACATTCACATGTACAGTGGATCACACATTGACATTCACATGTGCAGTGGATCACACATTGACATTCACATGTACAGGGGATCACGCATTGACATTCACATAAACAGGGGATCACACATTGACATTCACATGTGCAGTGGATCACACATTGACATTCACATGTACAGGGGATCACACGTTGACATTCACATGTGCAGTGGATCACACACCGACATTCACATGTACAGTGGATCACACATTGACATTCACATGCTAATGTAACAGCACCATAATCCAGGCTAAACCAGGATGTGCTGGGTAGACCTGGAGACCAGGGAAAGCCATTTGTTACTGGGAGTTACATGACCAAACCACTTCTTTACCTCCTTCTCTTTGCTTTCCCTCATGATTTGCTTGATGTTGACTCCCTACTCAATGACAAATCTGACGTGAAAAGCTTGCACCGAGGAATCCTGCTTTTTATTTTCACGTGTGTTAGAACATTGAAGCTCTTTGCAGGGTTTGCTAATCCAAGCTCGAGTAACACAGGGCTGCATTAAACACTAAGATAGGAATAAAATACCGTAGATGCTGGAAATCTGAAACAAAAACAGAAAATGCCAGAAAAACCCAGAGGGCCTGACAGCATCTGTGGAGAGAGAAACAGAGTTAACGTTGCGAGTCCATATCACTTTTCTTCAGAGCTCAGCCAGGTGTGTGAGGGGTAGTCTCGTGTGAGCTTCGAAGAAGAATCATTCGGACTCGAAACATTAATTCTGTTTCTCTCTCCACAGATGCTGCCAGACCGGCTGAGCTTTTCCAGTATTTTCAGTTTTTGCCACATTAAACAGTGTGGGGCCAAAGCTAATTTGTAAATGTCAGCTGAGATTTAGTCCCAAGGACAAAATCTTTTAAAATTATTTTTTGACAGGAATAGGGAATAAACATCTTCCTTTTATTCCAGCCCTTTACTGTTTCGAATCGCAATTTTCTGGTTGAGGTAAAGATTACAAAAAGTAAACTTCTGAATGAGAGAAGACACATCTGAAGAGTTTAAACAATCTGATATTCATGCCCCAGCACCAATAAAAGGAAAATTATTTTTCCTGTACGTTCTTAAAAATGTTGATCTATTTGGTAAATAGTTTCATCTCATCAAGATATCTGAGTTCAATCCTAACCCCCTGGTCTCCATCCAGGTCTTTTCAAGTCACAGTCACCTGGGTATCAACTGGAACTTGGAATCAAAGTTTATTTTTCACTTCCTATTTCAAAGTTGATGAAACTAATGCATAGAAAGATATTGCGCTGGAGTGGGCCATTTGGCCCATTGAGTCTGTGCCAGACGCTGAAATCAGTTCAGTCAATACAGATTAGGAGTGAAGCTGAAATCTTTCAGTCGGTGTGTTTGGATACATATTGTTGCTGTCAGTCTCAATATTGCATATTGTTGTTGTCAGTCTCAATATTACATATTGTTGCTGTCAGTCTCAATATTACATATTGTTGCTGTCAGTCTCAATATGGCATATTGTTGCGGTCAGCCTCAATATTATGTATTGTTGCGGTCAGCCTCAATATTAAGTATTGTTGCTGTCAGCCTCAATATTACGTATTGTTGCTGTCAGCCTCAATATTACATATTGTTGCTGTCAGTCTCAATATTATATATTGTTGCTGTCAGTCTCAATATTACATATTGTTGCTGTCAGTCTCAATTTTTATATTGTTGCTGTCAGTCTCAATATTATATATTGTTGCTGTCAGTCTCAATATTACATATTGTTGCTGTCAGTCTCAATATTACGTATTGTTGATGTCAGACTCAATATTATGTATTGTTGATGTCAGACTCAATATTGCGTATTGTTGCTGTCAGCCTTAATATTACATATTGTTGCTGTCAATCTCAATATTATTATTGTTGTCAGTCTCAATATTATGTATCCGTGTTGTCAATCTCAATATTATGTATTGTTGCTGTCAGTCTCAATATTACATACTGTTGCTGTCAGTCTCAATATTATTATTGCTGTCTGTCTCAATATTACGTATTCTTGTTGTCAGTCTCAATATTACGTATTGTTGTTGGCAGTCTCAATATTACGTATTGTTGCTGTCAGTCTCAATATTATATATTGTTGCTGTCAGTCTCAATATTATATATTGTCACTGTCAGCTTCAATATTACGTATTGTTGATGTCAGACTCAATATTATATATTGTTGCTGTCAGTCTCAATATTACATATTGTTGCTGTCAGCCTCAATATTACGTACTGTTGCTGTCAGTCTCAATATTACATATTGTTGCTGTCAGTCTCAATATTACGTAATTTTGCTGTCAGTCTCAATATTACGCATACAGAATTACCTGGAAAAACTCAGCAGGTCTGGCAGCATCGGCAGAGAAGAAAAGAGTTGACGTTTCGAGTCCTCATGACCCTTCGACAGAACTTGAGTTCGAGTCCAAGAAAGAGTTGAAATATAAGCTGGTTTAAGGTGTGTGTGTGGGGGGCAGAGAGAGAGAGAGAGAGAGAGGTGGAAGGGGTGGGGGGTGTGGTTGTAGGGACGAACAAGCAGTGATAGAAGCAGATCATCAAAAGATGTTAACAACAATAGTACAAAAGAACACATAGGTGTTAAAGTTAAAGTTGGTGATATTATCTAAACGAATGTGCTAATTAAGAATGGATGGGTAGGGCACTCAAGGTATAGCTCTAGTGGGGGTGTTTTTTTTTTAAAAAATGGAAATAGGTGGGAAAAGGAAAATCTTTATAATTTATTGGAAAAAAAAGGAAGGGGGAAACAGAAAGGGGGTGGGGATGGGGGAGGGAGCTCACGACCTAAAGTTGTTGAATTCAATATTCAGTCCAGAAGGCTGTAAAGTGCCTAGTCGGAAGATGAGGTGTTGTTCCTCCAGTTTGCATTGGGCTTCACTGGAACAATGCAGCAAGCCAAGGACAGACATGTAGGCAAGAGAGCAGGGTGGAGTGTTAAAATGGCAAGCGACAGGGAGGTTTGGGTCATTCTTGCAGACAGACCGCAGGTGTTCTGCAAAGCGGTCGCCCAGTTTACGTTTGGTCTCTCCAATGTAGAGGAGACCACATTGGGAGCAATGAATGCAGTAGACTAAGTTGGGGGAAATGCAAGTGAAATGCTGCTTCACTTGAAAGGAGTGTTTGGGTCCTTGGACGATGAGGAGAGAGGAAGTGAAGGGGCAGGTGTTGCATCTTTTGCGTGGGCATGGGGTGGTGCCATATGAGGGGGTTGAGGAGTAGGGGGTGATGGAGGAGTGGACCAGGGTGTCCCGGAGGGAGCGATCCCTACAGAATGCCGATAAGGGGGGTGAAGGGAAGATGTGTTTGGTGGTGGCATCATGCTGGAGTTGGCGGAAATGGCGGAGGATGATCCTTTGAATGTGGAGGCTGGTGGGGTGATAAGTGAGGACAAGGGGGTTTCTGTTTCTGGGAGGGAGGAGAAGGCGTGAGGGCGGATGCGCGGGAGATGGGCCGGACACGGTTGAGGGCCCTGTCAACGACCGTGGGTGGAAAACCTCGGTTAAGGAAGAAGGAGGACATGTCAGAGGAACTGTTTTTGAAGGTAGCATCTTCGGAACAGATTCGATGGAGGCGAAGGAACTGAGAGAATGGGATGGAGTCCTTACAGGAAGCGGGGTGTGAGGAGCTGTAGTCGAGATAGCTGTGGGCGTCGGTGGGTTTGTAATGGATATTGGTGGACAGTCTATCACCAGAAATTGAGACAGAGAGGTCAAGGAAGGGAAGGGAAGTGTCAGAGATGGACCACGTGTAAATGATGGAGGGGTGGGGATTGGAAGCAAAATTAATAAATTTTTCCAAGTCCCGACGAGAGCATGAAGCGGCACCGAAGTAATCATCGATGTACTGGAGAAAGAGTTGTGGAAGGGGGCCGGAGTAGGACTGGAACAAGGAATGTTCCACATACCCCATAAAGAGACAGGCATAGCTGGGGCCCATGCGGGTACCCATAGCCACACCTTTTATTTGGAGGAAATCCAAAACAAATTCTTAATTAGCACATTCGTTTAGATAATATCACCAACTTTAACTTTAACACCTATGTGTTCTTTTGTACTATTGTTGTTGACATCTTTTGATGATCTGCTTCTATCACTGCTTGTTTGTCCACACAACCACCTCTCTCTCTCTCTATCTCTCCGCCCCCCACGCACACACCTTAAACCAGCTTATGTTTCAACTCTTTCTTGGACTTGAACTCAAGTTCTGTCGAAGGGTCATGAGGACTCGAAACGTCAACTCTTTTCTTCTCTGCCGATGCTGCCAGACCTGCTGAGTTTTTCCAGGTAATTCTGTTTTTGTTTTTGTTTTGGATTTCCAGCATCCGCAGTTTTTTTGTTTTTATCAATATTACGTGTTATTATTGTCAGCTTCAATATTACGTATTGTTGCTGTCAGTCTCAAATTTATATATTGTTGTCAGTCTCAATATTATCTATTCTTGTTGTCAATCTCAATATTACGTATTGCCATTGTCAGCCTCAATATTACATATTGTTGCTGTCAATCTCAATATTATTATTGTTGCTGTCAGTCTCAATATTACGTATTCTTCTTGTCAGTTTCAATATTACGTTCTGTTGTTGTCAGTCTCAATATTAAATATTGTTGCTCAGTCTCAATTTTTTATATTGTTGCTGTCAGTCTCAATATTATATATTGTTGCTGTCAGTCTCAATATTATGTATTGTTGCTGTCAGTCTCAATATTATTATTGCTGTCAATCTCAATATTACATTCTGTTGTTGTCAGTCTCAATATTATGTTCTGTTGATGTCAGTCTCAATACTACATATTGTTGCTGTCAGACTCAATATTATATATTATTGCTGTCAGTCTCAATATTTTTATTGTTGTCAGTCTCAATATTATGTATTCTTGCTGTCAATCTCAATATTATGTATTGTTGCTGTCAGTCTCAATATTATTATTGTTGTCAGTCTCAATATTATCTATTCTTGTTGTCAATCTCAATATTATATATTGTTGCTGTCAGTCTCAATATTACGTATTCTTCTTGTCAGTTTCAATATTACGTTCTGTTGTTGTCAGTCTCAATATTAAATATTGTTGCTCAGTCTCAATTTTTTATATTGTTGCTGTCAGCTTCAATATTATGTATTGTTGATGTCAGACTCAATATTATGTATTGTTGATGTCAGACTCAATATTACGTATTGTTGCTGTCAATCTCAATATTATTATTGTTGTCCATCTCAATATTATGTATTCGTGTTGTCAATCTCAATATTATGTATTGTTGCTGTCAGTCTCAATATTACATACTGTTGCTGTCAGTCTCAATATTATTATTGCTGTCTGTCTCAATATTACGTATTCTTGTTGTCAGTCTCAATATTACGTATTGTTGTTGGCAGTCTCAATATTACGTATTGTTGCTGTCAGCCTCAATATTACATATTGTTGTTGTCAGTCTCAATATTATATATTGTTGCTGTCAGTCTCAATATTAAATATTGTTGCTGTCAGTCTCAATATTACATATTGTTGCTGTCAGTCTCAATATTACATATTGTTGCTGTCAGTCTCAATATTATGTATTTTTGCTGTCAGTCTCAATATTATGTATTTTTGCTGTCAGCCTCAATATTACGTATTGTTGCTGTCAGCCTCAATATTACGTATTGTTGCTGTCAGTCTCAATATTATGTATTGCTACTGTCAGTCCTGCTGCAAAAGGTCCTTTTTGAAATTAAAATCTGGAATTTCTTTTTTCTGCATAGTGATGTAATCCACTTTTGTAATTGTCCCTGACTCTGGAGCAGAAAGATCATTATTATTGTAGTATTAGTCACAAATGTAATATCTCAGTTCTAAATTGTTGACAATAGTTTTGTTTGAAGTTTAATGTATAATTCCTTTATATCTGTTCTTTGCTAGTGGACAGGAATTTGTTGATGAAAAGCATGGTCCCTCGATGGAGGAATATCATGGCTTTAGTGATTAAAACATTCATTAGAATCAGGAGGATGCCTGGGTAAGTTCTGCATTTATTTTCCAAGATAATTTGTCTATGTGGCAATTAATGCTGTAATTAATCAATTATGTAATTAACCTGCAATGTAATTAATCAGTGATGTAATTAATCAATATTGTAAGATCCATTTCAAGCTTGTCTTACATAAGCCTACATTTGAAATTCCAACAGGAAGAGATTATTTCTGATGTGAATACTATATAAAAGGTTCATTTAATGAGTTTCATGTAATGAGGTGAAGGGAGGAATAAATCAACATGATTATATTTAAGGTATAATTTTGTGCAGACACAGAATCACTGTGTTACAACTTCACCACTGGACTTGTTAACATTCACTGTATGATGTTAAAACAACCTTCAAATAGTGTTCAATACACCAACCACTCACCGTATCCAAACGCCCTGTATTCAGAAATGTAAAATATTTGGGAGGCTACAGATCATTTCAGTGGTTTTGTTTTTGCTGAGCATCATGTTCTCTGTTCCACAGGTTTCTTGTTTTCCAGTTCTTACTGCCAGTGATTCAGATCTCACTCGTATGCCTTTGCATTGGAGGCATTCCAGAGAATTTGTCTGTTGCCGTGGTGAACAATGACACAGGACAACCAGCCATGAGCCAGATCTTTTTGTCACATTTTGACAACACAATTACCCAGGTTATTTCCATGTTACATCGCGTCTACACAATAGAAACAGGCCATTCAGCCCAACTGGTCTCTGCTGGTGTTTATGTTCCACTCAAGCTTCTTCCCATACCTCTTCACCTCACCCTTTCATCATCTCCTTTTATTGCCCTTCCCCTCCTGTGTTTAACCAGCTTAAAAAGCATCTAGACTATTCACTTCAACCACTTGCTGTAGTAATGAGTTCTACATTCTCACCGCTCTCTGGGTAAACAAGTTTTGTGTGCGTGTGTGTCTGTGTACATGCATGTCTGTGTGTGCATATGTGTGTCTGCATGTGTGTATGTGTGTCTGTTTGTGTGTGTAGTGCATGTGTGTGTGTGTGTGTGCGTGCGTGTGCATGTGTGTGTGCAAGTGTGCGTGTGTGTGTG
The DNA here is from genome assembly GCA_026770705.1 of Isurus oxyrinchus. Lineage (NCBI taxonomy): Eukaryota > Metazoa > Chordata > Chondrichthyes > Lamniformes > Lamnidae > Isurus > Isurus oxyrinchus. The sequence continues at coordinate 119,840,271 of JANJGN010000002.1, read as the reverse complement.
TAGTGCGTGTGGGTGTGTGTGTAGTGCATGTGTGTGTATTTGTGTACACATGTGTATGTGTCTGTGTGCTTGTACATGTGCATCTGTGCGTGTGTGAGCGTGTGTGTGTGTGTGCACATTCCTTTTGTTAAGAGAACTACAAGGGCTAATCTCAAACTTGAGGACATTATTAAACCTTTAACGATCTTGCTGAATCATTAATAAAAATAGCCGTTGTGAGCTTTTTGCTGCTGTTAGTAAGACTGGTGACTGAAAGATTGAGCCAACTTCATTTTACAAAGAAACCAAGTCGGGGGTGGGGGGGGTGGGGTTGTTGTTGTTGAAAGTTCTTAACATTAGGCCAGTGAATGGTGTGAATGTCACTAGATTGGCCCCTGGGATGAGGGGATGACCCTATGATGAGAGGCTGAGTAAATTGGGTCTATATTCTCGGGAGTTTAGAAGAATGAAAGGTGACCTGGATTCTGAAGGGGATTGACAGGGTGGACACTGAGAGGTTATTATCCCTGGCTGCAAAATCTAGAACCAGGGGACACAGGCTCAGGATAAGGGGTCGGTCATTTTGAACTGAGCTGAGGAGAAATTACTTCACTCAAAGGCTTGTGAATCTTTGGAATTCTCTCCCCCAGAGGATTGTGGATGCTCCATTGTTGAACAAATTTAAGGCTCAGATAGACAGATTTTTGGTGCCTTGGGGATCGAGGAATATGGGGAATGGGTGGGAAAATGGAGTTGAAGCCCAAGATCAGCCATGATGGTATTAAATGGTAGAGCAGGCTTGATGGGCAGAATGGTCTCCTCCTGCCCCTGTTTCTTGTGTTGTTATAAGGGGAGCATCTGAAACATTATGGGCAGAATTTTTAGCTTAATGTGGAGGGCACATGCCCAACCCGCTTGATCATGAAATAACGCGTGATGATGTCAGGCAAGCATCCAGATGTCATCCCGCACTCAAGCGATATTGTGCCTCCTAGCAATTAAGGAGGCAACTAAACCCATTAAAGTTCCAATTGTCCCGAATTTTTCATGGTCCTTCGCACCTTGCAATTGGCGTATGGGCGAATCTGCCAGGGTGGACTTGGCATTTTTTGATGAACTCTCATCTGAGGGGGGAATGAGGTTCCAATTATTAAATTTTTAGAAAAATGTATGGACAGAATTTTCATCACAGGCAGAAATTTTTGCTCAGCAGGTGGGTGCATGGCCCACCCACTCGAGTGTGGAATGATGTGCATTGGCGTCAGCCGAGCGTGCAGATGTCAACGCATGACAGTTCGGTGAGCGGGCGTGCGCCGGAGTTGGCAGCGCGCCTGCCAACAATTGAAACACCTGGTTAAGACCATTATATAATAAATTAAATTTAATTTTTCGCTGCCCGTCCCAACCTAACGGTCAGCGGGCAGGCGAAAAGGTGAAGCGGCCTTTGCATTTTTTTTTGGAAACCTCATCCCCGGGTGGGATGAGGTTTCCAACAGTAAATAAAAATAAAATAAAAGTCTTAAAGTTTCAGTAATAACATGTCCCTGTTCATGTGACAGGGCCACGTGCGGGGCCATGTTTTATTACATTTTTATTTTCTTTCTTAAAAACCCTTCATCTCTCCGAGGCAGCTCTGTGCCTCAGGGAGATTATGAAGCGCTTACTCACGCCCATGCAGGGAGTTTATGCCCAGCCCACTTGCCCTCCTCCCCCTGCCCGCACACGTAGTGCTGCCGCTCATGTTTCACACCAGATGGGCCTTAATTAGCCCACCCGCGCAAAATCGCAGTGCGGTCCCCGATCGTGGGCAACAGGCAGCTTCCCGACCGACCCTGCCAAGCCTGCCCGCCTAGGGCAAAATTTTGCCCCATGTATACGTTCAGGTGACTGATTCTGATACGTCGACATTTTTTTCCAGACTTTAAAATCTTTATTTATTGCTTTTAAATTATTCAGCTTCCCCCAAAACAGCTCCCTGCCTTTAGGGAGCTTTCATTCCACACTGCCCCCGCCCCCGCGCTCAGGTCAGCACCCGCCCTCCTCCCACCGCCCCCCCCCCACTCTGGCAGCGCTGCACATTTCAGCGCACCTTTCACTCAGGCTGGCCGTTAGTCAGCCAGCCAACATGAAATCACGGTCAGGGACCGATCACTGGCATTAGTCCATTCCCTGGCCACTACCAGGCCCGCTGGTCACACCTGCTCGTCGACCTAAAAATCCTGCCCCATGTGTTCAAAAAGAGAACAGGAGTCTGAGCACATGGAAAACAGTGGCAGAATCGGACAGAATCAGCATGGATTTACGAAAGGGAAATCATGCTTGACAAATCTACTGGAATTTTTCGAGGATGTAACTAGTAGAGATGATGAGGAGGAGCCAGTGGATGTGGTTTATTTGGACTTTCAGAAGGCTTTCGACAAAGTCCCACATAAGAGATTAGCGTGTAAAATTAAAGCGCATGGGATGGGGGGTAGTGTATTGAGATGGGTAGAAAACTGGTTGGCAGACAGGAAACAAAGTGTAGGAATAAACAGGTCTTTTTCCAAATGTCAGGCAGTGACTAGTGGGATACCGCAGGAATCGGTGCTGGGACCCCAGCTATTCACAATAAATATTAATGATTTAGATGAGGGAACTAAATGTAATATCTCCAAATTTGCAGATGACACAAGGGTGGGAGGGTGAGCTGTGAGGAGGATGCAGAGATGCTTCAGTGTGATTTGGACAAGCTGAGTTAATGGGCAAATACATGGCAGATGCAGTATAATGTGGATAAATGTGAGGTTATCCACTTTGGTAACAAAAGCAGGAAGGCAGATTATTATCTGAATGGCTATAAATTGAGAGAGGGGAATGTGCAACAAGACCTGGGTGTCTCGTACACCAGTCGCTGAAGGTAAGCATGCAGGTGCAGCAGACGGTAAAGAGGGCAAATGGTATGATGGCCTTCATAGCAAGAGGATTCGAGTACAGGAACAGGGATGTCTTGCTGCAATTATACAGGGCCTTGGTGAGACCACACCTGGAATATTGTGTGCGGTTTTGGTCTCATTATCTAAGGAAGGATGTTCTTGCTATAGAGGGAGTGCAGCGAAGGTTTACCAGACTGATTCCTGGGATGGCGGGACTGACATATGAAGAGAGCTTGAGTCGGTTAGGATTATATTCACTGGAGTTCAGAAGAATGAGGGGAGATCTCATAGAAACCTATAAAATTCTAACAGGACTAAATAGGGTAAGTGCAGGAAGGATGTTCCCGATGGCGTGGGGAGTCCAGAACCAGGGGTCACAGTCTGAGGATATGGGGTAGACCATTTAGGACTGAGATGAGGAGAAATTTCTTCACCCAGAGGGCAGTGAGCCTGTGGAATTTGCTACCACAGAAAGTAGTTGAGGCCAAAACATCGTATGTTTTCAAGAAGAAGTTAGATATAGTTCTTGGGGTGAAAGGAATCAAAGGATATGGGGAGAAAGCGGGGAGCAGGCTATTGAGTTGGATGATCAGCCATGATCATATTGAATGGTGGAGCAGGCTCAAAGGGCCGAATGGCCTACTCCTGCTCCTATTTTCTATGTATGTTTCTAAGTCCAATAATTAGGCAAACCATAAAACGATTTGGATCCTGTTTGGGTAACAGGATGATTAGAACATAAAAAACATAAAGAATAAGAACAAGAGGAGGCCATTCTGCCCCTCAAGCCTGTTCCACAATTCAATACCATCATGACTGATCTTCTACCTCAACTCTGTATTCCTACCTACTCCCCATACTCCTTAATTCCCATCGTGCTCAAAGATCTATTGACCTGTATCTTGAATGTACTCAATGATTGACTCATCACAGCTCCCTGGGGTAGAGAATTCCAAACATTCACTAACTTCTAAGTGAAGAAATTTCTCATCTCTGTCCTAAATGATCAGCCACTTATCCTGAGGCTGTGCACAGCGGCGGGAGTCTAATTGAGGTACTGAGCCCCTAATCCGCAATTTTCCCACACCGTGTGAGATTTTCCCTGGAGTGCACGGGCCCTACTCCTCACCCCCCACCCCCCCACCCTCACCCCCATTGTGTCAGGAGCCTGAAAATGGGCAGAGGTGAATTCACAGTGAGAGGGTCCAAGCTGTGAGGCATTTGAGGGTTTAAATTTATTTTCTCTCAGTAATGCACAAAGAGAGTCCATCGCAGGCAGCATGAGCCCTGGCAGCCACTTCACGGAGACTGAGGTCTCCTTTAACGCTGCCCCTGCTACAATGGCAGCCACCTCCCTCTCACCAAAGGCCCCTCCAAAGGTGACACTGCCTCTCCTGTTGATGGTCTGGTATCACCCGCACTGCCAAGGCAGCCGGCGCAGGCAGGCTGCGCTGATTGGACCTCCCGAGGCAGGAACATGACCCGTCATTCCCTGATTGGACGGGGCTCCTGGAGGCAGCTGGGCAGATTGTGCATAATGTTCCACCGTGACCGCTTCCCCTGGTTTCACTGACCGGAATTCGCCTCCCACATCAGGATCAGCAGGCTAGTGACAAAATTCAGTCCTATAACCCCTAGGGCAGGATTATTTCGCTGAGCGGGCGGGCATACGCCAGGTCCGCTCGAGCGTAAAATAACGTTGGGCGAGCGCCCGGACGTCATCACTCACTCGCGCGATATTTTGGTTGGCAGGCATGCGCTAGAGTTGGCAGCGCGCCTGCTGACAATGAACAGACCTATTAAGGCTATTAAAGTCCCAATTACATGTTATTTTTCGCTGCCCATCCAACGTTACGGTCAGTGGGCACGCACTGGAGTCGGCGCTTAGCGGGTGGGTGAAAAGGTCAAATGGCCTTTGCTCTTTTTAGGAAACCTCATCCACGGGCGGGATGAGGCTTCTAACAGCAAATAAGAATAAAATAAAAATGTAAACATTTCATTGATAGCATGTCCCTGCTCATCTGACAGAGTCACATGAGGGGATGTGTTTTTTTAACAAATTCAAATTGTTTATTTTTAATTCTTAAAATCTTCATCTCTCTGAGGCAGCTCTGTGCCTCAGGGAACTTATCCAGCGCACACATGCATGAACACGCGCTCTCGCCCTCCAGCGTGAAATCGCGGTCCAGCCCCAATCGCAGGCGGCAGGCAGCTTCCCACCCGCCTGCCTGGTGAGAGCAAGATTCTGTCCCCAGTTACAGCCTCTCCAGTCCAGGGGAAACAGAATCTCAGCACCTAACCCGTCAGACACTCTAAGAATTGTATACATGTCACTGAGATAAAATGAAATGTGTTCCCACCGATAAGGTGCAATTAGAATTCTAGGATTATACATAATGGGGTTTATTTTCTGCCAATCTCTCCTGGTTGTGCACTTTTGTTAAATCTAGTAATACAATGGCAAATATCGCATGGTGAATATTGCACGGTGAATATTGCATGGTAAATATTGCATGGTGGGTGTTGCATTGTGAATATTGCACAGTGAATACTATTCAGTGAATATTGCATGGTAAATATTGCATGGTGAATATTGCACAGTGAATACTGCACGGTGAATACTGCATTGCACATACTGCATAGTGAATATTGCACGGTGAATACCGGATGGTGAATATTGCACAGTGAATACTGCATGGTGAATCCTGTGCGCTGAATAATGCATGGTGAATTTTGCAATGTGAATAATGCATTGTGAATATTGCGTGGTGAATAATGCATTGTGAATATTGCGTGGTGAATACAAGACATTGGTAAGACCGCATCTGGAGTACTGTGCACAGTTTTAGTTCCCTTACTTGAGGAAGGATGTAGTTGCATTGGAGGCGGTTCAGAGGAGGTTCACTAGATTGATTCCAGAGATGTGGGGCTTGTCTTATGAGGAGAGATTGAGCAATTTAGGCCTTTACTCGCTAGAGTTTAGAAGGATGAGTGGAGATCTAATTGAGGTATATAAAATGCTAAAAGGGATAGACAAAGTAGATGTGGAGCAGATGTTTCTCCTTGTGGGGCATTCTAGAACAAGAGGCCATAGTTTTAGGCTAAGGGGTGGTAGATTTAAATCAGAGATGAGGAGGAATTACTTTTCTCAAAGGGTCATGAATCTGTGGAATTCACTACCTCAGAGTGCAGTGGATACCGGGACGCTGGATAAAGTTAAGGAGGAGATAGACAGATTTTTAACTAATAATGGGTAGAAAGGTTATGGGGAGAGGGTGGGAAATTGGAGTTGAGGCCAAAATGAGATCAGCCATGATCATATTGAATGGTGGGGCAGGCTCGAGGGGCTGAATTGCCTACTCCTGCTCCTAGTTCTTATGTTCTTATGTAATTTTGCGGGTGAATACTGCATGGTGAATAATGTATTGTGAATTTTTGCATGGTGAATACTGCATGGTGAATACTGCATGGTGAATACTGCATGGTGAATTTTTGCATGGTGAATACTGCATGGTGAATATTTGCATGGTGAATTTTTGCAGGGTGAATACTGCATGGTGAATACTGCATGGTGAATTTTTGCAGGGTGAATACTGCAGGGTGAATACTGCATGGTGAATTTTTGCAGGGTGAATACTGCAGGGTGAATACTGCATGGTGAATTTTTGCAGGGTGAATACTGCATGGTGAATTTTTACATGGTGAATACTGCATGGTGAGTACTGCATGATGAATACTGCATGGTGAATTTTTGCATGGTGAATACTGCATGGTGAATTTTTGCATGGTGAATACTGCATGGTGAATAATGCATGGTGAATTTTTGCATGGTGAATAATGCATGGTGAATACTGCATGGAGAATATCGCACGGTGAATATTGTGTGGTGAATTCTGCATGGTTCCCCTCCTACTGGAAGATTTGGGCATGTTGGGAATCCAACGTCCAATTCTCTGATCTCCATTCCCATTGATTGTTCCTCCATGTGGGGAATATTACAGGGTTTTGGAAATACTTTTACTTTGCTGTTCATCTGAAGAAAGCAACTTAATTCCCTGGAGAAAAGATTTTACATGTTCAGCAATTTGGCTATATTTCAAAATGGCTATTGCTACTCTTATTGCTACTTTTATTGATCCCCATAAAGCTAACGCATTTCTGTTTGCTGTTGTATCTTACAGATTCACTTAAACCAGTTTGATGCCATTAAGGGAGTAATAGATGGTAAATATTGGGGTGTAATAGGCTTTGCAGCAAACTTCTCACAAGATTTCCTTTCAAGGTAAACTGAAATTTATAAAGGTTGGTTTATTTTGAGAAACTTAACTGTAAGGCCAGTTTTAATTCATTCATGGTGTGATAGCATCGCTGGCAAGGCCAGTACTTATTGCCCATCCCTAATTGCTCCTTGAGAGGTTAGTGGTGAGCCGTCTTCTTGAATACAGCTGAGTACTTCCCTAGGCCAATTCAGGGGGCAGTTAAGAGTCAACCACGTTGCTGTGGGTCTGGAGTCATATGGAGGCCAGGCCGGGTAAGGATGACAGATTTCCTTCCCTAAAGGACATTTGTGAACAGATGGGTTTTTATGACAATCCAGTAATTCCATGGTCACCATCACTGAGGCTAGATTTTTATTTTGTTACAAATATGAAGTTTGTAAGATCGTAAGGCTTTGGGGCTGTCTCTTTAATTTATGTAAAATGGAGGAATGAAGGGGGGTCATGTGACCTGCTCTGAATTCTGCCCGACAACAGGCTTGGGTGGCCTGGTTGTTAAAGGTTGAAGGGAGGTGCCCAGGTTGTCTTACTGGGAAACAGATGCAGTATTCACACCTGAAAACGATGACCAGGGCTGCTGTGCTAATGGTGGATAGACTGCCAGTCTCCATGTCATAAGGAGGTGTAAGGAATATCAAGTTTTGTAAATGGTTATAATTAAAACTGTCTATTTAATGCCAAGATAAATGAAGTTAAAGGTTTAAAAGTTAGTTAATCAGCATTTCTACCCAGATTCAAGACCCATGTGATTCACATTGCAATAGAGAGGGGCTTTGAGAGGGGAATAGGCCATAGAAAGCCATTGTGTTGCCTTACAGGGTTTTCTTAAGATATCCCTGAGCCTCACAGACAGATCTTTTTATCATGTCCATGGACAGTCTATACATGGCCCAGCCAGAACTGAACACATCTTTGCACCTTGTTGAATTCAGCAAGATCTGCAACAGTGCAGGGTTCCTCTAGCGATAGGCATTTCAGGAGATGTTGCATAGTCTGTGGCTCAGTTCCACAATCACAAGTTGTCGGGCTGGTTGTATATCCCCATTTGCTTAGTGACACCTTTGACCGACCTACACCAGTCCTAAGTCTGTTAAGGCACTTCCAGGTTGCCCAGTTGCAATTAGCTCCTGGGGGCCAAGGTAGAAGCGTTCACATCGCAGCCCTGTTTCAACAAATTCAACCACCACCACGCACAGCAAGTGGTGTACACAGACAGGTTAGTCTGCAAGATCTGAGAGAGAGTGAGCAGATAGATAGAGGCAGCCAGTTTTTTTTGTTCATCAGGCTGAATGTGGGTGGGAACTCGCTCTTGGATTGAAGAGACCAAGTTCTTGAAGGTTTAAATGAGGCTGAAAGATTTGCCTAACTTTGGCTAGAGAGAGGAATCTTCGGGGTAACCCTTGCTGTGGAAGTCAGTTCTGGAATTACAAGGTATCTGGCTGGAAAAGGAAAAAGGAAGCAAACGATCAAAAGCTGTGAATAGCTTTGGACTGATTCCTGGAGAATGAAGAGTCACTTAAGAGTCAGAGTAAAGTATTTCTGTGGCACTGAATGGCCTCCTTCTGTGCAGTAACCATTCTGTGATTCTGTGAGCGGGATTTTTGGTCACTTTTAAAAGTTGAATGGGGTTGGAGTATAATTTGCCCCCTGAATAGTGTTTAAACACTAATGTTGCTTTTAGTTTGTTTGTTTTAGTAGGTGTCTTAAAACTTGAAGCCTTGAGTAATATTTTCAGTCAGTCGCCGGAATTCAGATATATTTCTTAAAGTTATCGGTTTTTACAGGGACTGTAACAATTCCGGATGTACCTCATCCAACCAAATTGCTGCAGTGGGATTTGAATCCGTGGGCAGAATTTTGCCCTCGCCAGGCGGGTGCATTGGGCAGGCCCGGGAGCGGTTGTAAAGCCAGCTGCTGCCCACGATCGGACCCTGACATGGGTTTCACGCTGGCTGACCAATTAACAGCCAGCATGAAACACGCACAGCAACGCTCAGCGCTGCTGGGGTGCGGGCGGGAGGAGAGCGAGCGTGGAAGTGTGCACTGGTGCTCGCATTAAAACTTAAAAAGAATTCAAAAACATTAATAACATGTCCCCTCGTGTGACTCAGTCACATGAGCAGGGACACGTTAGGAATCAGTTTGAAAATTTTTACATTTTTTTATTACTCACTGGATGAGGTTTTGCAAAAATTCAAAGGCGGCTTGACCTTTTCGCCTGCCCACCAGCCGTAAGGTTGGACAAGCAGCGAAAAGTTTAATTTAGTTAGAACTTTAATGGCCATAATAGGCCTGTTATTTGTCGGCGGGCGCACTGCCCATTCCCGCCCGCGCCCACCGACTGAAATATCAGGCGAGTGCATGATGACATCGGGACGCTCGTCTGACATCATCGCACGTAATTTTATGTTCATTCAGGTCGGGCACACGTCCACCCGACAAGCACAATATTCTGCCCCAATACTCCAGATCATTAAGTCCTGATCTCGGCACTACTAGCCCACTAACATAACCACCGTGCTACCATTCCTGATAACTGGCCTCGTGATTTAAAGGGCTACTGGAAGTACATACGTACACACACACACATATGTACACACGCACATATACATACACACACACACATATGTACACACACACACATATGTACACACACACACATATGTACACATACATATGTACATAGGAATTAGGAACAGAAGTAGGCCACTCAGCCCCTCGAGCCTGCTCCTGGCTCCATGGCTGATCTGATTGTAACCTCAACTCCACTTCAAATACTGTTTCTGTCTTGGTCTTTCTGTAGTAATATGTGTCTCTGGTTTCCTTTTAGGATATATGAGAAGTTTGTGAAGCAAAGCGTAGTTGATGGGGGTTCAATCCATGTCTGGCTCGATATGACGAGTAAGTTTATTAAAACTTTCCCACTGCGGCAAAGGAGAATGTTTGACTGGCTAGAAACATAAAGTTTATTTATCCTTTATTTCTCAACCTCCATACACAAACAGAACAGCCACTGTCCAACTGGAGGGAAATCCTCAAGAATTGGAAGCTTGTTGCTGTTTCTCAGTCTGTGGATTATACAGGACTTTGTTTTGACAACGTTTTGCAGTTCTGCTGTTGGCTTGCAGGGGGGTCGGTTAGCTCAGCTGGTTAGAGTGTGATGTGAAATGATGTTGACAGTGTGGGTTCAAGCCCTGTACTGGTTGTGTTAGTCCCTGGAGGCTTTGCTCCCCGCTTATGGAGCACTGTCCATCAAGCTTTATACGGCACAGCTACACGGTCCGAAAACTGTGCCATGCGTCATTTTTATTTACACCATTAAAAGGACCTTACCTGGACAATTCGGCTAGGTGCTGCATGGCCCTGGACTTGTTACTTGCTTCACCATATGTGCGCCTGTCTATTCCTGTGCCTTCAGTATTCCACTGAACACTGGCCCTGGTTAACACACAAATAGATGTGGAGCTTATCTGTTACCTTTCCTCTGCTAAACGTCCCCCCGAGATCTGAGATGTTTCCGAAAACAAGATGTGACTCTATGATTGCAGCGATCTCACAATGGACGCAGTCAGACTGGTACAACTCATACCTGTCCCAGACTCAGCAATAGTCAGGGAAAGATACCAACACTGCTGTAAGTTATTAGTGATGAGGGATCATTTAGTATTTCTTAAAAGTACAATAGAACAGGCTGTGTTTAGTCTCTTGTTTGTCTTCTGGAGACAGTTTGAGATGAGTCATACCAGCATTCATGAAATCAACCAGAGCTCCTGCTGGTCCTTCTCCTCCCATTCCCAAGCGGTGACTCAGTGTCACAGTCTGACCTCAGGTAAATGTTGCAAACATCTAATTCTCTCACCGTGATGACTGATATGTTCATCATAGAGTTTTACCCATCCCTAATTGCCCTTGAGGAGGCTATGGTGAGCCGCCTTCTTGACTGAGTGATTTGCTAGATCATTTCAGAGGACAGTTAAGGGTTCACCACATTGCTCTGGGTCTGAAGTCACATGTAGGCCAGACCAGATAAAGACGGCAGATTTCTTTCCCTAAAGGTCATTATAGAAATAACCAAATCACCTAAGTCCAGGCTGCATCATCATAAATCATGTGATACTCGACACAAGTGATGTTATTTTTCCTTTTGGATTTTAAAGTATAAAATACTTTTATCCACTGAGCCCTGGTGACATTGATGGAAAACAAGAAAGACTTGAATTTATGTAGCGCCATTCATAACTTCAAGAAGACTCAGTGTGTTACAGCCGTGAAGTACTTTTGAAGTGTTGTCACTGTTATAATGTAGGGAAAGTACAGGAGAAGTGATGTGTTAGTGTGTCTGAGCATAACAACAATAAAAGCAGCTACAAAAACAGAATTACCTGGAAAAACAGCAGGTCTGGCAGCATCGGCGGAGAAGAAAAGAGTTGACGTTTTGAGTCCTCATGACCCTTCGATAGAACTTGAGTGAATCCAAGAAAGGGGTGAAATATAAGCTGGTTTAAGGTGTGTGTGTGTGGGGGGGGGGGGGGGGGGGGGGGTTTGGGTGGGGGGAGAGAAGTGGAGGGGGTTGGTGTGGTTGTAGGAACAAACAAGCCTACAACCACACCAACCCCCTCCACTTCTCTCCCCCCACCCAAACAACGCCCCCCCCCCCCCACACACACACCTTAAACCAGCTTATTTTGTCCCTACAACCACACCAACCCCCTCCAGGTAATTCTGTTTTTGTTTTGGATTTCCAGCATCCGCAGTTTTTTTGTTTTTAATAAAAGCAGCAGCTTGTGTTTAGACAGCACCTTCAATGTTGGAATGTATCCTAAGACCTTTTGACAAAATTTGTTACTGAGTCACATAAGGAAATATTAGGACAGGTGAGGTTGGTTTTAAGAAGTGTTTACAATGCGAAGAAGGAGGTAGAAATGTTGAGAGGTTTAAGGGGGGGAATTACAGAGCTGATGGCTTAGGCAGCTGAAGGCACAGCCGCCAACGATGGAGCATTGAAAATCAGGGACCTCCGAGCATTGTGACCTCCCCCTGTCCCACAAACCTCAGATATCTACGCTTCTCCAATTCCAGCCTCTTGAGCATCCCCAATTTTAGTTGCTCAACCATTGATGGCCATGCCTTCAGCTGCCTGGGGCCTTGAGCTCTGGAATTCTCCTCCTAAACCTCTCTGCCTCTCTCCCTCTCTCTCCTCCTTTAAATCTATCTCTCTGACCAAGCTTTTTGTCATCTTATACGGCTTGTGTCAAGTTTTATTCTTCCTGTCACGTGCCTCAAAGTTTTAGTATGTTAAAGGCATTAGAGAAACGCAAGTTTGAAAAAGATTTTATTTGATTAAAAGATGAAATGTGTAATATTTATTTATAGCAACATAGGAGCAGGAGTAGGCTATTCAGCCTGCTCTGCCATTCAATATGATCATGGCTGATCATCCAATTTAATGCCTTTCCCCCCCCTACACTATCCCCATTTCCCTTTAGTCACTGGTATTTAGAAATCTGTCAATCTCTACTTTAAACATTCTCAATGACTGAGCTTCCACGGCCCTCTGGGGTAGATTCACAACCCCTGAATAAAGAAATTTCTCCTCATCTCGGTCCTAAGTGTCTTTCCCCTTATTTTGAAATTGCTTCCCCTGGTTCTAGACTCCCCAACCAAGGGAAACATCTTACCTTCATCCACCCTGTCTATCCCTTTAAGTATTTTGTAGGTTTCAATGAGATCACCTCTCATTCTTCGAAACTCTAGAGAATACAGGCCCAGTCTCCTAGGCCTGAACAGAGTTGATAAAGGGGAGTTGGTGAATGTTGTATACTTGGATTTTCAGAAGGTGTTTGATAAAGTTCCCTGCAGGAGGTTGATTAGCAAAATTTGTGAGCTCCCTCCCCCATCCCCACCCCCTTTCTGTTTCCCCCTTCCTTTTTTTTCCAATAAATTATATAGATTTTTCTTTTTCCATCTATTTCCATTATTTTTAAATATCTTAAAATCTTTTAGGCTCTCCCCACCCTCACTAGAGCTATACCTTGAGTGCCCTACCATCCATTCTTAATTAGCACATTCGTTTAGATAATACCACCAACTTTAACACCTATGTGTCCTTTTGTTCTATTGTTGTTGACATCTTTTGATGATCTGCTTCTATCACTGCTTGTTTGTCCCTACAACCACACCCCCCCTCCACTTCTCTCTCTCTCTCTCTCTCCGCCCCCCCACACACCTTAAACCAGCTTATATTTCAACTCTTTCTTGGACTCGAACTCAAGTTCTGTCAAAGGGTCATGAGGACTCGAAACGTCAACTCTTTTCTTCTCCGCCGATGCTGCCAGACCTGCTGAGTTTTTCCAGGTAATTCTGTTTTTGTTCCAGTCTCCTAATCTCTCTTCGTAGGACAGTCCCGCCATCCCCGGAACAAGTCTGGTGAACCTTTGTTGCCCTCCCTCTATGGCAATAATATCCTTCCTAAGGTAAAGGAATATCAAAACTGTGCACAATACTCCAGGTGCAGTCCAACCAAGGCTCTATACAAATGCAACAACGCTTCTTTACTCCTGTACTCAAATCCTCTTGCGATAAAGGCTAATATTCTATAAACCTTCCTAATTGCCTGCTGCACCTGCATGTTAGCTTCCAGTGATTTATTGATGAGGACACCCAGGTCCCTTTGTACATCTACGCTTTCTAATCGCCCACCTTAAGGCATACTCTGCTCATCTGTTCCTCTACCAAAGTGGATAACCTCACATTTTTGCACATTATACTCCATCTGCCATGTTCTTGCCCACTCACTAAGTCTGTCCAAATCCTCTTGAAGCCACTTTGCATCTTCCTCGCAACACACATTCCCACCTGGCTTTGTGTCATCCATGAATTTGGAAATATTGCATTTGGTCCCCATATCCAAATCATTGATATATATCGTGAACAGCTGGGGCACAAGTACTGATCTGTTCGGTACCTCACTAGTCACAGCCTGCTAATGCGAGAATGACCTGTTTAATCCTACTCTCTGCTTTCTGCCTGTTAACCAATCCTTAATCCATGCCAGTATATTACCTCCTATCCCAGGTGCTTTAATTTTGCTAACCAACCTCCTGCAGGGAACTTTATCAAACACCTTCTGAAAATCCAAGTATACAACATTCACCAACTCCCCTTTATCAACTCTGTTCATAACATCTTCAAAAATCTCCAAGTTCGTCAAACATGATTTCCCATTTGCAAATCCATCTTGACAACGCCCAATCAGGACGTGATTATCCAAGTATCCATTTATCACTTCCTTTAGAATAGATTCTAGCCTTTTCCCCGCTACTGATGCAAGGCTGACAGGTCAGTTCCCTATTTTCCCTCTCCCTTTAGTAGTTTAGTACTGATCATTTGTGAAGGCAGTTTGTATCTTAGGAACAGGCAGGCATTTCTGCAGCTGTAGACGTGACTGTAGGGTGGTGTGTTGCCTCCCTGGTGTCAGGGTCACAGATTTCACTGAATGGCCGCAGGGCATTCGAAAGGGGGAGGGCAAACAGACAGAGATCGTGGTGCATATTGGTACCAATGACATAGGTAGAAAGAGGGATGAGATCCTGCAAGCAGAATTTAGGGAGCTAGGAAGCTGATTATAAAACAGGACCTCAAAGGTGGTAATCTCTGGATTACTTCCAGTGCCACATGCGAGTGAGTATAGAAATAGGAGGTTAGTCCAGGTGAATGCGTGGCTGGAGAGATGGTGCAGGAGGGAGAACTTTAGATTTCTGGGGCATTGGGACCACTTCTGGGGGCGGTGGGAACTGTACAAGGCGGATGGGTTGCACCTGAACTGGAATGGAACCAACGTCCTTGCGGGGAGGTTTGCTAGTGCTGTTGGGGAGGATTTAAGCTAAGTTGGCAGAAGGATGGGATCCTGAGAGGAGGTTCAGCAGAGGGAGATGCACAGCCAAAATTAGAAAAGAGAGCAAGTGAGTCTGGAAGGCATAGAAATTACAGGCCAGTTAAGGCACAAGGGAGTTTGGCAAGATTGGATGGCATTTATTTTAATGCTAGGAGCCTTATGAATAAGGCAGATGAGTTGAGGGCACAAATTAACACATGGAAGTATGGTGTTGTTGCTGTCTCAGAGATATGGCTGAGAGAGGGGCAGGATTGGCAGCTCAATATTCCAGGATGTAGGGTCTTCAGGTGAGGCAGGGAAGGAGGTAAAAGAGGAGGGGGTATCACAATATTGATCAAGGAATTAATTACAGCAGTAAGGAGGGATGACATCTTAGAAGGCTCCTCAATTGAAGCCATATTGGTAGAACTGAAAAACAAAAAAGGAGCAATCACATTGTTGGGAGTGTACTGTAGGCCCCCAAACAGTCGGAGAGAAAGAGAAGAGCAGATTTGTAGGCAAATATCAGAGAAGTATAAAAATAATAGGGCAGTAATAGTGGGGGATTTCAATTTCCCCAACATTAACTGGGTTAGTCATAGTGTGGTAGGTTTAGAGGGAGCAGAATTCTTAAAATGCATCCAGGAGAGCTTTTTAAGCCAGTATGTAGAAGTTCCTACAAGAGAGGTGGTGGTTCTGGACTTAATTTTAAGGAATGATGCCAGGCAAGTGGTAGAGGTATCAGTGGGTGAGCATTTTGCAGACAATGATCATAACTCCGTTAGATTCAAGGTTGTTATGGAAAAGGACAAGGATTGGCCAGAAATCAGAGTTCTAAATTGGGGGAAGGCTGATTTTAATAAGATCAGTTATGATTTGGTCACAGCAGCTACTTTTAGGTAAATCTGCATCAGAGCAGTTGGACTCATTCAAGAAGGAAATAGGGAGAGTACAGGGCCAATATATTCCAGTAAAGACAAAGGGTGAGACCAACAGATCCAGAGAATCCTGGATGCCGAGGGATATACAGGATTGGATAAGAGAAAAAGGGAGGCTTATGGCAGATACCGAGGGCTCAAAACAGTGAAAGCCCTAGAGGAGTGTAGAATGTGGAGGGGGAACTTAAAAAGGAAATTAGGAGAGCAAAAAGGGGGCATGAAAATACATTGGCAGGTAGAATAAAGGAAAATCCAAAGTTATTTTACAAGTACATTAAGAGCAAAAGGATAATTAGGGAAAGAGTAGGGCCCATTAAGGACCATAGTGGTAATTTGTGTGTGGAGCCGGAAGACACAGGTAAGGTTCTAAATGAATACTTTGTGTCGGTGTTCACAAGGGAGCGGGACGATGTGGGTATGGAAATCAGGCAGAGGGACTGTGATATAATTAAAGAAATTAGCATAGAAAGGGAGGAGGTTCTAAGTGGTCTGGCAGGCTTAAAAGTAGATAAATCTCCAGGCCTGGATGAAATGTATTCCAGGCTGTGAAGTGAGATAAGGGAGGAGAAAGCAGAGGCTCTGGCAATAATTTTCAATGCCTCTCTGGCCACATGAGAGGTGCCAGCGGACTGGAGGACAGCCAATGTGGTACTGTTATTCAAGAAGGGGGGAAGGGATAAATCAGAGAACAACAGGCCAGTCAGTCTAATCTCAGTGGTGGGGAAACTATTGGAAGCAACTCTGAGGGACAGAATTAATCTACATTTGGAGAGGCAGGGATTAATCAAGGACAGTCAGCACAGTTTTGTTAAGGGTAGGTCATGTCTGACCAATTTGATTGAATTTTTCAAAGAGGTGATCAGATGTGTAGATGAGGGCAACGCATTTGACATAGCTTATACTTGGACTGCAGCAAGGCTTTTGATAAGGTCCCACATGGGAGACTGATAACGAAGGTAAGAGCCCATGGAATCCAAGGCAATTTGGCAAATTGGACCCAGAATTGGCTGAGTGGCAGGAAGCAGAGGGTGATGGTCGAGAGGTATTTTTGTGACTGGATGCCTGTGTCCATTGGGGTTCCACAGGGATCGGTGTTGGGTTCCTTGCTGTTTGTGGTATATATAAACGATTTAGACTTGAATGTAGGAGGGTTGATTAGTAAGTTCACGGATGACACGAAAATTGGTGGGGTGGTAACCAGCGAGGAGGATAGCCTTAGATTACAGGAGGATATAGATGGGCTGGTCAGATGGGCTGATCAGCGGCAAATGGAATTTTAACCGGGACAAGTGTGAGGTGATGCACTGGGGCAGGACAAACAAGGCACTGGAATACACAATGAATAGTAGGACCCTGGGGAGTACTGAGGATCAGAGAGACCTTGGTGTGCATGTCACTGGTCCCTTAAAGTAGCGGGACAGGTAGCTAAGGTGGTTAAGAAGGCATATGGGATACTTGGCTTTATTAGCCGAGGCATAGAATATAAGAGCAGGGAGGTTATGCTGGAACTGTATAAAACTGTGGTTAGGCACAGCTAGAGTATTGTGTGCAGTTCTGGAATCCACGTTACAGGAAGGATGTGATTGCACTAGAGAGAGTGCAGAGGAGATTTACCAGGATGTTGCCTGGGCTGGAGAGTTTTAGTTATGAGGAGAGATTGGATAGACTGGGGTTATTTTCCCTGGAACAGAGGAGATTGAGGGGGGACATGATTGAGGTGTATAAAATTATATGGGGCATAGATAGGGTAGACAGGAAAGTACTTTTCTCCTTGGTGGAGTGATCAATAACCAGGGGCATAGATTTAAGGTAAGGGGCAGGAGGTTCAGAGGGGATGTGAGGAAGAATTTTTTCACCCAGAGGGTGCTGGGAATCTGGAACTCACTGCTTGAAAGGGTGGTAGAGGCAGAAACTCTCATAACATTTAAGGAGTATTTTGATGTGCACTTGCGATGCCATGGCATACAAGGCTATGAGCCTAGTGCTGGAAAATGGTATTAGAATAGTTAGGTACTTGTTTGACTGGCGCAGACACGATGGGCCGAAGGACCTTTTTCTGTGCTGTAGACCTCTATGACTATGACTCTGTGACTCTGTTATGGTTTCTTGTTGATGAAATGGAATTGATATGTTGATGTTTTAAATTACTTTTAGACCCAGAAATTTCAATCACCATCCAACTCAAGCTACAAGAAGCATTCGAGGTATTTTTAGAGGAAATGCCAGTGGAAGCTTTCAGATCTTTCACCGTCTAACTTGACCACATTTTACACACTCTAAATCCTCTGTCTGAATCTTTCATCATAGGATTTTGTTAAGGATGTCCTGGGAACGTTTTCATACTTAGCTTCTGTTCCAATAAAGGTAAATAAAAGAATTTGTTAATCAGAAAGCTTCCTTTACTTAATTAGGCACAAAGTAAGTGTGTCACAGACAGTGGTTACAAAAAAAAACTATTCATGCCCAGCATTTGAATTGATCAAATTATTTGATGCTACTCAGGTTCCTGCGGTGTGAATTTCTTATTTTTATTAATGCCTTAAGTTTTTGTGTTATCCTTTAAACGGATTTTCAAATCCATTGATTTGAAATGGATTTGGAAGTTGGGAGTGGGAATCTGGTGAGTGAATCAATATTATCTGCTTGAAATTCTCATACAAACTCAAAATCACACAGAGACAGAGAGAAGAGAGAGAGAGAGTTTGATGCTGGTCAGTTCTAGTTGGTAGTTTGGTCACTTGCTATTGATGTTTGATGGTCAGTTTCCTATTGGTCACCAGTCACTGTCCATTGTCTCACTGTGATTGTCTATCACCCTGACACTGCACACTCACCATGCCTGCTGTGACCTTCAAAACTCCAAATCCTCACCTTTCATATCTAGTATTAAAAGTAACATCACTTTCTCCCACAGCCCTCTCCCGAGGGCAGGAGGCTGGCCCGAGGGCAAGAGAGTGAGCCTGCTCCCTCTCCCATGCCACTGTGAGCTGATGGAGGGAAAATATTTCACCAGTTCAACTGATAGGTACAACTTCCATTTGCAACCTTAGAAGATTCCAGCAATAAAACAATTGTCTACCTTAAATTTTGCTCTGACAGCCATTTGTGTTTGAGGCTGAACTGGGACTGTTAACAGTTATAAATCTTATAAAAAGCACCATGACTCAGCCTGACCCTGCTCTCCACATTGGTTTATTTTCTAACATGGACCACCGATTCATACTCAGTCCTTCCTGATGGTTTGGTCTCAGCCCAGGGGCATTGAACCCAATGGTAGACACTTTACTGCTGCCTCAGCTAACATCAGCAAACTGCACTTGGGCATGAGCTGAACCTGAGACCCTCTGTTATTCTGTGACTTAACACTGCCACCTACCCACCACACCATGAGGGGAGCTACAGTTTAAAGTATTAGCACGTTCAGATATCTTATAGAGAGAGTAAACTCACCAAGAAAGTAATCCTTTTTTTAATATGTCCTCCTTACCAGCATTTTAAATTTTTGACATATGATAGTATCCCTACTGTAGATGGAAAGTTTTTCTGAAGTCAGTAGAATACATTCATTATTTGGGGAATTTTGACATTACATTTGATGCTAAGAATTCAGTATGAGATTCTGAGGTGAAGTATGATTACAAATAATTATGCTGCTAATAACAGCATTGTTTTGTTGTAGATTGAAGAGCCAATTCATGGGGATAAACATCTCAATTTTACAACATTCATTACTCCTGGGATAATTCTAAGGTGAACTGTAAAATCAATGCTATCAATATAGTACAGCTTACAATTACATTGTTATCAATCAATACTGCTTACAGTTATAATATTATCAATACAGTATAGCTTACAGTTATTATCAATCAATACAGATTACAGTTATAATATCAATCAATACCTTACAGTTATAATATCAATACAGTACAGCTTAGTTATAATATCAATTCAGCTTACAGTTATAATATCAATACAGTACAGCTTACAGTTATAATATCAATACAGCTTACAGTTATAATATCAATACAGTACAGCTTAGTTATAATATCAATTCAGCTTACAGTTATAATATCAATACAGTACAGCTTAGTTATAATATCAATTCAGCTTACAGTTATAATATCAATACAGTACAGCTTACAGTTATATCAATCAATACAGATTACAGTTATAATATCAATATAATATAGCTTACAGTTATAATATTAACAATCAATACAGATTACAGTTATAATATCAATATAATATAGCTTACAGTTATAATATTAACAATCAATACAGATTACAGTTATAATATCAATACAGTCAGCTTACAGTTTTATCAATACAGTATAGCTTAGTTATAATATCAATCAATACAGCTTACAATTATAATATTATCAATCAATACAGCTTACAGTTACATTGTTGTCAAATAATAATATTTTCTACAATTCAATATTATTTAACATTCTGAATGGTAATCAACAATAATAAACCTATTGCAAATCCATCAATAAAATAACATCATAATTTCATTGACCTAATATCTGATTGTATCTGTTAAGGTTGTAAATGTTTTACACAAATGCAGGGATTTTGTTTTAGAAAGCAATAGGAAAATCATTCTCTATTATGCATCTTGGAATTCTGATTTTTTTTAATTTCTAATTTCTGGCTGCAATAGAAATAGAGCTAAGTCTTTCTGTAGGTGCTACTTTCACTCTCTCCAGATACCCTTGATGCTGATACTAAACCCACCCCCCCACCACCACCCCGTGATGCTCCTCTCACTGCCTTGGCAAGACACAAGATCAAATCCCAAGCCTTTTGCTTTGTATGTCCACCTCTACATTGGCCAGTGTGTTTAAATGGAGCCATCAGAGTGACATTGTTGTATTTTTCTCACAAATTGCTGTACAGAACACATTCAAAACACCATCAGAATGTCATTATAACAAAGTACTTACTTTAAATCTTCGCAGCATCGCTTTCTTCCTGGCTGTTGGTTTGACTGCTCTCTCCTTTGTAGCAGAACGGAGAGAAGGCTTACTGGACAGAAGCTGGGTAGCAGGTTTGTGTGACATGATTATTGTGACTAATTAAACTATAACCTCTTAAACAAACAAAAACCATTCATTGCAAGTCCTCAAGTTACATTGTGGATCAGATTAAAATCACAGGCTGTTAAAATCTGATTGTAATAATCTCTGACAAGATCATGTATTGTTCACAGAGGAACCATATTGAGCACCTTGTAGGTAACACTTCAGGTGTGATTCGGAAGAACATACATTGGACTGGCTGTGTTTACATTTCATGCCACATACTAGTTATTGAATAAACATTGTGCTGCTGGATGAGTAGTTTGAGGGTAACACAGTGCAGGAATCTGCATGTTGACAAAACTCTCCCGTCAAGCAGTTAGGTATTGGAGACATCTCAATGAACTACTCTCATTGAGAAAATATCAGAAATATATCCACTCTTGCAAACTGGGCAATAAATTGGCCCTACAGTGAAGATGTGTAAGTTGCAATACTATATCTGCCAAACTCAATCAGAATAAACTGGCCCCTAGCTGCAGCTTGTGTCCACAGATCCCATTATCCTTGAAACAATCTGATTTACAGTTCAGCATGTTCTTGAAGATACCACCCTCTCTGATCAATCATTTCTGTGGATTTTCATGGTACTGATTAACTCCCTCAACTTCAGCAGGAATTTGAGTATGTATTCTTGACATATAGAAACAAACAATATAGTTATCATTTTTAAAGGAAGTTATGTAGATAAATAAGGTGTTTATGTTGTAAGATTTGAAAACATGAGGATAACTCATAAAGTGCAGGTTTGAGATGTTAACTGGACAGTCATCATTATGTGTGTATCTTATGAAGTAAAATTTTAAGTCATATTCCAGGTCGGATATTATTGTTTGAAAGAAACTTGGATTAACTCTGTTTTTATGAGTAAATATTTTTGTGTACATCTTTATTCATTGTTTTTATTCAGGTGTTAGTTCCCTGGAGATAATATTAGCTCATGTCTTCTCCCACCTGCTGACTATGATTATTCAGACAACATTGTTACTCATCTTTACATTCCTTGTTTTCAAGGTCAGTTCTGTACTTTCCTATGGAAATTTCCAATGGGAATTTATTGAAGAGTCTGCCCATAATCTATGAAACCTGCAGCTTGGCTCCGTATTATTGACATAAATGCTATGATCAGGCAGTTAAATACAAGCCTGTCACTAACCCATGTTTATTGAAGGGTAGAGACGTCTGAACAATGTTCAGAATCATTACCACTTAAGTTTTTAAATGGGGGATGGGACTGTTTCCAGAACCCGGCTCCAATCGTTTCTGAGGCCCGTCCACTTGTGAGGTCTTACCAGAGGCGGCCAATTAACAGGCCACCTCTAGAAGTGCTATCCGATAGCCCTCTCTGCAGCTGGCACTCCCACCGGGGGAGGTGAAAGCTGCTGATGTAGGCGAGAGAGAATGAATGTGCCTCAAGATGGAAGCGCACTCTGAAGATTTCAACAAAAAAGTACAATCAGGTGTGGCCACAGCTGTCAGGTGGTCTTTGTGGAGGGGGAGCTCCTCTACAGGACAGCCTCTGGCTACAGCTGTGACCCTCGGGCAGACCTGGCCCTGAGGAGTGGGGTATGTGGGATATTAAAGGAGGCCTTGCTGCCACGCCCGGCCAGTGAGCTATCTGACAGACTTCAGCCTCAGTGGGTGTTGGGGGGGCCCAGTCTGCCATCAGGAAGATCCTGACAAATATATGCATTAGAACCATCAAACACAAGTAGGGGCTGACAGCCCTGCTCCACCGCCAGCTACTAGTGAGCAGGAAGAATGTGAACAGCCTTTAGAATTTTAACCTCTCTTTCTGGAGAGCAACGTTTGTTTGTTATCTCCTCCTGAATGGCTGAGATTGGGATTTTAATTGCGGGGAATCCTGGGCTTGAAGCCTCCTCCTACTGCTGTGTGTTTTCTTGAATTCTGATATTTGTTTTTAACTTTGGTCAATGTGAATCGACAGGTTCTGCTAAACCGGCTTACTCACTGAGAATACCTTGTTGAATGTTGCAAACTTTGGAAAGAGATATTATTCCACGAACAACACTAAAGCTGCACAACTCTAAAGTGCTAGTTTTTATTTCCAAATTACCACCAAACAATGTTTGAACTTGGCAGATTTTGGAATAAGTGGTTCTTCTAAGCCATGTTGCTTTGTTCAGTCAGCCCTTGATTGAAACAGAATTACCTGGAAAAACTCAGCAGGTCTGGCAGCATCGGCGGAGAAGAAAAGAGTTGACATTTGGAGTCCTCATGACCCTTCGACAGAACTTGATTTCGAGTCCAAGAAAGAGTTGAAATATAAGCTGGTTTAAGGTGTGTGTGTGGGGGGCGGAGAGATAGAGAGAGAGAGAGGTGGTTGTGTGGACAAACAAGCAGTGATAGAAGCAGATCATCAAAAGATGTCAGCAACAATGGTACAATAGGCCACATAGATGTTAAAGTTGGTGATATTATCTAAACAAATGTGCTAATTAAGAATGGATGGTAGGGCACTCAAGGTACCCCACCCCCTTTCTGTTTTCCCCCCTTTTTTTTCCCCAATAAATTATAAAGATTTTTCTTTTCCCACCTATTTCCATTATTTCCATTATTTTTAAATATTTTAAAATCTTTTATGCTCCCTCCACCCCCACTAGAGCTGTACCTTGAGTGCCCTACCATCCATTCTTAATTCGCACATTCGTTTAGATAATATCACCAACTTTAACACCTATGTGTCCTATTGTACCATTGTTGCTGACATCTTTTGATGATCTGCTTCTACCACTGCTTGTTTGTCCACACAACCACCTCTCTCTCTCTCTCTATCTCTCCGCCCCCCACACACACACCTTAAACCAGCTTATATTTCAACTCTTTCTTGGACTCGAAATCAAGTTCTGTCGAAGGGTCGTGAGGACTCGAAACGTCAACTCTTTTCTTCTCCGCCGATGCTACCAGACCTGCTGAGTTTTTCCAGGTAATTCTGTTTTTGTTTTGGATTTCCAGCATCCGCAGTTTTCTTTGTTTTTAGCCCTTGATTGAAGTTCGACAGAGCGATGTAGGCCTATCTAATGAACAAATTTCCAACTGAAGATCAGAGCAGCTGCTAGCACAATAACACCACAATTTATACCGAATACTGTTTTACATCAATACCTATTCTTAAATAAAATTTAATCCCAAAAAAAGGGAATTGAAATAAGTTTCTTTTTATTTGATCATCACTGCCTAGGCCAGCATTTATAGCCCATCCCTAGAGAAGGCGGTGGTGAGCTGCCTTCCTGAACTGCTGCAGTCCATGTCATGTAGGTACACCCACAGTGCAGTTAGGGAGGGAGTTCCAGGATTTTGAATCAGCGACAGTGAAGGAATAGTAATGTATTTCCAAGTCAGGATGGTAAGTGACTTGGAGGGGAACTTCCAGGTGGTGATGTTCCCATGTGTCTGCTGCCCTTGTCCTACTTGCTGGTAGTCTGTGGGTTTGGAAGGTGCTGTAGAAAGAGTCTTGGTGAGTTGCTGCAGTGCATCTTGTAGGTGGTACACACTGCTACTACCGTGCATCAGTAGTGGAGGGAGTGAATTTTACAGTGTATATAAACTTACTGGTTCTCTCTGTTTTGGAAGAGATGTGCAAGTAGAAAATACATTGAACAATTGATTGCCTTAAACTAATCATTTTTATCCATGCTTTCTGCCATAGATTCCCAATGAAGGGAACTTGTTCCTGATAGTAATTCTTATTGTAATGCAAGGCATCACTGGAATGTCCCTGGGCCTCGTTATCTCAGCTGCATTTGATGATGAGCAGTCAGCAGTCCAGGTTGCATTGGGTATCTTCTATCCAGACATTGTTCTGAGTGGTAAGTGAGTTTTAACGGAACATCATCTTGCATTTATATAGCACCCTTAATGTAATAAACATCCCAAGGTTCTTCACAGGAGTGATTATAAAACAAAATTTGACATTGAGCAACACAAAGTGATGTTAGGGCAGATTTAGTTTGGTCAAAGGGGTAGGTTTTAAAAGAGTATTTTTAATGAGGAAAGCAAGGTGGAGAGGTTTAGATAGGGAATTCCAGAGCTGGGGCCCAGGCAGCTGAAGGTACATCAATAGTGCAGCGATTAAAATGGGTTTACTGAAAAGGCCAGAAGTAGAGCAATGCAGATATCTCAGAGGGTGGCAGAGATTACAGAGGTAGGGAGGTGTGAGGCTATGGAGAGCTTTGAAAATAACAATGCAGATTTTAAAATTGAGAAGTAGATCAAGAACCACAGGGTTGACAGGGGAAAGGTTAGGATTAGGGTTGATAGGAGAAGGGTACTTAGTGCAATTTAGGACATGGGATAACATCAGAAAATAAAATCAAATAATATTCAGCTCAGGAACTTAATTCTAATTTATGTGGAAAATAAAATTCTATCAAATAACTAAGAAATGCATGGGGATGGCTGTAGATTAACACTTTCTGTTATCCAGAATTGCTTTTCTTTCAGAATCCCACTTTTGGGTCTACCTTTAACTCAGCACATTACGACTGTCCTCCCTGAGGTGCCCTAACCTTCACTTGTCCTCATCAGCTTGTCATCACCTTCTGTCCAAAGTGAGGCAGTTCCTGATAGTCTCCACTACTTCCTGCTCTGCATCTGGTGTCCTTATATATTTCCCATTTCACTTTCCTGTTGTGTAACTCCTAACAATCTAAATAATCTTCTCAGCAACAACAGTGCCTTATCATTTCCCGGAAGTCTTTTCCTATGGAATTCCAGTAAACTGTTAACAGTTGGATTGACAGTTTAATAAAAGCAGGTGGTGATGTTTCTGAACTTCACCCTCTTGAAGTATTTATTCAATTGCACTTTGAAAGTCACTATTGCATCTGCTTCCACCGCCCCTTTCAGGCAGGGCGGTTCCAGATCACAACAACCCATTCTGTAAAAAAATGTTTTCCTCGTGTTCATCTTATTCTTGCCAGAGATGCATGAGTGGCGGCTGAATCATATTCCAAATTCACCTCCCTTTGTTTCAGGAATCATCTGGCCAATTGAAAGTACCCCTTACGCCCTGAGGTGTTTTAGTTTAATCTTGCCACAGACGTATGCAGCTGAAGCACTCCGGGGTATACTTTACCGAGGTAAGAAGGCAGATTTAATCACTTCAGAATACACGCACTCCGTTCATTTGAAAAAGTTAGTCTTTTAAAAACTAATTTATAAACCTGAAAACTAATTTCAAAGTTAAAAGGTAAAAACGTTAATTTTGAGCCATGATCATGTAGAATTTTTTGAATATTTTGTGTATGTTTTTTCTATTACAATGTAACATCTCCAATCCGGAATGCTTGGGACCAAGTCATTTCCGGATTTTGGAATTTTCTGGATTATAGAGTTATGTTCGAACGTGTAACCACAAGAGTGTGAATCAGATAACACTGTAGAAGTAAACATTTACCTGAAGCATAAAACAGTGGGAAAACATGACAAGGCCATCATAAAAATGGTTTCACTTATCCAAAATCTATATCTTCCATTTTTCTGCTCCCAAAGCAAAGATCCTATATGCAGCAATGACCAGATAATGATCTGTTTCAGCAGCTGATTATTCACCTTGTCTGGTTCAGATCTGAGAATTGCTGCTTTTCTCTAAAAATGAATGGGTGGCCATTACGAAAAAACGTGAGCTTGAAAAGAGTCTTCTCAGTTTTGTGTAAGTACCTGTTAACAAAGAAAAAGAAAGATGTGCATTTATAAAGTGCCTTTCATTACTTTAGGGTTTCCCAAGGTGCTTTGCAGCCAAGTAAGTACTTTTGAAGCCGTTGTTTTAATGTAGGAAACCTGGCAGCCAATTTGTACACAGCAAGCTCCCACAAACAGACCAGATGATCCGTTTAGATGAATTTGGTTGAGGGATAAATTTTGACCAGGAAACAGTTGGGGATGGGGGGCTGGAGAGTGGGGTGAAAGAAATTCCTTAATCTTATTTGAAATAATGCTATAGGATCTTTGGAGCCCACATGAAAGGGCAGAAGGGATCATTCTTGAACATCTCAGTTGAAAGATGTCACCACCGAGAGTGCAGTACCCTGTTGGTACTGCACTGGAGTGTCAACCTGGATTATGTGCCAGTTCTTTGGTAGAGCTATCCAATTAGTTCCACTCCCCTGCTCTTTCCCCATAGCCCTGCAAATTTTTTCCCTTCAGGTATTATTCCAAAAGTTATGATTGAATCTGCTCTACCACCCTTTCAGGTTGGGCATTCCAGACACTATGGTATAAATCTTCTGAAATGCTATATTTTACTGAATTGACAGTTTCTTCATTTCCAACACTAATGCTGCAGCCTCCAGATCCAATGATTATACCGACTGTCTCAAGAGCAGCCATTGGAAACTTTGGCCCGGATTTTTGCTCCCGAGGCAGGTGTGCACAGCCGGGAAAAATTCTGCTCGCCGCTCCAGCCTCGGGAGGGAAAAAAACCACGAATGGCTGGGTTTTCTTTTTGAGGAGTCAAGCCTGCCGCTCCTGGACATAGATCGGAGGCAGCCACAGGGACAGTCGGGTGCCAAGGCAGGCTGTTTAACAGGCAGGCCATGGTGCTCTGAGACTTTGTTACAAAAGCATTTAGGTCCTCTAGCCCTCACTGCTTACCACCCCCTCAGCCCCCTACTCACTCCCCATGCCTCATGCATGCCAACCTGTGCCCCTCTACCCACTACCCTTTGCACTTACATGCTCCATACCAACTCACCCAGTATCTACCGTGGGCAGGCCTCAGGAGCCACGCTGAGCTGAAATAAAATGTTCTAAGTATCTATTACATACTTTACCATATAAAATTAAACTTTCTTGATAAAAACCTATTTAATACATTTAAATCTCTTCAAGTACATAATCCCTTATCAAAACAAACCTTTGTATTCATAACCCCACAACAAAGATAGCTAATCTTATGATAATCTCTCACAGCTGTCATAAAACTGTGAATTTACAGACTCCCCACTGTGATAATAGGTTGTGGAAGCAGTCAAGGAGTAATGATAGCCCTCAGGTTTATACCAACAAACAGTGATTGAAATTGCAAGCACTGATATTTTTTCAACTGGGAGCCACGGCAGGCTATTTTTTTTTTCAAAATTTAAAGAGCAGGAGATTTAAATAACTTGACAGCTTGACAGTTCCAAATACCTTCTCCCCCTTTTATGCATATTCACATCTAGTTTTAAAATTTGTCGGTCACACACTGCAGGAAACGGACTTTGCTCCAGCAAAAATGCGGTCTGTTTGAACTCAGCATGGGTTCAGGTTTCCCCCTTATGTGGATCACATCCCCAACCCGGTGAAAATGTGGGCAGACCTCCAGATCCTGGGTCCCAGCCCAATTTGGCTAAGGCATGGATTCTCCATGACTATGAAAAGCCAGGCATTTCTTAGAATTTCAGTGTCCTACAAAGATACATGCGGAGTGTCAGGAATTCAGATATCTACATCAGTGAAAATGATGGATTAAAAAGAACTGCTGACCCAGTCAGTGACACCAGAAGCAAATAACATAACTTCCTTTCCATTTGACTAGCTATTAGAATTTAGGGTTAACGAGAACATTTGTAAATTTATATCACAGAAAGGCATCATTCAGTTGCAGCTGCAACATTCGTGTCCATTTGATGGTTTCTGTACTGTCAGCCACCTGTCCCTGTGTGTTTATATTATTGAGTATGGATCACCATTTCTGAAACTTTTTAAAAGGGCTTTTACAACAGCTTCACCTGGGACAGACCTGTGCTGGCTAATATGGAAGCCAGAAAAAAGATATCTATACAAGTCACCATTTCCATTCCCCAACAACCCCTGTGCTCACTGACCTACACTGGTCCCCAATTCAGCAATGCCTTGATTTTAGAATTCTTATCCTTGTTTTCAAATGCCTCAATGACATTATCCCCCATATCCCTGTAACCTCCTCCAGCCTCAGAACCCTCTGTGATCCCTGCAGTCCTCTAATCCTAGTCTCTTGCTCATCTCCCCCATTTTAATCCCTCCGCCATTGGCGGCCGTGCCTTCAGCTGCCTGGACCCTGGGCTCTGGAATTCCCTCCCTAAACCCCTCCTCCTTTCTACCTCCCGGTCCTTCTTTAAGATGCTACTTAAAACAGGCAGAGCTCACTGGACGGTAAACAGGACACAACTCGGGCTTCCGTTCTCCTTTGTAACCTGAAAACCAAATGCAGACCCCCTGACTGTCTGGGTAAACATGCCTTGGAGCTTCTAAAAACTACAGTTCAACTGCATACAACCTTTACCAACGTAGTCACAGATGTGCATTTTTGTTATTTCCTCTTCTGAGACCTTGCCTCCCCTCTGTGTCCTCCCACTTGCCCCTCCCCCTTGCCCCACCCCCAGCTTCACTAGTCCCTTCAGCATCAGGCAGTTGTGTGGCTGCATTGTGAACAGGTCGCCACCAAAGACAATCTTGAGGCAGCTGCTCGGACATGACCCAGACCAAACCACACCCCACCCCTCCCCCCAAACGTTTTCTAGTCTTGGTTCCCTTTTTATAAAGAGCTGACAGTTAACCTCCTGAAGCAGTGAGGGCTGAGATCAGGAATTTGGTCAAATTAAATCTACATTCACCCTTCTCCTGGCGCACCTCTACTGATGGTGTCAAACACTGTGCTGCCTGTGGTTACACAGCTTGCAAAAAGACGTGACAGGAACAACTTTCAACCAATAGCCAAAGCTTGGTCAAAGTGGTAGGTTTGAAGGAGCAACTTAAAGGAAGAAAGTGAGGCAGAGAGGCAGACAGGCTTAGAGAGAGAACTCCAGAGCACCAATGGTGGAGTGATTAAATCAGGGATGCGGAAGAAACCAGATTGGAGAAACACAGATCTCATTGTGAAAGCTCAGTGAGAACATAATTTATGGTCATTTATGTGTTGAATGTGATGAGTGTCAACCTCCCAAGTTTAAACTCTCTGTCCCGGACCTTGCAGATTTAAACTCTCTCTCCCTGACCTTCCAGGGTTAAACTCGCTCTCTCTTACCTTCCAGGGTTAACCTCTCTACCCCTTACCTTCCAGTGTTAAACTCGCTCTCTCTTACCTTCCAGGGTTAACCTCTCTACCCCTTACCTTCCAGTGTTAAACTCACTCTCTCTACCTTCCAGGGTTAAACTCTCTCTCCCTGACCTGACAGGTTTAAAATCTCTCCCTGACGTGATGAGGTTAATCTCTCTCCCTGACATGATGAGGTTAAACTCTCTCCACCTCACTGATCACCACATCACACTTGCCCTAACTGAGACGTCTTGTTATGAAGAGAAGCATGATCAAGAACCAATTCTCCCTTCTCGGACAAGCCTGAACTTCAGTGCACTGTCTCCCTTGTGCCATGATCCAATTTTAAACTTATGAACATCACAAATAAGACGTAACCAGAGCCAACCTGGAGATGAGTAAAATGGGGGAGACAGTGGTGTAGTGGTAATGCCACTAGACTAGTAATCCAGAGACCCAGGCTAATGCTCTGGGGGGATGGGTTCAAATCCCACCACAGCAGCTTGTGGAATTCAATTAATAAATCTAGAATATAAAGCTGTTCTCATGATGGTGACCATGACAACCATCACTGCTTGTAAAAACCCATCTGGTTCACTAATCTCCTTTAGGGAAGGAAATCTGCCATCCTTACCTGGTCTTACAAGTGACTCCAGATCCACAGCAATGTGTGGCTGAACAAGCTGGTCAGTTAGGGATGGACAACAAATTCTGGCCTTGCCAGCAATGCCCACATCTCATGAAAGAATTAAAAAAATGTAACTCAATGCAGAACTTTATGTTTGGAATATGGATTTCAGTGGAAACCTGGGAAGAGAGAAGACCATTAATTACATATTTCAGAGAGAAGACTGTTGGTACCTCTAGCCTACCACGTTCTTCCCGTGAGATTACTCAATATATTTCTGTCATTTATGAAGTGAACGAATTATGAATCAAAGGGCAGGAACTTACTTGTCTGTTTCCTTTTTAAACTGCGGTTTCCTGTTCAAACACCTGCATCGGGTATTCACTTTATTTGTTGATCAGCCTTTTACAAAAGCAATGTCTGAATTTCCGTTTTTAGTTTTTTTTTGTTATGAAAATGAATAGTTTTTGCGACTTGATGAAGCAGCGACGGGTAGGAAAGTGGCTGCTACAGATTCTATAATTAAAAATGTGCACTTCTAATTGCAGAGGGTGCCTGGTATCACTTTGTAACGTGACAACTTAACAGCTGCAACAGTTGTTTCCTACTGCTATGTGCTGGTTGTCAATTGAACCAGTAACTGCATCAATACCAAATCACCTTCACTAAAAAAAAACCTTCAAATGTCAAGTAGTTTGAAATAATACAAACATCTTACTGAGCGCAGGACATCATTTTACCACATCATATACATCCCATTCATGTTTACTTTTACAAGAAGACTAAGTTGCTTATCGTGGAAAATTTCAAAGCTCAAGGTTTAGAAAAAGTCAGCTCCCTCAACTTAACTCTACAAAGCTTTGTTAGAAGGATTAAGCTGATCAAGTGTTATAAAGATTTTTCAGTCTTTCTTATTTGCTCTGTGTTCCTTTAATATTGCAGGATGGGGTTTCACTCACTGGCCGGTGTGGAGTGGATTTCTAATTACCCTGGCTTGGAATGTATTTTTCCTTTTATTGGCAACAATAATTACGAAAATAAGAAAATAGCAACAAAACAACAGGAAGGAGTGATTTACCACGTCTGCATTTTGGAGTGGATCAGCTGCCAAGCAACTGAACCATCCAGGGGCTGAGGGGGTCGTCTCAGAGAATGGCCATTAAGTTGAATTTTGGCTAGATTCCAAATGTGAAAATTCATGATTATTCTGCTGCTTTTACCATTTTCACATGATTTTGTTTTTATGAAATGCTCCGATGGAAACTATTTTTAATTAACATGAGTGTTGCTGTTCTAACAACGTACATCTGTGGAATACATCTGATTTCCTCGTCTTATACTTGCTGAACTGATTTTTCCTGATAGCATGTTCTGGTCAGCAAGATTCCTCTTCCTTCAATCAGGTGCTTCCTTTCCTAAAGAAATCCAGGCAGGTTTATGCCTGGACATTGTGCTCTAGCTATTAAAGACTCCAGTTTAAACTCCATAGCTCTTGCAAGAAAAGCAACAAAAACACTGTGGACTTTTAAATAATGAAACATCACACCACTTTCACCCACTAGGTTGTAGTTATGAGCCTCGGGGTTATTCTAAAAGTTGGAATGTTTCTGGTTGAAGATGGTCACTTCAATGAGGGGACGAAGTGTAACATATCCAAATTTGCTGGCGATACAAAGTTAGGTGGAATTAAACTATGAGAAGGACACAAAGAGGCTGCAAAAGAATTTGGGCAGGTTAAATGAGAGGGAAAGAATATGGCAGATGGAATATAACATGGTGAAATGTATAGTTATCCACTTTGGTAGGAAAAATAGAAAAGCAGAATATTGTCAATGGTGAGAGACTGAGAAAAGTTTGAATTCAGAGAGGCCTAGACGTCCTTGTACCTAAATCAGAGAAAGTTAACAAGCAGGTCCAGCAAACAATTAGGAAGGCAAATTCAATGCTAGACTTTATTATAAAGCAATCGGATATCTTACTGCAATTATATAGAGCCCTGGTGAGACCACACCTAGCGTACTCAGTACACTTTTGGTCTCCTTACCTAAGGAAAGATGTATTTGTCCTCAAGGGAGTGCAATGAAGATTCACTTTGAAGGGCTTGCCCTATGAGGAGAAATTGAGTATATTGGGTTTACATTCCCTAGAATTCAGAAGAATGGGGTAATCTCATTGAAACATATCAAATTCTGAAAGGGCGTGACAGGCTATTTCCTGAGAAAGGCTGGGGAATCTAGAACCTTGGGTCACAGTCTCAGGATAAGCGGGTTGGCAATTCCAAACTGAGATGAGAAATTTCTTCATTCAAAGGGTTGTAAATCTTTGGAATTCTCTACCCCAAAAGCCTATGGAGCTCAGTAATTGAGTATATTCAGTATAGAGGTTGATAGATTTTTGGGTACTGAAAGAATTAAGGGAACTGGTATAATGCCTACATGCCTATGCAAACTCCATGACACATTGAGTTCTAAAGCAAAATGGCACAGCCTGTTAAATCTATTGATTGACACATCAGCCTGATGCACATTATTATGCTAATGTGAGACCAGAGCAATATAAAGAGATGTAATGGGGGAGGTTACATGTACACTGTGGTGGAGTTCACTGTTATACTGGGACAGCCACACCTCACTATTCAACTATCTCATCTGAGGGTCTCACTTCACTCTGATGTAAACAGAAGCTCCCATTTCCTTTGACATAATCAGAGGATCTTCCATAAAGTTTGTCATGAAACAATTCTGAAACAAATGATTTCACTGCCAGTTTTGGATATGTCTGCAAAAATTAATGGTGCAATAACATCTTCCTGTTGCTAAGATAGCTGCCTAGTAAGACAGACTATGTTACTAAGTAAATAGTAAATAATGTTATAACAGCATGCCTTATGGAAAACTTTTGACTCAGTGAAATTTTAGGAAAGTTTTACAGCCTATTGTCTCTATTCAGATAACAGAGTGGAATGTGTTAATTCAGCCTTTTCCAGACTGTAGTGCCCAGGATAAATTATAGTTTAGTTCTGACCATTTGGTCTGACTTCTGCTGTTCCATGGAATGCCTTGAGGCAGTGAGATTTTATTCAGGGAACAGCAGACACTGACATGAAAAGGTGCAGCTGAAACTGTACGGCCTGGTGACTATTGTCAAGTTATTGAGTGTTAATGACGGCTCCAGGCTCTCCTCACCTTGTTAATTGAATGAGGCAGTAGCTTGCAAAGTGCAAATGGGAAGAAAAGAAAACTTTATTGGTGTCCTTTTCTGAAATATGAGAGACCAGGAATTCAAAGTCCATTTTTAATCATTATTTAGACCGCCGTCACATCCCAAGTTTTGTGCATGTTATCTACGCAAAAAAGACAATTTGTCAAACCAAGCTGCAACTTTAATTCAAAACGCTTTGAATTATATTCATGCCAACATGCCTGACAAACTGGAAGTGATTTGAAAATTGCCTCGCTTTTTTATATAAATGTTAAATTCCAGTGATGAAAATCCACTCATGCAGCTTCATTCAATAAATACATTTATAAGCAAACCTGTTTGTGTTAAAATAATCTTTAAATGAGTCCTCAAATCTGCAGATAGCACAAGGGAAAATTGTTTGTTTATGTACAGTGGTTTCATGTGAAAGATTTACAATCAAACTAATTTTCATCCTGCCTCCAGGCGTCAGTCCCTTTATCAATATTTCAGTTTTGTTTCAGTAAACCAGTCGCTTCCTTCCAATGTGGATCCTTGTCACCCTTAGAAAACACACCACACACATGTTCAACATGTAAAGAGTAACGCCGTCATGAAAGAGTGTTTGGTATCTCTAACGGAAAAAAACTTGCATGTATATGACATCAAGGATATTACAATGCACTCCAATCAAAGCGTCACTTGTGAAGTGTAGCTATTGCTAAATTGCAGCCAAACATGGCAGCCAATTTGTGCACAGCAAGGTCCCACAAACAGCATTAAGGTAAATGACCAGATAATCTGTTTTTCAGTTGGTTGAGGGATAATTAGTGGCCAAGCTGGAATATAAACTGTATACATAAAGACTTAAGGCCAGGTTAAAAATGCATTTGAATCATCTGTTTCTTTCACTGAAACTCAGCTAAGGGGCGTATTTGCATGCATGTGTGTGTGCATCTGTGCGTGTGTGCACGTGTTTGTGCGTGTGTGTGTGTGTGAAGTGATTCCAAGAAACATTCCAGATTTCGCAACTACCACAATATTACACTGTCAAAATTGTGCAACTGAAGGCATCCATAATTTAGATCTTGGTTCCAAAGATTTAAATATTTTCTTGGCAGCACTATGCTCTCTAAATTTAGGAGTGATGTAGCTTGATTCAGTGGAAACTGCGGTAATTGTAAATTAAACCTTTCATATTGATAAGGGGAATATTCATACTCTTATGGGGATCATGTGACTGTAGAGGTGAATCAGCCCTAAACGTGGGTAATCTTAGGGGTGGAGTTTTCTAGCCTTGGTCTTGGAATAAGCGTGTAGCTTCATCAGGAGCTCTGTAAATAAAGTTTACTATTTCTAACAAGAAACTTGCCCTGCACTACAAGTTTATTACAATTTGCGACAAGGATAAATAGCTCCAACAGTACACCTCACGTCTTGACTGACAGTATTTCGATTTTTAAGGGAAGAAATTATACTCACCAGCAATGCTTCTCCTCAGCAGAATTGACCCGTACAACTCACCAATCGAGGACTGGAGTCAGTGCAATAAAGGGACTGGGTTTCTACTTTGTAGTGAATGAAATAGCAGCGGAGGAGGAACAGAAGGCAATTCTCTAAGTGTCTGCAGGAGCAAAACATTTAAACTAATCCGTAGTCTGACGGCTCAGAACATGCTGGATTCCAGATCCTTTACCGAGCTAGTGAACCTCGTGAGGGCACATTTTCAGCCTAAACCTTCAGATTGTATAGGGAACAGACATCAGCCTCAGCAGCTTCTATCACTGCTTGTTTGTCCCTACAACCACACCCCCACTCCACCTCTCTCTCTCTCTCTCTCTCTCCGCCCCCCACACACACACCTTTAACCAGCTTATATTTCAACTCTTTCTTGGACTCGAACTCAAGTTCTGTCGAAGGGTCATGAGGACTCGAAACGTCAACTCTTTTCTTCTCCGCCGATGCTGCCAGACCTGCTGAGTTTTTCCAGGTAATTCTGTTTTTGTTTTTGTTTTGGATTTCCAGCATCTGCAGTTTTTTTGTTTTTAGCTTCTGGTTCATCTATATTGCACTTCATTTAACTTGACCTGCTGTCTGAATGGTTGTCTTGATCTCACCCTGCACTGTTCTACAACATGCCCAAGTGATCATGCAAAGATTCTAGTTAAACTCTAGAGTGAGAGTCCCCAGTGAATCAATTACAACGTTAAAACAGTTAACGGTGCACTGTGACTTTGGTAATACGCTAAACGACACGTTGCGAGATCGTTTGGTTTGTGGCGTACACGACGACACCATTCAGCACTGTTTACTTGCAGAAGTTAATATAGACTGGAAGTGCACCATGGACATAGTGTTAGCAATGAACAGTGCTGAGGGGGACTTGCAGGCTTTGCTGAGTGTGCAACATGGCACTGTTCTGTAGTTAGGGTGGGAACCTGCCTCTGTGTGCAGCACAAAGACCAGGGAGGCAACTGCGAAGCAGGTCACAGTCCCTACAGCTAGAAAAACAAAAAGAGACACTGGAAGCAGCTCACCAGTAATTCCGAAATTAAAGTATTACCAAAGCAGGGGTAATCATGTACCGGAAACCTGCAGATTTAAAGATGCAGAATGCCACTACTGTCACAAAAAGGGCATGTTGTAAAACAGGCTGATGTCTGTTCCCTATACAATCTGAAGTCCAGGAAAGCTGAACCAGTCACCATGACTCTTCAAGTAAATGGAAAGCCTCTGCTCATGGAGATTGACACAGCAGCATCAGCCACAGTGGTGGGAGAACACACCTTTAAATATCTCAGGGAAGGTACCCAACCACTGAGTTTGAAGTAAACTACAGTTCAGCTAAAACGTAAACTGGAGAGGCAATACAGGTGAAAGAAATCACCTCCGTATCTGTATCCTACAGGCAACAGACAGCCCAGCTGCCAGTAATTGTTGTAACAGGTGAAGGAGCTCGCTGTCTGGGCCGTGATTGGCTGAAGGAAATTAAACTCAACTGGTCAGAAATTTTTCAAGTCAGAACAGGAGGAGTTGCTGAGTTGTTTAAAAAGTATGACAGTGTATTCCAAGATGAGTTGGGAAAAATAAAAGGTCCACCATCTAAAATATATGTGAATTCTGAAGCAACACCCCAGTTTTTTAAGGCCAGATCTGTGCTTTAAACCCTAAAGGAGAAGGTGGGTGCAGAACTGTGCCGCTTAGAGAAAGTGGCATGATCCAGCCAGTCCAATTTTCAGAATGGGCAGCGCCCATAGTCCCTGTGATGAAACCAGAACAAACTATTCGCATCTGCAGAGATTATAAATTAACAGTGAACAAGGCTGCAGCATTAGACAAATGGCCAATCCCAAGGTTTGAAGATCTGTATGCTAAACTTGCAGGTGAAAGATCCTACACTAAACTGGACATGAGCCATGCATACCAACAGCTAGAGCTGGACAACACATCAAGAGGGTATGTCACCATCAACATGTACAAGGACCTGTACCAATATACACACCTACCCTTCAGTGTGCCATCTGCTTGTGCGATTTTCTAAAGAACCATGGAAAGCCTACTTCAAGGACTTCCCTGAGTTATAGTGTACCTGGACGACATCCTGACCACAGGATCAATGGAAGCAGAACATTTGGTCAGCCAGAAGAGGTTCTGAAGAGATTTTTGGAGTTCGTCTGAAGTGCACTTTCCAAGCAACTGAAGTCACGCATCTGGATCATCAAGTGAATGCCCAAGGGATGCATCCATTAGAGGAGAAAGTCAGGGCAATCAAGGAAACACCATCTCCTATCAATGTCTTGGCCCAGAATGCTAGGAGCTCAAGTCTTTTTTAGACATTGTAAACTATTACAGTCAATTTTTGCCTAATCTATCTACGGTATTAGCCCCTTTACACTTATTATTGAAGAAGAACCACAGATGGTCCTGGATGGCACAGCAAGAGGAAGCCTTCTCAACAGTCAAGAAACTTTTACACTTGTCATATCTGCTAGTGCACTATGACACATCTAAGGAATTAATACTCACTTACGATGCATCTCCCGATAGGGTGGGAGCAGTATTGTCACACAAGTTGGAGGATGGATCTGAAAGTCCAATAGGATATGTCTCCAGAACCCTCTCTGCAGCTGAGAAAGGTCACTCACAAATTGAAAAAGAAGGCTTATCTATTGTATTTGGAGTAAAGAAGTTCCATCAATATTTGCATGGTTGACACTTCACCATAATCTCAGATCACAAGCCACTATTGTGTTTGTTTGGTGAAGATAAGGCAATCCCACCGATAGCCTTTGCCAGAATCCAAAGATGGTCTTTAATTTTGTCAGCATATGAATACACATTTATGCATTGCCTGGGTGTGCATATAACAAATGTAGATGCCCTCAGTCATCTTCCTTTGCCAGGCATTATTACACGTGTATCAGTACCTCAAGAGGTCATACTTGTGTTGAATTTCCTGGACTCCTCACCAATGTGCATGAGACAGATAAAGAATTGGACAAACCAGTATCCAATTTTATCAAAAGTCCGCGAACAGGTATTGCAAGGATGGTCAATTACACAAGTTTCTCAGGAATTAAAACCATTCTATGCCCGTAAATCTGAACTGAGCTGTCAAGGTGTTATCTTGTCATGGGGAGCAAGGGTTGTTGTCCCTTTGCAAGGAAGAGAACCGCTATTGATCCTGGTATTTTGAAAATGAATGTGCTCGCATGAAGTTATATCTGGTGGTCAGGTATGGACAGTGATATATAAAAAATGGTGAAACACTGTCTCCATT